>CP092863.1:73424033-73553561 GCA_030710605.1 Cordylochernes scorpioides | reverse complement strand
AGGTTACTCTTCCCCTATAAAAACTCATTGTTGTTTTATCCCAATGGCCGGCTCAAATCTTTGTACATTATGTAAATAATCTTTTGTTTTCTTTGTTCTACTCGCCTTAAGCCAGGCATTACTTTTACCAAATTATGTATTTTATACATTCCTTAGCTCAATTAAAGTAACCTCTGATCAAAACCATTAGTATTTTTATTTCAAGATTTTTAACCACGACTGCATTACCATAGCATAATCTCAACAATTCTAAAATACAACAGAAATCTTTTTTTTTAATTTATAACATATATCTATATATGAAGAAAAAGGCATCTCCTTATCATGCAACTAAAAGTTGCTGATGGCTGGCGCCATCTATCGGAATAAATATCAACTATTCTCGTTGATTTTTAATTATTCCAGAATTGGCCAAATACCCATTCTTGATTAATCAAGAAAAGCTAAGCATCAAGAATGGGTATTTGGCCAATTCTGGAATAATTAAAAATCAACGAGAATAGTTGATATTTATTCCGATAGATGGCGCCAGCCATCAGCAACTTTTAGTTGCACGATAAGGAGATGCCTTTTTCTTCATTTATGCACCTTATCCCAGTACAATGTTACATTTGTACTATTTTTTCATATATCTATATAGGTAACTGGATGTGTGCAGGGACGGTATTCCTGGAGTTCTGGAAGAGATATTCCTCCGTCATCACCCACAGATGGGACCTGGTGGGGTTTGACAGCTCTGAGGTATTGACACATTACTATTGAATAAGTCTTCTGTGAAATTATACATAAGGTAGCAAGACATTGATTTCTCTTCTTCTTTCTTATCTCCACTCAATCACACTAAGGTATCAAGCTTGTAAAGCTTGTTGATGATGTCTGCCGGGAAAGAGTAGAACTCATCAATGGATAACTCAATACAGTCAATAATATGTCTTGGGTTTGCACACACAGATTGATTTGTGATACAGTAGAACCTCACTGTAAAGGACAACACCTAATTGCAGACGTGGTACAGGCCATGATAATCATGGTGGGTAGAAATTGACGACTGCTTTTACTGTAAGTACACCACATGTCTTCACATGTGAAAAGCATATGCACATCTATGGGCCTCACATGTATTAATTCACATGTCTTGGCAATAAGCAACATTCTCCACTCTCTGTTGTTGTTTCTTATCCCCTTGTGTAAAGATTACATGAATTCCATGAGTTCATGCTCCTTGAGATTTTTTATGATAAGCAACGGCCTTCCTTTCGGCAGAGCTGAATGCTACAGGGCGCGTCCCCAGGTGGCAGATAGGGGAACGACCTTTGGGGGACGATGATATGAAGGCCGGCTGTGAAACAAGCAGAATAACTCTGACCAGTAGTTGTGGACCAACAGCAGCATTGTTAGGAGAAAGACCCCTTTAAAAATCCTGAATTCAACTAACCCAGTTGATAGACCTCAGCAAGGGATCCACTCCAGGGATACAGAGGAGCTGTGTCTGTACTCATGTTAGAGTTGGCAGCAAAGGCCTCCATGTTAGGAATGGCTTCAAACAACAGGCAAAGTTTCACCAAAGTGTGCCTGGATCATGGTACCATGATCAACGAATGCTGCACCCCTACACCCCATTCCATGAGGTCATATGTTAGGAACCGCCTCAAATTACAGGCAAAGTCAGACCGGGATTGAATCCCGCTTTAACATTATGTTTAATATGTGAATAACCTTCACATATTATTCACTGTTTCAATTATCATAAACTAGGTTGTTCTTGTTGAGCGGTACCTAATAAAGTGATTTTAAACCGGACTCTCTATTCGCTATATGTGATAAGCAGTTTGACTTTGCCCTTACCAAAGTCCTCCTATATACTGATGGAATCCTGCTGATGGCCTACAGGAACAGCCTCGTCCAGAGTACCTAGCCACCTTGGCCCATGCAAAGAAGAAGATCAACTATGTCACCAGGGTAAGTATTGTGACATTCCACTGTCAGGTTGTCAACTGTGGGGGAACCCAGATGTATGAACCCCATCTACCATTCTGGAGGAAACGGCTACCCTACACCATCCTCTCTGGTTCAGTCATTCTCTTCATGGTAAGTTGATAAAGCACAATTTGGATTATAGATTATAAACCCAAGGTAATAAGACCAAATCCAAATAAATAAATAGTGTGTGACGTTTCAGTAACAGCATTGTTACCATCTTCAGACAAAAGTACTGAATGAGAAATTTTACCACAGCATGCTTTAATTTAGTACTTTCATCTGAAGATGGTAACAACGCTGTTACCGAAACGTCACATACTATTTAATTGGATTTGGTCTTATTACCTTGGGTTCATGGTAAGTATAATGGCTTGAGTGTTCAATTAGTTATAACAAAGAAGCATTTTACCACTTGATTTGGAATACACACACAAAGCATTATTGAGACCACCAGTCTTATACAGATTCACCACAGGAAGAAATAATAGATTGAGCTCCTATACTCCAGGCAGCACAGCACCCACTTGATTTGGAATACACACACAAAGCATTATTAAGACCACCAGTCTTATACAGATTCACCACAGGAAGAAATAATAGATTGAGCTCCTATACTCCAGGCAGCACAGCACCCACTTGATTTGGAATACACACACAAAGCATTATTAAGACCACCAGTCTTATACAGATTCACCACAGGAAAAAATAATAGATTGAGCTCCTATACTCCAGGCAGCACAGCACCCACTTGATTTGGAATACACACACAAAGCATTATTAAGACCACCAGTCTTATACAGATTCACCACAGGAAGAAATAATAGATGGAGCTCCTATACTCCAGGCAGCACAGCACCCACTTGATTTGGAATACACACACAAAGCATTATTAAGACCACCAGTCTTATACAGATTCACCACAGGAAGAAATAATAGATGGAGCTCCTATACTCCAGGCAGCACAGCACCCACTTGATTTGGAATACACACACAAAGCATTATTAAGACCACCAGTCTTATACAGATTCACCACAGGAAGAAATAATAGATGGAGCTCCTATACTCCAGGCAGCACAGCACCCACTTGATTTGGAATACACACACAAAGCATTATTAAGACCACCAGTCTTATACAGATTCACCACAGGAAGAAATAATAGATGGAGCTCCTATACTCCAGGCAGCACAGCACCCACTTGATTTGGAATACACACACAAAGCATTATTAAGACCACCAGTCTTATACAGATTCACCACAGGAAGAAATAATAGATGGAGCTCCTATACTCCAGGCAGCACAGCACCCACTTGATTTGGAATACACACACAAAGCATTATTAAGACCACCAGTCTTATACAGATTCACCACAGGAAAGAAATAATAGATGGAGCTCCTATACTCCAGGCAGCACAGCACCCACTTGATTTGGAATACACACACAAAGCATTATTAAGACCACCAGTCTTATACAGATTCACCACAGGAAGAAATAATAGATGGAGCTCCTATACTCCAGGCAGCACAGCACCCACTTGATTTGGAATACACACACAAAGCATTATTAAGACCACCAGTCTTATACAGATTCACCACAGGAAGAAATAATAGATTGAGCTCCTATACTCCAGGCAGCACAGCACCCACTTGATTTGGAATACACACACAAAGCATTATTAAGACCACCAGTCTTATACAGATTCACCACAGGAAGAAATAATAGATTGAGCTCCTATACTCCAGGCAGCACAGCACCCACTTGATTTGGAATACACACACAAGGGCATTATTAAGACCACCAGTCTTATACAGATTCACCACAGGAAGAAATAATAGATGGAGCTCCTATACTCCAGGCAGCACAGCACCCACTTGATTTGGAATACACACACAAAGCTTTATTAAGACCACCAGTCTTATACAGATTCACCACAGGAAGAAATAATAGATGGAGCTCCTATACTCCAGGCAGCACAGCACCCACTTGATTTGGAATACACACACAAAGCATTATTGAGACCACCAGTCTTATACAGATTCACCACAGGAAGAAATAATAGATGGAGCTCCTATACTCCAGGCAGCACAGCACCCACTTGATTTGGAATACACACACAAAGCATTATTAAGACCACCAGTCTTATACAGATTCACCACAGGAAGAAATAATAGATTGAGCTCCTATACTCCAGGCAGCACAGCACCCACTTGATTTGGAATACACACACAAAGCATTATTAAGACCACCAGTCTTATACAGATTCACCACAGGAAGAAATAATAGATTGAGCTCCTATACTCCAGGCAGCACAGCACCCACTTGATTTGGAATACACACACAAAGCATTATTAAGACCACCAGTCTTATACAGATTCACCACAGGAAAAAATAATAGATTGAGCTCCTATACTCCAGGCAGCACAGCACCCACTTGATTTGGAATACACACACAAAGCATTATTAAGACCACCAGTCTTATACAGATTCACCACAGGAAGAAATAATAGATTGAGCTCCTATACTCCAGGCAGCACAGCACCCACTTGATTTGGAATACACACACAAAGCATTATTAAGACCACCAGTCTTATACAGATTCACCACAGGAAGAAATAATAGATTGAGCTCCTATACTCCAGGCAGCACAGCACCCACTTGATTTGGAATACACACACAAAGCATTATTAAGACCACCAGTCTTATACAGATTCACCACAGGAAGAAATAATAGATTGAGCTCCTATACTCCAGGCAGCACAGCACCCACTTGATTTGGAATACACACACAAAGCATTATTAAGACCACCAGTCTTATACAGATTCACCACAGGAAGAAATAATAGATTGAGCTCCTATACTCCAGGCAGCACAGCACCCACTTGATTTGGAATACACACACAAAGCATTATTAAGACCACCAGTCTTATACAGATTCACCACAGGAAGAAATAATAGATTGAGCTCCTATACTCCAGGCAGCACAGCACCCACTTGATTTGGAATACACACACAAAGCATTATTAAGACCACCAGTCTTATACAGATTCACCACAGGAAGAAATAATAGATTGAGCTCCTATACTCCAGGCAGCACAGCACCCACTTGATTTGGAATACACACACAAAGCATTATTGAGACCACCAGTCTTATACAGATTCACCACAGGAAGAAATAATAGATTGAGCTCCTATACTCCAGGCAGCACAGCACCCACTTGATTTGGAATACACACACAAAGCATTATTAAGACCACCAGTCTTATACAGATTCACCACAGGAAGAAATAATAGATGGAGCTCCTATACTCCAGGCAGCACAGCGCCCACTTGATTTGGAATACACACACAAAGCATTATTAAGACCACCAGTCTTATACAGATTCACCACAGGAAAAAATAATAGATGGAGCTCCTATACTCCAGGCAGCACAGCACCCACTTGATTTGGAATACACACACAAAGCATTATTAAGACCACCAGTCTTATACAGATTCACCACAGGAAGAAATAATAGATTGAGCTCCTATACTCCAGGCAGCACAGCACCCACTTGATTTGGAATACACACACAAAGCATTATTAAGACCACCAGTCTTATACAGATTCACCACAGGAAGAAATAATAGATGGAGCTCCTATACTCCAGGCAGCACAGCACCCACTTGATTTGGAATACACACACAAAGCATTATTAAGACCACCAGTCTTATACAGATTCACCACAGGAAGAAATAATAGATGGAGCTCCTATACTCCAGGCAGCACAGCACCCACTTGATTTGGAATACACACACAAAGCATTATTGAGACCACCAGTCTTATACAGATTCACCACAGGAAGAAATAATAGATGGAGCTCCTATACTCCAGGCAGCACAGCACCCACTTGATTTGGAATACACACACAAAGCATTATTAAGACCACCAGTCTTATACAGATTCACCACAGGAAGAAATAATAGATTGAGCTCCTATACTCCAGGCAGCACAGCACCCACTTGATTTGGAATACACACACAAAGCATTATTGAGACCACCAGTCTTATACAGATTCACCACAGGAAGAAATAATAGATGGAGCTCCTATACTCCAGGCAGCACAGCACCCACTTGATTTGGAATACACACACAAAGCATTATTAAGACCACCAGTCTTATACAGATTCACCACAGGAAGAAATAATAGATGGAGCTCCTATACTCCAGGCAGCACAGCACCCACTTGATTTGGAATACACACACAAAGCATTATTAAGACCACCAGTCTTATACAGATTCACCACAGGAAAAAATAATAGATGGAGCTCCTATACTCCAGGCAGCACAGCACCCACTTGATTTGGAATACACACACAAAGCTTTATTAAGACCACCAGTCTTATACAGATTCACCACAGGAAGAAATAATAGATGGAGCTCCTATACTCCAGGCAGCACAGCACCCACTTGATTTGGAATACACACACAAAGCATTATTGAGACCACCAGTCTTATACAGATTCACCACAGGAAGAAATAATAGATGGAGCTCCTATACTCCAGGCAGCACAGCACCCACTTGATTTGGAATACACACACAAAGCATTATTAAGACCACCAGTCTTATACAGATTCACCACAGGAAGAAATAATAGATTGAGCTCCTATACTCCAGGCAGCACAGCACCCACTTGATTTGGAATACACACACAAAGCATTATTAAGACCACCAGTCTTATACAGATTCACCACAGGAAGAAATAATAGATTGAGCTCCTATACTCCAGGCAGCACAGCACCCACTTGATTTGGAATACACACACAAAGCATTATTGAGACCACCAGTCTTATACAGATTCACCACAGGAAGAAATAATAGATTGAGCTCCTATACTCCAGGCAGCACAGCACCCACTTGATTTGGAATACATTAATTTTATTAAGATTTTTGATTTTTTCTTTCTTGTCCCAGGTCTGGACTTCAATTCTAGACCAGATCCTGAAGGCCTCTTTATTGCTTCAATGACCACAGCTGGGTCGGTGTAGATATCTGTTCGGCAATGCCCGATTTTGGCTTAATTTGTATACATAAAATTGAATTTAAAGAAATTATTAACTATAGGATTCAACAGTAGGTGTATTCCCTCTCTCTAGAGGAAACATTTGCTACCATGTACACTCATGGACAAAACTTAAGGAAGTTGTACCTTTTAGCATGTATATCGGGATTCAGACAATAACTCTGAAAGATATTACAGTGACCTTTATTGAAGACATACCAGATAACCAGTGTGAACCAAATTGCCTCTGTCTCCTTCAAAAAAAAAATAGATGGCAGGTGACATCAAAGACTTTCACTAAGATTTGTCCATGAGGAAATAATCTCACCCTGTTTCTGGGCAACTCTTTGGTTTAAATGATACTTTGACGAAATTCCAAATTTGAAAAAGATTTACTCTTAATGCAATTTTCCCTTTTTAAAAAGAATTGAAAATTTTCCTTGCTGAACTGTAAGTATGATGTCAGGTGCTGGTGGCCCTAGTGGCAGTGTTTGGAGTGATAATGTATCGGCTGTCACTCCGCGCTGCTCTGGCGGCCTTTGACAACGAGCAGGACCAGGTGATGCGCTCCATGACTACAGTCATCGTCTCTTCCTCCGCTGCCATGCTTAACCTCATCTGTATCCTCATCTTCAACAGGGTGAGAGCCTTCTTCCCCATCACCCACAGAGGATTAATGAAAGAATTTTAAAAAAACAAATTTTTCTCAAATCATAAGGCACAATTTAGATTATTTTGAAAATAGAGCAATTCATAAACAAATCTTTAAATAAAAAGGCATATATTGGATCAAAATTTTATTTATTTTACCAATATTTCAGTTGGCTGAACTTTATCCTTCAACCTTTATCAAGGTTGGCATTCAGCCAACTGAAATATTGGTAAAATAAATAAAATTTTGATCCAATATATGTCTTTTTATTTTATAATTTAGATTAAAGATTAGAACTACAGTAGAACCTCCCTGTAAAGGACAACACCTAATTACAGAGCCAAAATGTCCTTTAGGGAAAGGTTTCCTCTTACCGGAGATTGTTAAAGAGTAAAAAATGGTGATTTTGTAAATGAAAACTGTCCTTTGTAGTACTTTGTAGAGTTAAGAATTTTAGAAAACAATTTTTTCTCAAATGATAAAGCACAATTTGGATTATAGAACTACAGTAGAACCTCCCTGTAAAGGACAACACCTAATTGCAGAGCCAAAGTGTCCTTTAGGGAAAACTGTCCTCTTATAGGAGAGTTGCTAAATAGTAAAAATGGTAATTTTGTAAATGAAAACTGTCTTTTATAGAGAGGTGTCCTCTAGTGTGATTGTCCTCTCATGGAGGTTTTACTGTACAAGATAATAAGAACAAATCCAAATAAATTAATAGTGGGTAACATTTCATTGATGTGTCAGTACTATTTGTTGTTGTTTCTTATCCCCTTATGCAAGATTACACCAATTCCATAAGTACATGCTCCTCGAATTATTTGATGATAAGCAGTGGCCTCTCCCAAAGGTCCTGTTTAGTGCATCTAATGTAAGTGTTTTGGAGCTGCAGGTTCCAAGCTACATTTTGGGCAAGTGGGGTAGATTTTGTTGTTATTTTCTATCTTCAATGTCAAAAATCCGTAGTTTCTACCACTTGTCCACAGAGCCACTCTGTATTTACTGTTTAATGTTCCCTCAGTGTGAGAGTTTCTGATGTAGATGGGTTTGTCTACAGATCTATGCCAGGATCGCCACCTTCCTGACTGAAATGGGTAAGTCATTGGACCATTGACCAAGACTCTTTCTTCTTCTTTCTTATCTCCACTCAGTCATATCAGGGTATCAAGTCTGTAGAGCTTGTTGATGGTGTCTGCTGGGGATGTCTTTTCTTCTTTCTTATCTCCACTCAATCATATCAGGGTATCAAGCCTATAGAGCTTGTTGATGGTGTCTGCTGGGGATGTGTAGAGCTCATCAATGGTTAAGCCAATACAGTGAATACCAAGACTCTGCTTCTTCATTTCTTATCTCCACTCAATAATCATATCAGGGTATCAATCTTGTAAGAGCTTGTTGATGGTGTCTACTGGGGATGAGTAGAGGTCATCAATGGATGAGTCAATACAGTCAATACCAAAACTCTTTCTTGATGGGAGAGAATCTACCAAAGTATTGGTGTGACACAGAGATGCATCGGACCCAGACAGAGTTTGACAACTCCCTCACCTTGAAGATGTTCCTCCTCCAGTTTGTCAACTACTATGCTTCCATCTTCTATGTGGCCTTCATCAAGGGCAGGTGGGTCTTACATACACTCATGGACACAAGGTAATAAGACCAAATAAATAGTATATGACGTTTTGTAACATCATTGTTACCATCTACATTGTTGAATAAGAAAAAATATACCACAGCATGTTTTAAATGGTTACTATTACAAGAAAATAAGACCTAATCCAAATGATTTAATAGTGTGTGACATTTCGGCAACAGCATTGTTACCATCATCAGACAAAATCTCATTTATTCTTTTGTCTGATGATGGTGACAATGCTGTTATTGAAACGTCACACACTATTAAATCATTTGGATTAGGTCTTATTTTTTTGTATTATAATCTATAATACAAATTGTGCTTTATCATAAATGGTACTGTTATCAAGTGTGTAAACAAGATAGCAGATAAGCATTTTGCCTTTTCATTCATGGACAAAACTTGAGGAAGTGGAAAGTCTTTGATGTTGACAGTTGACTACTTTTTCATAAAGGAGACAAGTGATTTGGTTCACACTTGGTTATCTCGTGTCTTCAATAAAGGTCACTGTAATATCTTTCAGAGTTATTGTCTGAATCCAGATATACATGCTAAAAAGTAAAACTTCCTTAAGTTTTATCCATGAGTGTGTCTTCAATAAAGGTCACTGTAATATCTTTCAGAGTTATTGTCTCAATCCCAATATACCTACTAAAAGGTACAACTTCCTTAAGTTTTGTCCATGAGTATGTCTCCAATAAAGGTCACTGTAATATCTTTCAGAGTTATTGTCTCAATCCCAATATACATACTAGAAGGTTCAACTTTCTTAAGTTCTGTCCATGAGTGTATCTTCAATAAAGGTCACTGTAATATCTTTCAGAGTTAATGTCTGAACCCCGATATACATGCTAAAAGGTACAACTTCCTTAAGTTCTGTCCATGAGTGTATCTTCAATAAAGGTCACTGTAATATCTTTCAGAGTTATTGTCTGAATCTCGATATACATGCTAAAAGGTACAACTTCCTTAAGTTCTGTCCATGAGTGTGTCCTCAATAAAGGTCACTGTAATATCTTTCAGAGTTATTGTCTGAACCCCAATATACATGCTAAAAGGTACAACGTCCTTACGTGTTTATTATCCCTATGTGTAAAGATCACACAAATTCAATGAGTTTATGCTCCTCGAGCCTGATCTCGTGGAATGGAGTACTTCCATATGTTTTGTCCATGAGTGCAAATAAAATCATTTGCCAGCTATCCAATCCAATGGCTAGTAGTCATGGGATTCATTTCTCCTAGATCCTGGATCTTTCCCCTTATCAACATGTAGCTTACTTCCCTCCAGTCTTTGAGATCTTTGGTCCACATTCTTCTTATAGACTTTGTGCATCTTCCTATATATTCTTTTAAGGGCAGAACACAAATCATCTCCTGAAGATATGACCTGAAAAATCACAATTTGTATTTGTGCTATATTTGTATTCCTTTCAATGTTGTTATGGATATCGGCCTAGAAAAAAAAAACAAAATAGTTACAACCTCTGTTAACAGATGGCATGCTTCAAGACTTTAGGTGATTTACTCGGTTCAAATGAAGCGCAGCACGAGTAAAATGATGCCTGCGTTTGAGCAACGGTTGTTGTTTTGTAAACTAGAAGCAATATAACATGTGTTTGGGATAAAAAAAAACTGCAGAGGGGAGACAACAGTGACACAGCTGGTGATCTACGGCAGAGGAGCAGCATTGTCACATAAAGCACCAAGGGGCAACACACAACAATATCATTAAAATATTTGAACATTTTAATCTTCTTCTTCTCTCTTATCTCCACTCAATCATATCAGGGTATCAAGCTTGTAAAGCTTGTTGATGGTGTCTGCTGGGGATGTGTCTTCTTATTTCTTATCTCCACTCAATCATATCAGGGTATCAAGCCTGTAGGGCTTGTTGATGGTGTCTGCTGGGGATGTGTCTTCTTATTTCTTATCTCCACTCAATCATATCAGGGTATCAAGCTTGTAGGGCTTGTTGATGGTGTCTGCTGGGGATGTGTCTTCTTATTTCTTATCTCCACTCAATCATACCAGGGTATCAAGCTTGTAGGGCTTGTTGATGGTGTCTGCTGGGGATGTGTCTTCTTATTTCTTATCTCTACTCAATCATATCAGGGTATCAAGCTTGTAGGGCTTGTTGATGGTGTCTGCTGGGGATGTGTCTTCTTCTTTATTATCTCCACTCAATCATATCAGGGTATCAAGCCTGTAGGGCTTGTTGATGGTGTCTGCTGGGGATGTGTCTTCTTATTTCTTATCTCCACTCAATCATATCAGGGTATCAAGCTTGTAGGGCTTGTTGATGGTGTCTGCTGGGGATGTGTCTTCTTCTTTCTTATCTCCACTCAATCATATCAGGGTATCAAGCCTGTAGGGCTTGTTGATGGTGTCTGCTGGGGATGTGTCTTCTTATTTCTTATCTCCACTCAATCATATCAGGGTATCAAGCTTGTAGGGCTTGTTGATGGTGTCTGCTGGGGATGTGTCTTCTTATTTCTTATCTCCACTCAATCATATCAGGGTATCAAGCCTGTAGGGCTTGTTGATGGTGTCTGCTGGGGATGTGTCCTCTTATTTCTTATCTCCACTCAATCATATCAGGGTATCAAGCTTGTAGGGCTTGTTGATGGTGTCTGCTGGGGATGTGTCTTCTTATTTCTTATCTCCACTCAATCATATCAGGGTATCAAGCCTGTAGGGCTTGTTGATGGTGTCTGCTGGGGATGTGTCTTCTTCTTTCTTATCTCCACTCAATCATATCAGGGTATCAAGCTTGTAGGGCTTGTTGATGGTGTCTGCTGGGGATGTGTCTTCTTATTTCTTATCTCCACTCAATCATATCAGGGTATCAAGCCTGTAGGGCTTGTTGATGGTGTCTGCTGGGGATGTGTCTTCTTCTTTCTTATCTCCACTCAATCATATCAGGGTATCAAGCTTGTAGGGCTTGTTGATGGTGTCTGCTGGGGATGTGTCTTCTTATTTCTTATCTCCACTCAATCATACCAGGGTATCAAGCTTGTAGAGCTTGTTGATGGTGTCTGCTGGGGATGTGTCTTCTTATTTCTTATCTCCACTCAATCATATCAGGGTATCAAGTCTGTAGAGCTTGTTGATGGTGTCTGCTGGGGATGTGTAGAGTTCATCAATGGATGAGTCAATACAGTCAATAATGTGGTTTAGGGTTGCAGGTTGAAAATTTCAGACATTTGGACATTTTAACAAACAATAGAAATTACTCTGTCTTAATGTTTTCTGTTTCTAACTATTTTGATATTTCTATATATGAAATTACTGTTTTTATTTCTGTTCCTCTAAATCTGTTGTAATGTTTGACCAGATCAAACAGTATAAAAGAACAATTGGTGACCCAGAGTGTTCCAGGTTTGCTGAACACCCGGGCAAGTTCCAGATGTTGCTGGGCTACAGGCAGGAAGAGGTAATCCATGTTGCCCCCTATGTACCTCCATCCCATAGACTGGACCAATTGTGGTACCTTCCTTATCACTTTGGTGGGTCGAACTTTAGAACTAATTTGTTTTCAATACTACACTCTGAAAATTTTACCTTTCATTTTAGCATCTCAATATAAATACTGTAGAACCTCTATGAGAGGACACTCCCGCAAGAGGACACCTCTCTACAAAGGTCAGTTTTCATTTGTAAAATTACCATTTTACTATTTAGCAACTCCAGTAAAAGGACACTTTTCCCTAAAGAACCCTTTGGCTCTTCATTTAAGTGTCTTTTACAGAGAGGTTCTACTGTATATATATATTTTTTTAATTAAGCAAATTAGATATATACAGTACAACCTCCCTGTAAAGGACATCTAATTGCAGAGCTAAAGTGTCGATAAGGCACAATTTGGATTATAGATTATAAACACAAGGTAATAAGACCAAATCCAAATAAATAAATAATGTGTGACGTTTCGGTAACAGCGTTGTTACCGAAATGTCACACACTATTTATTTATTTGGATTTGGTCTTATTACCTTGAGCTAAAGTATCCTTTAGAGAGAGGTGTCCTCTTACCGGAGAGTTGCTAAATAGTAAAAATGGTAATTTTGCAAATGAAAACTGTCCTCTATAGAGAGGTGTCCTTTAGCGTGAGTGTCCTCTCATGGAGGTTCTACTGTATTATAACTATGCTGTTTGTATTGTGTCCATCACATTTAAAAAACTACTCATTATAATGCTTCAGTTTGTAATGTTATCTTACATATAGGGACATGTTTTCATGGTCCTAGGTCTCCACAAATTTATCTTTTAAATTCACCCTATATAACGCTATTGTCATTAAAATATGCTTTTGACCAAAGCCCTAGGTTATAATAAAGTTTTCCTATAAAGATATATACACTTCACAGCCAGAAGGAAGTTTTACCATATACAGTAGAACTTCTCTTAAGTGGACACCCCGCTAGAGGACACCTCTCTACAAAAGACAGTTTTCATTTTCAAAATTATCATTTTTACTATTTAGCAACTCACCGGTAAAAGGACACCTCTCCCTAGAGGACACTTTAGCTCTGTAATTAGGTGTTGTCCTTTACAGGGAGGTTCTACTGTATATCTGGATTCAGACATATTACAGTGACCTTTATTGAAGACACACTCATGGACAAAACTTAAGGAAGTTGTACCTTTCACCATGTATATTGGGATTCAGACAATAACTCTGAAAGTCATTTGATACACAGTGTCTTCAATACGACACACTAGATAACCAAGTGTGAACAAAATTGCCTCTGTCTCCTTCATAAAATAGATGGCTGGCGATATTAAAGACATTCCACTTCCTTAAGTCTTCTTCTTTCTTATCTCCACACTGGGTGAAGTAGAATGCCTTTGTCATCAAGACTGGGAGCACTACTCAGTGGCAGGCTGACTTAGCACCAAAAAATGGCCACATCTGACATGAGGAACAGACGGCATGTGCAGCCGCTCCTAACATGAAGTACACACGCTGCTCATCCTGTATCTCTGGATTAGGAGCCCTTACAGGGTCCTTTCAGCCAGGCCAGCTGAACCCAGGTTTTTTACTGAGCTTGTTACTGCTCCCCCTCCTCCTTTTTAATCCGGGCTTGGGACCGGCAAAGGCAGAATTACTTCCTTAAGTTATGTCCTTGAGTATAGTTTGACAACAAACTTGGTACTTTACACCAGGGTATGTGGCTACAAGTGGGTGATGGTGTACAGTGTGGGATGGAGGGATGTCTGATGGAACTGTCCATCCAACTGGCCATCATCATGGTGGGCAAGCCCATCCTCAACTCCCTCATTGAGATGTCTCTGCCGTAAGTACTCCCACACCATCTCTATACCATCTTTACCTCCTTATAGTAGCTACTTGGTCATAACATCTTAATTCTAGAGTCTCAAGCATCAAACTGCTTTTCACATGTGTAGACATGTGGTGCACTTACAGTAAAAGCAGTTGCCAACTTCTACCCACCATTATTATCATGGCCTGTACCATGTGTACTAGGAATATGCAAAAAAAAAAAAGAGTCTCAAGCTTAAATCACAAATTTTTATAACACTTGATAAGCCACAATTTAGTAACAATTCGCCAGCTGTGCTTAGGTGGGATCCTCCAGTTCTTGTTTATGGCCTGTTCTAAATCTTGTTAGTGTTGTTTGGTGCTATCTGAGGTCCACTCCACTGTACCAGCTGTACTTAGGTGGGATCCTCCAGTTCTTGTTTATGGCCTGTTCTAAATCTTGTTAGTGTTGTTTGGTGCTGTCTGAGGTCCACTCCACTGTACCAGATGTGCTTAGGTGGGATCCTCCAGTTCTTGTTTATGGCCTGTTCTAAATCTTGTTAGTGTTGTTTGGTGCTATCTGAGGTCCACTCCACTGTACCAGCTGTACTTAGGTGGGATCCTCCAGTTCTTGTTTATGGCCTGTTCTAAATCTTGTTAGTGTTGTTTGATGCTGTCTAAGGTCCACTCCACTGTACCAGCTGTACTTAGGTGGGATCCTCCAGTTCTTGTTTATGGCCTGTTCTAAATCTTGTTAGTGTTGTTTGGTGCTGTCTAAGGTCCACTCCACTGTACCAGCTGTACTTAGGTGGGATCCTCCAGTTCTTGTTTATGGCCTGTTCTAAATCTTGTTAGTGTTGTTTGATGCTGTCTAAGGTCCACTCCACTGTACCAGCTGTACTTAGGTGGGATCCTCCAGTTCTTGTTTATGGCCTGTTCTAAATCTTGTTAGTGTTGTTTGGTGCTGTCTGAGGTCCACTCCACTGTACCAGCTGTGCTTAGGTGGGATCCTCCAGGTCTTGTTTATGGCCAGTTCTAAATCTTGTTAGTGTTGTTTGATGCTGTCTAAGGTCCACTCCACTGTACCAGCTGTACTTAGGTGGGATCCTCCAGTTCTTGTTTATGGCCTGTTCTAAATCTTGTTAGTGTTGTTTGGTGCTGTCTGAGGTCCACTCCACTGTACCAGCTGTGCTTAGGTGGGATCCTCCAGGTCTTGTTTATGGCCAGTTCTAAATCTTGTTAGTGTTGTTTGGTGCTGTCTGAGGTCCACTCCACTGTACCAGCTGGGCTTAGGTGGGATCCTCCAGTTCTTGTTTATGGTCAGTTCTAAATCTTGTTAGTGTTGTTTGGTGCTGTCTGAGGTCCACTCCACTGTACCAGCTGTGCTTAGGTGGGATCCTCCAGGTCTTGTTTATGGCCTGTTCTAAATCTTGTTAGTGTTGTTTGGTGCTGTCTGAGGTCCACTCCACTGTACCACTGTGCTTAGGTGGGATCCTCCAGGTCTTGTTTATGGCCAGTTCTAAATCTTGTTAGTGTTGTTTGGTGCTGTCTGAGGTCCACTCCACTGTACCACTGTGCTTAGGTGGGATCCTCCAGTTCTTGTTTATGGCCTGTTCTAAATCTTGTTAGTGTTGTTTGGTGCTGTCTGAGGTTCACTCCACTGTACCAGCTGTGCTTAGGTGGGATCCTCCAGGTCTTGTTTATGGCCAGTTCTAAATCTTGTTAGTGTTGTTTGGTGCTGTCTGAGGTCCACTCCACTGTACCAGCTGTGCTTAGGTGGGATCCTCCAGGTCTTGTTTATGGCCTGTTCTAAATCTTGTTAGTGTTGTTTGGTGCTGTCTGAGGTCCACTCCACTGTACCAGCTGTGCTTAGGTGGGATCCTCCAGGTCTTGTTTATGGCCAGTTCTAAATCTTGTTAGTGTTGTTTGGTGCTGTCTGAGGTCCACTCCATTGTACCAGCTGTGCTTAGGTGGGATCCTCCAGGTCTTGTTTATGGCCAGTTCTAAATCTTGTTAGTGTTGTTTGGTGCTGTCTGAGGTCCACTCCATTGTACCAGCTGTGCTTAGGTGGGATCCTCCAGGTCTTGTTTATGGCCAGTTCTAAATCTTGTTAGTGTTGTTTGGTGCTGTCTGAGGTCCACTCCATTGTACCAGCTGTGCTTAGGTGGGATCCTCCAGGTCTTGTTTATGGCCAGTTCTAAATCTTGTTAGTGTTGTTTGGTGGTGTCTGAGGTCCACTCCACTGTACCACTGTGCTTAGGTAGGATCCTCCAGGTCTTGTTTATGGCCAGTTCTAAATCTTGTTAGTGTTGTTTGGTGCTGTCTGAGGTCCACTCCATTGTACCAGCTGTGCTTAGGTGGGATCCTCCAGGTCTTGTTTATGGCCAGTTCTAAATCTTGTTAGTGTTGTTTGGTGCTGTCTGAGGTCCACTCCACTGTACCACTGTGCTTAGGTAGGATCCTCCAGTTCTTGTTTATGGCCTGTTCTAAATCTTGTTAGTGTTGTTTGGTGCTGTCTGAGGTCCACTCCATTGTACCAGCTGTGCTTAGGTGGGATCCTCCAGGTCTTGTTTATGGCCAGTTCTAAATCTTGTTAGTGTTGTTTGGTGCTGTCTGAGGTCCACTCCATTGTACCAGCTGTGCTTAGGTGGGATCCTCCAGGTCTTGTTTATGGCCAGTTCTAAATCTTGTTAGTGTTGTTTGGTGCTGTCTGAGGTCCACTCCATTGTACCAGCTGTGCTTAGGTGGGATCCTCCAGGTCTTGTTTATGGCCAGTTCTAAATCTTGTTAGTGTTGTTTGGTGCTGTCTGAGGTCCACTCCACTGTACCACTGTGCTTAGGTAGGATCCTCCAGTTCTTGTTTATGGCCTGTTCTAAATCTTGTTAGTGTTGTTTGGTGCTGTCTGAGGTCCACTCCACTGTACCAGCTGTGCTTAGGTGGGATCCTCCAGGTCTTGTTTATGGCCAGTTCTAAATCTTGTTAGTGTTGTTTGGTGCTGTCTGAGGTCCACTCCACTGTACCACTGTGCTTAGGTAGGATCCTCCAGTTCTTGTTTATGGCCTGTTCTAAATCTTGTTAGTGTTGTTTGGTGCTGTCTGAGGTCCACTCCACTGTACCAGCTGTGCTTAGGTGGGATCCTCCAGTTCTTGTTTATGGCCTGTTCTAAATCTTGTTAGTGTTGTTTGGTGCTGTCTGAGGTCCACTCCACTGTACCAGCTGTGCTTAGGTGGGATGCTCCAGTTCTTGTTTATGGCCTGTTCTAAATCTTGTTGGTGTTGTTTGGTGCTGTCTGAGGTCCACTCCACTGTACCAGCTGTGCTTAGGTGGGATCCTCCAGTTCTTGTTTATGGCCTGTTCTTTTTTTTTTTTGCTTATCCATAGTACACGTGGTACAGGCCATGATAATCATGGTGGGTAGTTAGCGACTGCTTTTACTGTAAGCGCACCACATATCTACACATGTGAAAAGCAGTTCGACTTTCCACTTACAAATGCCAGAGCCCCGTTTGGTTACTTGCACTCGCTGGTGAGGTTGGACTTTTGCAAGAAGCGGGGGCCATTGGAGCATTTTTTTTTTTAAACAGAAAAAAGTGCCCAATGCGGGAATCGAACCCGGGTCCTAGTGGTCGAAAACCAAACGGTTTACCCAGCCTTCCACCGACCCCCCATGGCCTGTTCTAAATCTTGTTAGTGTTGTTTGGTTCTGTTCGAGGTCCACTCCACTGTACCAGCTGTGCTTAGTTGGGATCCTCCAGTTCTTGTTTATTGCCTGTTCTAAATCTTGTTAGTGTTGTTTGGTGCTGTTCGAGGTTCACTCCACTGTACCAGCTGTGCTTAGGTGGGATGCTCCAGTTCTTGTTTATGGCCTGTTCTAAATCTTGTTAGTGTTGTTTGGTGCTGTTCGAGGTTCACTCCACTGTACCAGCTGTGCTTAGGTGGGATCCTCCAGTTCTTGTTTATGGCCTGTTCTAAATCTTGTTAGTGTTGTTTGGTTCTGTTCGAGGTCCACTGCACTGTACCAGCTGTGCTTAGGTGGGATCCTCCAGTTCTTGTTTATGGCCTGTTCTAAATCTTGTTAGTGTTGTTTGGTGCTGTCGGAGGTCCACTCCACTGTACCAGCTGTGTTTAGGTGGGATCCTCCAGTTCTTGTTTATGGCCAGTTCTAAATCTTGTTAGTGTTGTTTGGTGCTGTCTGAGGTCCACTCCACTGTACCAGCTGTGCTTAGGTGGGATCCTCCAGTTCTTGTTTATGGCCAGTTCTAAATCTTGTTAGTGTTGTTTGGTGGTGTCTGAGGTCCACTCCACTGTACCAGCTGTGCTTAGGTGGGATCCTCCAGTTCTTGTTTATGGCCAGTTCTAAATTTTGTTAGTGTTGTTTGGTGCTGTCTGAGGTCCACTCCACTGTACCAGCTGTGCTTAGGTGGGATCCTCCAGTTCTTGTTTATGGCCAGTTCTAAATCTTGTTAGTGTTGTTTGGTGCTGTCTGAGGTCCACTCTACTGTACCAGCTGTGCTTAGGTGGGATCCTCCAGTTCTTGTTTATGGCCAGTTCTAAATCTTGTTAGTGTTGTTTGGTGCTGTCTGAGGTTCACTCCATTGTACCAGCTGTGCTTAGGTGGGATCCTCCAGTTCTTGTTTATGGCCTGTTCTAAATCTTGTTAGTGTTGTTTGGTGTTGTCTGAGGTCCACTCCACTGTACCAGCTGGGCTTAGGTGGAATCCTCCAGTTCTTGTTTATGGCCAGTTCTAAATCTTGTTAGTGTTGTTTGGTGGTGTCTGAGGTTCACTCCACTGTACCAGCTGGGCTTAGGTGGAATCCTCCAGTTCTTGTTTATGGCCTGTTCTAAATCTTGTTAGTGTTGTTTGGTTCTGTTCGAGGTCCACTCCACTGTACCAGCTGGGCTTAGGTGGAATCCTCCAGTTCTTGTTTATGGCCTGTTCTAAATCTTGTTAGTGTTGTTTGGTGTTGTCTGAGGTCCACTCCACTGTACCAGCTGGGCTTAGGTGGAATCCTCCAGTTCTTGTTTATGGCCAGTTCTAAATCTTGTTAGTGTTGTTTGGTGGTGTCTGAGGTCCACTCCACTGTACCAGCTGGGCTTAGGTGGAATCCTCCAGTTCTTGTTTATGGCCTGTTCTAAATCTTGTTAGTGTTGTTTGGTTCTGTTCGAGGTCCACTCACTGTACCAGCTGTGCTTAGGTGGGATCCTCCAGTTCTTGTTTATGGCCTGTTCTAAATCTTGTTAGTGTTGTTTGGTGCTGTCTGAGGTCCACTCCACTGTACCAGCTGTGCTTAGGTGGGATCCTCCAGTTCTTGTTTATGGCCTGTTCTAAATCTTGTTAGTGTTGTTTGGTGCTGTCTGAGGTCCACTCCACTGTACCAACTGTGCTTAGTTGGGATCCTCCAGTTCTTGTTTATGGCCAGTTCTAAATCTTGTTAGTGTTGTTTGGTGCTGTCTGAGGTCCACTCCACTGTACCAGCTGTGCTTAGGTGGGATCCTCCAGTTCTTGTTTATGGCCTGTTCTAAATCTTGTTAGTGTTGTTTGGTGCTATCTGAGGTCCACTCCACTGTTCCAGCTGTGCTTAGGTGGGATCCTCCAGTTCTTGTTTATGGCCTGTTCTAAATCTTGTTAGTGTTGTTTGGTGCTATCTGAGGTCCACTCCACTGTTCCAGCTGTGCTTAGGTGGGATCCTCCAGTTCTTGTTTATGGCCTGTTCTAAATCTTGTTAGTGTTGTTTGGTGCTGTCTGAGGTCCACTCCACTGTACCAGCTGTGCTTAGGTGGGATCCTCCAGTTCTTGTTTATGGCCTGTTCTAAATCTTGTTAGTGTTGTTTGGTGCTATCTGAGGTCCACTCCACTGTACCAGCTGTGCTTAGGTGGGATCCTCCAGTTCTTGTTTATGGCCTGTTCTAAATCTTGTTGGTGTTGTTTGGTGCTGTCTGAGGTCCACTCCACTGTACCAGCTGTGCTTAGGTGGGATCCTCCAGTTCTTGTTTATGGCCAGTTCTAAATCTTGTTGGTGTTGTTTGGTGCTGTCTGAGGTCCACTCCACTGTACCAGCTGTGCTTAGGTGGGATCCTCCAGTTCTTGTTTTTGGCCAGTTCTAAATCTTGTTAGTGTTGTTTGGTGCTGTCTGAGGTCCACTCCACTGTAACACCACCATCATAGACCATAGAAGAGTATGTGTGCTGTCAGGAAGCTGAAGGCCATCTACAACATGTGGTCTGTGAGGAAATCCGCAGTCCACCAGGACTGCCCGGAAGAGGAGGAGAGACCCCAGAGCCCAGAGAATCTAAAGTCCTGGGAGCAGGACTACCTCCTAGCTCACTGGGAGCCCAGCGATCTCTTCTATGAATATCTGGAGATGGGTGAGTCACTCTGTGGGATAAGCCTTCACTCTTTTCCTTATAAATAGACTACCAGTGACAACAAAGACATTCCACTTTCTCAAGTTTTGTCCATGAAGGTATATATACAGTAGAACCTTCATGAGTGGACACTCGTTCTAGAGGACATCTCCCTACAAAGGACAGTTTTTATTTGTAAAATTACCATTTTTACTATTTAGCAATTCTCCAGTTAGAGGACACCTATCTCTAAAGGACACATTGGCTCTACAATCAGGATGTCCTTTTACAGGGAGGTTCTACTGTATATATTTAGAAGCCATTCTGGCATCTACCAAGACACACATCTATAAGTACTTCCTCGGTGTGAAACTGAGAAGTGTTCAACCTTGTCTGGAGGAGAACTCTCTCAAGTTGGGGAAGTCTTCCTTGCTGAAGAAGTGTGTACACATACACAACTATATATATATTACCCTACACCATTTATTTACTATCTTATTATATATTTTTTCCACCTTTGTAACAATGGATTAGAAGAATCAATAAAATGGTTTAAATTGTCTCTTTAGAAGACTAGACTAGAGGGGATTGTATTAACAACTTGGGACAGTTTATTCCAGAAAATCTGACTGATGGACCAAGCCTAAGTTGATGTGTGTCTATGATCCAGTTCTTCAATTTGGATTTGTCACCATCTTCGTGGCTGCCTTCCCCCTAGCTCCACTGTTTGCCCTCATCAACAATGCCTTTGAGATACGTCTGGATGCTCGTAAGCTGGTCACAGCCTTCCGTAGGCCTGTGGGACAGAGGGTCCGCAGTATTGGTGAGTCCCTTTCTTATAACCTCCCTATTGGCTATAGAAGAAACACAGAGAAGAACTTTAAACAGAAGGTAATAAGACCAAATCCAAATAAATAAATAGTGTGTGACGTTTCGGTAACAGCGTTGTTACCATCTTCAGACAAAAGTACTGAATGAGAAATTTTACCACAGCATGTTTTTAAAAAGTTACTGTTATCAAGTGTAAACAAGATAACAGATAAGAAGAAGATAGTTATCTGAGAAACACAGAATATTATTCTGAAAATTAAAAGTGGAAAAAAACCCTTTAAAAACATGCTGTGGTAAAATTTCTCATTCAGTACTTGTCTGAAGATGGTAACAACGCTGTTACTGAAACGTCACACACTATTTATTTATTTGGATTAGGTCTTATTACCTTGTGTTTATAATTTATAATCCAAATTGTGCCTTATCATGATCGTACAAGCTTTCAGGCAAGACACCCTGGGTGCATGTTCATATAGAAGGACATCTTGCCATAAAGCTTGTGCGATCGTCCTCTTATACAGAGGGTGTTTCCTTTCAAATGAAACGATTTCAAACGTCCGTTAGAACTTTATTTTTCGAACGTGAATTTTTTTCATATGTTCTATGTGCTTCCCCTTCTTCTTGGCTATCTCCCTGCATCGGACTTTCCAAGCTGCGAACACTTCCTTGACTTTGGAGAGCGAAACATTCGACCACTCCTCTTGTGCGGCTTTCCAAAGTCCGGCCTCAGTTTTGGGACGTCAGTTGAAGAGCCGTTGTTTCAACATACCGAACCCGTAAAAATCCAGTGGGCTGGCGTCGGGAGACTTCACTGGAATGTCCGAGTTCCTGATAAAATTTAGGCCTAGGGTGTCCTTCATTTCTTGTAGGAACTGTTGGGTTTTGTTGGAGGTATGGGAAGAGGCTTTGTCGTGATGAAGGAACACTTTGTCCATTTCCCCTGGGTAAAGGTCCTTCAGTTGTTCGATGACAGGTTTCAGAACGCATTCTATATAGAATTCTGAGTTCACCTTCACCTTCGATGGAACCTTTATGAGCGGAAGGACTCCACGGCCAGTCATTACCCCGACAACCATGAAACCTTTAGGGAAAGTTTCGGAGCATTGGTGAACCCAATTATCCGGGACCTGATTGCCTCTTTTGATGTAACAGATCTTCCGGATTCCATTGCAATACGTCACATACATCCATGCTTCGTCCAATGTTGCAGTATATTCCGATCTGGAACCGGCCAGGTGTTCCTCGTAGAGCTTCCGGGCATTCGTTGCACGGTTTTTCATGTGGAAAGGGGTGAGCTTGTGAACCTTGCCTTTTCGTCGGGTATCCAGTTCCAAATCTTTGTGAATGATGTTATTTATCGTTTTTAGCGATGTTCCACATATTCTGGAAAGTTGGCGCTGAGATGGTGGATTTTCAGTAGTTGCTAGCCGCTTTACCTTGGAAACCGTGGCGGGGGTCCGCACCGGACGTGGTCGATCGACTTGAAATTTTTGCCCATTGGATTCAGCTTCCCTTTTCTTTCCGATGCCATTTACTACCCTACATATTGTAGCTTTGCCAACATCTAGTCCTTCTGCTTTTAGCTTTTTCACTATGACGCTATAACTGTTTCCTTCTTTGGAAAGCCGCACAAGAGGAGTGGTCGAATGTTTCGCTCTCCAAAGTCAAGGAAGTGTTCGCAGCTTGGAAAGTCCGATGCAGGGAGATAGCCAAGAAGAAGGGGAAGCACATAGAACACATGAAAAAAATTCACGTTCGAAAAACAAAGTTCTAACGGACGTTTGAAATCGTTTCATTTGAAAGGAAACACCCTCCGTATAAAGAAGTTCTTCTCCCTTACTTGTGTTTCTTCTTTTATAAAGAATAGGTTGATTATCGTTATCTTCTTCTTCTTTCTTATCTCCACTCAATCATATCAGGGTATCAAGCTTGTAAAGCTTGTTGATGGTGTCTGCTGGGGATGTGTCTTCTTCTTTCATATCTCCACTCAATCATATCAGGGTATCAAGCTTGTAAAGCTTGTTGATGGTGTCTGCTGGGGATGTGTCTTCTTCTTTCTTATCTCCACTCAATCATATCAGGGTATCAAGCTTGTAAAGCTTGTTGATGGTGTCTGCTGGGGATGTGTCTTCTTCTTTCATATCTCCACTCAATCATATCAGGGTATCAAGCTTGTAAAGCTTGTTGATGGTGTCTGCTGGTGATGTGTCTTCTTCTTTCATATCTCCACTCAATCATATCAGGGTATCAAGCTTGTAAAGCTTGTTGATGGTGTCTGCTGGGGATGTATCTTCTTCTTTCTTATCTCCACTCAATCATATCAGGGTATCAAGTTTGTAGAGCTTGTTGATGGTGTCTGTTGGGAATGTGTCTTCTTCTTTCTTATCTCCACTCAATCATATCAGGGTATCAAGCTTGTAGAGCTTGTTGATGGTGTCTGCTGGGAATGTGTCTTCTTCTTTCTTATCTCCACTCAATCATATCAGGGTATCAAGCTTGTAGAGCTTGTTGATGGTGTCTGCTGGGAATGTGTCTTCTTCTTTCTTATCTCCACTCAATCATATCAGGGTATCAAGTCTGTAGAGCTTGTTGATGGTGTCTGCTGGGAATGTGTCTTCTTCTTTCTTCTCTCCACTCAATCATATCAGGGTATCAAGCTTGTAGAGCTTGTTGATGGTGTCTGCTGGGAATGTGTCTTCTTTTTTCTTATCTCCACTCAATCATTTTAAGGTATCAAGCTTGTAGAGCTTGTTGATGGTGTCTGCTGGGGATGTGTCTTCTTCTTTCTTATCTCCACTCAATCATATTAGGATATCAAGCCTGTAGAGCTTGTTGATGGTGTCTGCTGGGGATGTGTCTTCATCTTTCTTATCTCCACTCAATCATATCAAGGTATCAAGCTTGTAAAGCTTGTTGATGGTGTCTGCTGGGGATGTGTCTTCTTCTTTCTTATCTCCACTCAATCATATCAAGGTATCAAGCTTGTAAAGCTTGTTGATGGTGTCTGCTGGGGATGTGTCTTCTTTTTTCTTATCTCCACCCAATCATATCAAGGTATCTAGCTTGTAAAGCTTGTTGATGGTGTCTGCTGGGGATGTATCTTCTTCTTTCTTATCTCCACTCAATCATATTAAGGTATCAAGCTTGTAGAGCTTGTTGATGGTGTCTGCTGGGGATGTGTCTTCTTCTTTCTTATCTCCACTCAATCATATCAGGGTATCAAGCTTGTAAAGCTTGTTGATGGTGTCTGCTGGTGATGTGTCTTCTTCTTTCATATCTCCACTCAATCATATCAGGGTATCAAGCTTGTAAAGCTTGTTGATGGTGTCTGCTGGGAATGTGTCTTCTTCTTTCTTCTCTCCACTCAATCATATCAGGGTATCAAGCTTGTAGAGCTTGTTGATGGTGTCTGCTGGGAATGTGTCTTCTTTTTTCTTATCTCCACTCAATCATTTTAAGGTATCAAGCTTGTAGAGCTTGTTGATGGTGTCTGCTGGGGATGTGTCTTCTTCTTTCTTATCTCCACTCAATCATATTAGGATATCAAGCCTGTAGAGCTTGTTGATGGTGTCTGCTGGGGATGTGTCTTCATCTTTCTTATCTCCACTCAATCATATCAAGGTATCAAGCTTGTAAAGCTTGTTGATGGTGTCTGCTGGGGATGTGTCTTCTTCTTTCTTATCTCCACTCAATCATATCAAGGTATCAAGCTTGTAAAGCTTGTTGATGGTGTCTGCTGGGGATGTGTCTTCTTTTTTCTTATCTCCACCCAATCATATCAAGGTATCTAGCTTGTAAAGCTTGTTGATGGTGTCTGCTGGGGATGTATCTTCTTCTTTCTTATCTCCACTCAATCATATTAAGGTATCAAGCTTGTAGAGCTTGTTGATGGTGTCTGCTGGGGATATGTCTTCTTCTTTCTTATCTCCACTCAATCATATCAGGGTATCAAGCTTGTAGAGCTTGTTGATGGTGTCTGCTGGGGATGTGTCTTCTTCTTTCTTATCTCCACTCAATCATATCAGGGTATCAAGCTTGTAAAGCTTGTTGATGGTGTCTGCTGGGAATGTGTCTTCTTCTTTCTTATCTCCACTCAATCATATCAGGGTATCAAGCTTGTAAAGCTTGTTGATGGTGTCTGCTGGGGATGTGTCTTCTTCTTTCTTATCTCCACTCAATCATATTAAGGTATCAAGCGTGTAGAGCTTGTTGATGGTGTCTGCTGGGGATGTGTCTTCTTCTTTCTTATCTCCACTCAATCATATCATGGTATCAAGCTTGTAGAGCTTGTTGATGGTGTCTGCTGGGGATGTGTCTTCTTCTTTCTTATCTCCACTCAATCATATTAGGGTATCAAGCTTGTAAAGTTTGAGACTTTTGATGGTGTCTGCCGGGGAAGAGTAGAGTTCATCAATGGATGAGTCAATACAGTCAATAATGTGTTTTGGGTTTGCTGGTTGACACTTAGTACATAGTGGGGAAACCTTGCAACCATATCGTTGTTTTAATAGTAATGTATTGTGCAGATTTTTCATTTTTTCCAAATAAAATAACTTGCTAATATCCTTACTCTGGAATGGAAACCTATTGACAGGGTTTCACTCATCAGCAGTGATGTCTATCAGAGATTTTGCCAAAAAAAAAAACTCCAATGTCCCCCTATTCTTGAAAAAGTCCAACCCCACCAGCGAGTGCAAGTAACCAAACAGGGCTCTGGCCTATTTATTTGTAAGTTCCAAGTCGAACTGCTTTTCACGTGTGCAGACATGTGGTGCACTTACAGTAAAAGCAGTCGCCTTCCACCCACCATGATTATCATGGCCTGTACCTCGTGTACTAGGGATAAGCAAAAAAAAAAGATATTTCGCCAGTTTATTCTTCCGTAGGGTGTACTAGTGATGAGCTAAGCTCCTTCTTCTTTAACTTTCTTGGTGTTTGTGAGCTCGGTGCTAAGATGCTGGTGTTGTGTAGGAATCTGGTACAGGATCTTGGACTCCATTGGCCGGCTGGCAGTCCTTACCAACGTGAGTCTGTAGTCCAGTAGCTGTCCCTCTTACAGATAAACCCCCTGTACACATAATAAAGGAAATAAGACCTAAACCAAATAATTTATTAGTGTGTGACGGCAACAACATTGTCACCATCATCAGACAAAAGAATAAATGAGAAAAAATATTACAGCAAGTTCTTAAATAGTACTGTTATCAAGTGTTTAAACAAGATAACAGATAAGAAAAATAGTTTTTTAAGTCAACTTGAAATCTTCTTCTTAGAATTAAAAGTGGATTTTTTTTTTTTAAATATAATTAAAGGCATATCTGTAAATATCATTTACAGTAATACATACATTTGCTGTAATATTTTTTCACATTTATTCTTTTGTCTGATGATGGTGACAATGTTTTTGCTGAAACGTCACACACTAATAAATTATTTGGATTAGGTCTTATTTCCTTTATTATAATCTACTAGCCGAATGACCCGGGCAACGCCCGTGTTTTACCCGATTGAATGTTTTTATTCAAATACTATTTGTTACAATTATAAATTGGCGCCTTAAATAAATGCATATATTAGTTAATAACTATAGCCTATGTGCTTTATCTGTCTATGTACTGTTGGCTTCCGTAAGCGTCTCTTACTGGGAAAAAGAAAGAGAGGATTCCATTTAGTTATTAACTAATATATGCATTTATTTAAGGAGCGACCCGCTCCAACACAATAGTTACAAAAACCAATAAGTGAGTAGGGGGGGGGGGGGGCAAAGGTGGCGTGATCGTAGCCAACCAATAGGAGAGCGCCATTCCAAAAAAAAAAGCAAACGGTGACAGAGATGAAGAATTATTAAGAACGCATGACGCTCGTAACTGTATATAGAATAATCCAAATTGTGCTTTATCACCCCTGTGCACATATTATTGTTGTGGTTGTTGTCCCCTTGTGTAAAGATTACACGAATTCCATGAGTTCATGCTCCTCTAGCTGTTTCATGGAATGGGGTGCAGCTTTCATTGATCATGGTACCATGATCCAGGCACACTTTGGTGAAAGTCTGACTTTGCCTGTAATTTGAGACCGTTCCATATTATTTTTGTAGAAACGACATTTGACAATTTTCCCGCAAATGTTTCTTTTGAACGAAAAAACGAAATTTATTTTAAGGAGAAATATTTTTTTTTTTTGCTTATCCCTAGTACACGTGGTACAGGCCATGATAATCATGGTGGGTAGTTAGCGACTGCTTTTTACTGTAGGCGCACCACATGTCTACACATGTGAAAGCAGTTCGACTTTGCACTTACAAATGTGCCAGAGCCCTGTTTGGTTACTTGCACTCGCTGGTGGGGTTGGACTTTTGCAAAAATCGGGGGGCCATTGGAGCATTTTTTTTTTTTTTAACAGAAAAAAGTGTCCAATGCGGGGATTGAACCCGGGTCGTAGTGGTCGTAAACCAAACGGTTTAACCAGCCTTCCACCGACCCCCCCAGGAGAAATAATGATTATTTCTAACCTTAGGGATGAAGTATGAAATAATGAATTGTGAAGAGTAATGATAAACGGAAAAATAAAGTGTCCAGGGATGGGAATCCCCCATTACTCTTCACAATTCATCCTTTCATACTTCATCCCTAAGGTTAGAAATAATCGTTATTTCTCGTTAAAATAAATTTCGATTTTTCATTCAAAAGAAACATTTGCGGGAAAATTGTCAAATGTCCTTTCTACAATCATAAGCTGTATTATATATTGTATTACATATTATTGTATCAATGATAAGGCACAATTTGGATTATAAATTATAAACACAAGGTAATAAGACCAAATAAAGAGTGTGTGATGTTTTGGTAACAGCGTTGTTACCATCTTCAGACAAATGTACTGAATGAGAAATTTTGTGGTAAAATTGCTGTGGTAAAATTTCTCATTCAGTACTTTTGTCTGAAGATGGTAACAATGCTGTTACCAAAACGTCACACACTATTTATTTATTTGGATTCGGTCTTATTACCTTGTGTTTAAATTATGTTGTTGTTGTTGTTTCTTATCCCCTTGCGAAAAGATTACACGAATTCCCTGAGTTCATAATCTCATGGAATGTGGTATAGGGGTGCAACTTTCGTTGTACATGGTACCATGATCCAGGCACACTTTGGTGAAAGTCTGACTTTGCCTGTAGTTTAAGGCCTTTGCTGCTGACTCTAACATGAGTACAGATGCAGCTCCTCCGTATCCCTGGAGAGGGACCCTTGCTGAGGTCTATCAACCCGGTCAGTTGAACTCAGGATTTTTTAAAGAGGGAGTGTCCCTCCTGGTTACAGCATCAAGTCTACCAGAACAAGACTTGATTGTGTAGAGGGTTTACTCCCAACAATGTCCACTGCACCACAGGCCAGTTACAGAGGGGTAGACATGGGAGACCAGTGTTGTATCATAAGTTGGATTATTGCCTGGAGCAGTTAATTATCAAAAGAACAAAATGGTGAGACTAAGAGTTTCTTGTAAGAGTTGTTTTATTTGGCCAGAGCTTTCGATCATTTCTGCCCTTCTACAGGAGTAAAAGTTTTTACTAGGTTTAAAGGTCCTGTTTTAGTGCATCTAATACAATATATTATTAGAAGTACAAAATCCTGAAACAAAGAGTTTCTTGTGAAAAAATAGCACAAGTGTAATATTGTACTGGGATAAGGTGCATAATTTAAGAAAAAGGCATCTACTTATCGTGCAACTGAAAGTTGCTGATGGCTTGCGCCATCTATCGGAATAAATATCAACTATTCTCGTTAATTTTTAATTATTCCAGAATTGGCCAAATACCCATTCTTGATTAATCAAGAAAAGCTAACCACGGACGCATTTCAGTTGCACGATAAGGAGATGCCTTTTTCTTAAAGCGTTTCTTGTAAGATTTTTTTTTTTTTTTCCCCATGACTCGCTGTTCTTCAAGCTATACCATAGAATGGGGTGCAGCTTACATTGATCATGGCACCATGATCCAGGCACTGGTGAAAGTCTGACTTTGCCTGTAATTTAAGGATGTTCCTAACATGGACGTAGATATCTTTGCTGCCGACTCTAACATGAATACACTCGCAGCTCCTCCGTATCCCTGGAGAGGAACCCTTGCTGAGGTCTATCAACTGGGTCAGTTAAATTCAGGATTTTTTCAAAGAGATCTTTCTCCTCTTCTAACAATGCTACTGTTGGTCAACGACGGCTTATTATAGATTTCAGCAAGGGTCCCTCTCCAGGGATACAGAGGAACTGTGTCTGTACTCATGTTAGAGTCAGCAGCAAAGGCTTCCATGTTAGGAACGACCTCAAATTACAGGCCAAGTCAGACTTTCACCAAAGTGTGCCTGGATCATGGTGCCATGATCAACGAAAGCTAGACCCCTATACCCCATTCCATGTTAGCTTGAGGAGCATGAACTAATAGAATTCGTATAATCTTTACACAAGGGGATAAGAAACAACAACAACACTGTCTATAAACAGCTAGAGGAGCATGAACTAATAGAATTCGTATAATCTTTACACAAGGGGATAAGAAACAACAACAACACTGTCTATAAACAGCTAGAGGAGCATGAAATAATAGAATTCGTATAATCTTTACACAAGGGGATAAGAAACAACAACAACACTGTCTATAAACAGCTAGAGGAGCATGAACTAATAGAATTCGTATAATCTTTACACAAGGGGATAAGAAACAACACTGTCTATAAACAGCTAGAGGAGCATGAAATAATAGAATTCGTATAATCTTTACACAAGGGGATAAGAAACAACAACAACACTGTCTATAAACAGCTAGAGGAGCATGAACTAATAGAATTTGTATAATCTTTACACAAGGGGATAAGAAACAACAACAACACTGTCTATAAACAGCTAGAGGAGCATGGACTCATGGCATTTGTGTAATCTTTACACAAGGGGATAAGAAACAACAACAACACTGTCTATAAACAGCTAGAGGAGCATGAACTCATGGAATTGGCATAATCTTTACACAAGGGGATAAGAAACAACAACAACAACACTGTCTATAAACAGCTAGAGGAGCATGAACTCATGGAATTGGTGTAATCTTTACACAAGGGGATAAGAAACAACAACAACACTGTCTATAAACAGCTCAAGAAGCATGAACTCATGGAATTGGTGTAATCTTTACACAAGGGGATAAGAAACAACAACAACACTGTCTATAAACAGCTAGAGGAGCATGAACTAATAGAATTCGTATAATCTTTACACAAGGGGATAAGAAACAACAACAACACTGTCTATAAACAGCTAGAGGAGCATGAACTAATAGAATTTGTATAATCTTTACACAAGGGGATAAGAAACAACAACAACACTGTCTATAAACAGCTAGAGGAGCATGGACTCATGGCATTTGTGTAATCTTTACACAAGGGGATAAGAAACAACAACAACACTGTCTATAAACAGCTAGAGGAGCATGGACTTATGGCATTTGTGTAATCTTTACACAAGGGGATAAGAAACAACAACAACACTGTCTATAAACAGCTAGAGGAGCATGGACTCATGGCATTTGTGTAATCTTTACACAAGGGGATAAGAAACAACAACAATACTGTCTATAAACAGCTAGAGGAGCATGGACTCATGGCATTTGTGTAATCTTTACACAAGGGGATAAGAAACAACAACAACACTGTCTATAAACAGCTAGAGGAGCATGGACTCATGGCATTTGTGTAATCTTTACACAAGGGGATAAGAAACTACAACAACAACACTGTCTATAACCAGCTCAAGAAGCATGAACTCATGGAATTGGTGTAATCTTTACACAAAAGGGGATAAAAAAACAACAACAACAACACTGTCTATAAACAGCTAGAGGAGCATGAACTCATGGAATTGGTGTAATCTTTACAAAAGGGGATAAAAAACAACAACAACACTGTCTATAAACAGCTAGAGGAGCATGAACTCATGGAATTGGTGTAATCTTTACACAAGGGGATAAGAAACAACAACAACACTGTCTATAAACAGCTAGAGGAGCATGGACTCATGGAATTGGCATAATCTTTACACAAGGGGATAAGAAACAACAACAACACTGTCTATAAACAACTAGAGGAGCATGAACTCATGGAATTGGTGTAATCTTTACACAAGGGGATAAGAAACAACAACAACACTGTCTATAAACAGCTAGAGGAGCATGAACTCATGGAATTGGTGTAATCTTTACACAAGGGGATAAGAAACAACAACAACACTGTCTATAAACAGCTAGAGGAGTATGAACTCATGGAATTGGTGTAATCTTTACACAAGGGGATAAAAACCAACAACAACACTGTCTATAAACAGCTCAAGAAGCATGAACTCATGGAATTGGTGTAATCTTTACACAAAAGGGGATAAAAAAACAACAACAACAACACTGTCTATAAACAGCTAGAGGAGCATGAACTCATGGAATTGGTGTAATCTTTACACAAGGGGATAAAAAACAACAACAACACTGTCTATAAACAGCTCAAGAAGCATGAACTCATGGAATTGGTGTAATCTTTACACAAAATGGGATAAAAAAACAACAACAACAACACTGTCTATAAACAGCTAGAGGAGCATGAACTCATGGAATTGGTGTAATCTTTACACAAGGGGATAAAAAACAACAACAACACTGTCTATAAACAGCTAGAGGAGCATGAACTCATGGAATTGGTGTAATCTTTACACAAAAGGGGATAAAAAACAACAACAACACTGTCTATAAACAGCTCAAGAAGCATGAACTCATGGAATTGGTGTAATCTTTACACAAAAGGGGATAAAAAAACAACAACAACAACACTGTCTATAAACAGCTAGAGGAGCATGAACTCATGGAATTGGTGTAATCTTTACACAAGGGGATAAGAAACAACAACAACAGTCTATAAACAGCTAGAGGAGCATGGACTCATGGCATTTGTGTAATCTTTACACAAGGGGATAAGAAACAACAACAACACTGTCTATAAACAGCTAGAGTAGCATGGACTCATGGAATTGGTGTAATCTTTACACAAGGGGATAAGAAACAACAACAACACTGTCTATAAACAGCTAGAGGAGCATGAACTCGTGGAATTGGTGTAATCTTTACACAAGGGGATAAGAAACAACAGCAACACTGTCTATAAACAGCTAGAGGAGCATGAACTCATGGAATTGGTGTAATCTTTACACAAAAGGGGATAAAAAACAACAACAACACTGTCTATAAACAGCTCAAGAAGCATGAACTCATGGAATTGGTGTAATCTTTACACAAAAGGGAATAAAAAAACAACAACAACAACACTGTCTATAAACAGCTAGAGGAGCATGAACTCATGGAATTGGTGTAATCTTTACACAAGGGGATAAGAAACAACAGCAACACTGTCTATAAACAGCTAGAGGAGCATGGACTTATGGCATTTGTGTAATCTTTACACAAGTGGATAAGAAACAACAACAACACTGTCTATAAACAGCTAGAGGAGCATGGACTCATGGCATTTGTGTAATCTTTACACAAGGGGATAAGAAACAACAACAACACTGTCTATAAACAGCTAGAGGAGCATGAACTAATAGAATTCATATAATCTTTACACAAGGGGATAAGAAACAACAACAACACTGTCTATAAACAGCTAGAGGAGCATGGACTCATGGCATTTGTGTAATCTTTACACAAGGGGATAAGAAACAACAACAACACTGTCTGTAAACAGCTAGAGGAGCATGGACTTATGGCATTTGTGTAATCTTTACACAAGGGGATAAGAAACAACAACAACACTGTCTATAAACAGCTAGAGGAGCATGGACTTATGGCATTTGTGTAATCTTTACACAAGGGGATAAGAAACAACAACAACACTGTCTATAAACAGCTAGAGGAGCATGAAATAATAGAATTCGTATAATCTTTACACAAGGGGATAAGAAACAACAACAACACTGTCTATAAACAGCTAGAGGAGCATGAACTAATAGAATTTGTATAATCTTTACACAAGGGGATAAGAAACAACAACAACACTGTCTATAAACAGCTAGAGGAGCATGAACTAATAGAATTTGTATAATCTTTACACAAGGGGATAAGAAACAACAACAACACTGTCTATAAACAGCTAGAGGAGCATGGACTCATGGCATTTGTGTAATCTTTACACAAGGGGATAAGAAACAACAACAACACTGTCTATAAACAGCTAGAGGAGCATGGACTTATGGAATTTGTGTAATCTTTACACAAGGGGATAAGAAACAACAACAACACTGTCTATAAACAGCTAGAGGAGCATGGACTCATGGCATTTGTGTAATCTTTACACAAGGGGATAAGAAACAACAACAACACTGTCTATAAACAGCTAGATGAGCATGAACTAATAGAATTCGTATAATCTTTACACAAGGGGATAAGAAACAACAACAACACTGTCTATAAACAGCTAGAGGAGCATGAACTAATAGAATTTGTATAATCTTTACACAAGGGGATAAGAAACAACAACAACACTGTCTATAAACAGCTAGAGGAGCATGGACTCATGGCATTTGTGTAATCTTTACACAAGGGGATAAGAAACAACAACAACACTGTCTATAAACAGCTAGAGGAGCATGAACTCATGGAATTGGCATAATCTTTACACAAGGGGATAAGAAACAACAACAACAACACTGTCTATAAACAGCTCAAGAAGCATGAACTCATGGAATTGGTGTAATCTTTACACAAGGGGATAAGAAACAACAACAACAGTCTATAAACAGCTAGAGGAGCATGGACTCATGGCATTTGTGTAATCTTTACACAAGGGGATAAGAAACAACAACAACACTGTCTATAAACAGCTAGAGGAGCATGAAATAATAGAATTCGTATAATCTTTACACAAGGGGATAAGAAACAACAACAACACTGTCTATAAACAGCTAGAGGAGCATGAACTAATAGAATTTGTATAATCTTTACACAAGGGGATAAGAAACAACAACAACACTGTCTATAAACAGCTAGAGGAGCATGGACTTATGGAATTTGTGTAATCTTTACACAAGGGGATAAGAAACAACAACACTGTCTATAAACAGCTAGAAGAGCATGGACTCATGGAATTCATGTAATCTATACACAAGGGGATAAGAAACAACAATAACACTGTCTATAAACAGCTAGAGAAGCATGGACTCATGGAATTTGTGTAATCTTTACACAAAGGGATAAGAAACAACAACAACACTATCTATAAACAGCTATAGGAGCATTGACTCATGGAATTCATGTAATCTCTAAACTCCGCCTTTGCCGGACCCAAGCCCAGATAAAAAAGGAGGAGGGGGAGCAGTAACAGGCTCACTAAAAAATCTGAGCTCAGCTGGTTCGGCTGATAGTACCCTGTAAGGGCTCCTAATCCAGGAATACAGGATGAGCAGCGTTTGTACTCCATGTTAGGAGCGGCTGCACATGGCATCTGTTCCTCATGTCAGAGGCGACCATCTATTTTGAAGCTAAGTCAGCCTGCCACTGAGTAGTGCTCCCAGTCTTAATGACAAAGGTAGACGCAATCTACTTCATCCAGTGTGGAGATAAGAAAGAAGAAGATGTAATCTCTACACATGGGGATAAGAAAAATCACACAAAATAGCCTCAATAATAAAACACAGAAGGAATGCCAATGTCTGACCAAGATTGAAGAGTAGAGTGTGTGGACAGGCTGTCATCATAGCCTTCACTTCCAGCTTCATCCCACGGATGGTCTACAGCTGGACCAGGGACCCGGCACTCCATGGTTATGTCAACTACAGTCTGTCCTACTTCCATACTGCGGACTTCCCACCTGGCATGTCTACCAGGCCTCTACTGGACCCCACTACTGGACAGCCCCGGGACATTGAATACTGCAGGTACTTCATATACCAGACTCAGGATTTTTAAAGAGGTCTTTCTACTCAAGATAATAAGACCAAATAAATAAATAGTATGTGACGTTTCGGTAACAGCGTTGTTACCATCTTCAGGCATGCAGCTCATTCAGTACTTTTGTCTGAAGATGGTAACAACGCTGTTACTGAAACGTCACACACAGCTCTTTTGTATCCCTGGAGAGGGACCCTTGCTGTGGTCTATCAACCAGGTGTTCTGTGTTCAATTCTGTGTCCCTGGATCAAGAGCCTTGATGAAGTATTAGCAGACCCTTTTGAATCCAGGTACTATAGCAAAAGCTTTTTACTGCTTCCTTTTGCATCCAGAATGTAGTCAAGCAATATTGAAGCCCCCTAAACTAGTTGAAATTTTGCTGGGAATAAATTGATCTATAAAAGGAAAGGTTGCTTCTCCCATCTAAAATTTTTAAATCGATTTCCTCCAGGAAAAATTTGACATCTATTGTCGCAGAGGTATACCCCAATATGGCTGTACCATGGAGAACATTTGCCCTGTAATGTTTCAAGAAGTTGAAGACTCCAGAAATAACTTTGAACGAGTTTTAAAAGACTTGTAAAAGAGACAAGTTTATTGTATCAGCTAGTAGCGCGCTCTCCTCTAGCCACGAGCTCTTCTGCCGGCACAGGCAGCATCTCCTTTTATAAAGACAAAAAATACAAACAAAATAAAATATACAAAATATCTATTTACATATATAGAAGAAAGCCAAGTATATTTTTACATATAGGAGAAGTATTTTCCAACATCTATATTCTAGCCATAGATTTGGCCTAGCCACTTTGTCAGCTAAAACAGATTATGAAGATTCCATTAGATCCCTTGTAGATTTCGTGGAATAAAGTCTGCCTTGGGCTGAAGAGGGCCATTTAACCTGAAACCATAGTCTCTAGGTGGATGCTTCTCAGTTTGCCAAAGGTGGTGAGATCGCTTTGTCATTAACCCGAGGCTGCTTGTTTGTGGCAATAGTGAATAGATGGTATCTATTTGTGATGTTTATTTTTATGGGAGAGGCGACCTTTGCTTTCATAGATACACTACTCTAAAGGGGGGTCGGTGGAAGGATGGTCTAAACCGTTGGTTTTTGATCGCTACGACCCAGGTTCGATTCCTGCATTGGCAACTTTTTTCTGATTAAAAAAAAAATGCTCCAATGGCTCCTGATTCTTCCAAAAGTCTAACCCCACAAGCGAGTGCAAGTAACCAAATGGAGGCTCTTGCACATTTGTAAGTGCAAAGTCGAACTGCTTTTCACATGTGTAGACATGTGATATGTGATGACATGTGATTTGGATTTGGTCTTATTACCTTGTATTTATAATCTATAATCCAAATTGTACCTAATTATAACCTTGGCACATGGAATAAAATATGTTGGTGTTTCTTATCCTCTTGTGTAAAGATTACACTAATTCCATGAGTCCATGCTCCTTGAGATAGCTGGTGATATTCGAAGTTAGGATCAGACATGACGTAGCCACGCAATAATATTTGAAATGAAGGCGATAAAAACGTGGTGATTTTCTTTTAATGGTAAAACACAAGCTTTCAGGCAAGAATGCCCTTCCTCAGGTTACAACTGGACAATATTTTAAAACTATGGACATGAAAGATAGCCCAATACAGTAGGTAAATAGTTCAGCTGGGGGGATTGATTGATGATAAGCAGTCGCCTACCTTTAACCACCATGATTATCAAGGCCTGTACCACGTGTACTAGGGATAAAAAAAAAAAGACTAAAGTATTTTAGGCAGTTGTAAGAGGGAAGTGGTGTGTTGACAGGTATGAGGACTACAGACATCCGCCCTGGGATCCCCAGAAGTACAACTTCACTGAGGAGTACTGGCACATTCTCACTGCACGTCTGGCCTTCATCATCATCTTTGTGGTGAGACCATCACCCAACTTCTGGATGTGTCTTCTTCTTTCTTATCTCCACTCAATCATATCAGGGTATCAAGCCTGTAAAGCTTGTTGATGGTGTCTGCTGGGGATGTGTCTTCTTCTTTCTTATCTCCACTCAATCATATCAGGGTATCAAGCCTGTAAAGCTTGTTGATGGTGTCTGCTGGGGATGTGTCTTCTTCTTTCTTATCTCCACTCAATCATATCAGGGTATCAAGCCTGTAAAGCTTGTTGATGGTGTCTGCTGGGGATGTGTCTTCTTCTTTTTTATTTCCCCTCAATCATATCAGGGTATCAAGCCTGTAAAGCTTGTTGATGGTGTCTGGTGGGGATGTGTCTTCTTCTTTCTTATCTCCCCTCAATCATATTAGGGTATCAAGCCTGTAAAGCTTGTTGATAGTGCCTGGTGGGGATGTGTCTTCTTCTTTCTTATCTCCACTCATTCATATCAGGGTATCAAGCTTGTAGAGCTTGTTGATGGTGTCTGCTGGGGATGTGTCTTCTTCTTTCTTATTTCCCCTCAATCATATTAGGGTATCAAGCCTGTAAAGCTTGTTGATGGTTTCTGGTGGGGATGTGTCTTCTTCTTTCTTATCTCCACTCAATCATATTAGGGTATCAAGCCTGTAAAGCTTGTTGATGGTTTCTGGTGGGGATGTGTAGAGCTCATCAATGGATGAGTCAATGGTAGTGGTGTCTTGTACATGTTGCTGCATGTAATGGGGGGTGCCATTACCCCCATAGTCAGCCACATTTCAGAGTTCCCTGTTCACGGTTACCGTAGTGGCTCGGGGCTCATGAAGTCCCCACCATACTTCACCCTACAGGGCAGTCCCTTACTTGTACTGCTTCTACTGCCCGCAACGTAGAGAAGGACTTCTGGGTAGGGATGAGTCAATACAGTCAATAATTTGAAAAAGTAAAAATAAATATCAGGTAAAAAGTTTCTTTTAATTTTAAATATGCAAGCTTTCAAGCAAATATACTGTTCTTCAACGGGCTAATACTCTATGTACAATCTCTAAATAATATTTATATATTTATTTATGTTATAGATTGTACATAGAGTATCAGCCCGTTGAAGAACAGTATATTTTGCTCAATATAAACTCCGCCCTTGCCAGTCCCAAGCCCGGATAAAAAAGGAGGAGGGGGAGCAGTAACAAGCTCACTAAAAAACCTGGGCTCAGCTGGCCCGGCTGATAGTACCCTGTAAGGGCTCCTAATCCAGGGATACAGGATGAGCAGCATCTGTACTCCATGTTAGGAGTAGCTGTACATGGTGCCTGTTCCTCATGTCAGAGGCGGCCATTTCTTTTGGAGCTAAGTCAGCCTGCTACTGAGTAGTGCTCCCAGTCTTAATGACAAAGGCAGATACATTCTACTTCACCCAGTGTGGAGATAAGAAAGAAGAAGAAGGTATTTGCTCAAAAACTTGTAAATTTAAAATTAAAAGAAACTTTTTACCTGATATTTATTTTTCAAATAATTTCTGGGTAACTATTGCTCACAGTCAATAATGTATTTTGGTGATGTCCCCAGATGACAGTGTCCTTCCTGACTTCTGCGGCTCGTGTCCTCATCCCAGACATGCCTAGATCACTCAAAGACCAGATCAGACATGAGAACTTTATCACCAACGAGCTGGCCATCGAGACAGAGCTGCGCCATGTTAAAGAAGCCATGGTGGCAGCACATGGCACTGGCAAGTCTTTTGGATGGGTTGGCTAGCTAGCCCTCCATCTTTGTTAGCACTTAATACTCACTGTTGTAATCTCTCGCTTATGTTACTTATTTTTGTTGTTGTTATTATTATTTTTATTGTTGTTATTACTTATTGTGCATATAACTTTTTTATGGCATTTTCTCTGATCTACCGAATCTTGTATCCCAGTTTACTATACTTACAGATAGGATTTACACTTACGCACATCACAAGTTATCTACAATTTTATCTACGGTCATTTTTGATCATTCTTCAATACAGAAAGTAACACACACTACCTCTATGCAATTATTAATTTGTGAAGTTTACACAATGCTCATCTTACTTAAGAAAACTTAATACAATAGAACCTCCCTGTAAAGGGCACCTAATTGCAGAACCAAAGTGTCCTTTAGAGAAAGCTTTCCTCTTACTGGAGAGTTGCTAAATAGTAAAAAGGATAATTATGCCATTGAAAACTGTCCTTTGTAGAGAGGTTTTCTCTAGTAAGAGTGTCCTCTCATAGAGGTTCTACTGGATTTAATACAATGCACAAATGTTTAGTTTATCTTTACTTATATTTTGTTTAGTTTTTGAGGAGGGAAATAATTTACTCTCTCTCTGTTTTCTTATGTATCAAACACTGGCACATCGAATTTTTATCTATAAAATTCATTCTAAGTTATATATCCCGTCGATGGACGAGTGGGTAACTCCCTCGATTTTCGACAGTCATGAACCGGGATTGAATCCTGCGTTAAAATTTTGTTTAATATATGAATAACCTTCACATATTATTCACTGTTTCAATTATCATGAACTAGGTTGCTCTTGTTGAGCGGTACCTATTAATGTGATTTTGAACCAGGCAGTTATATAAATCTCATTACATAGTACAGTAAAACCTCCCTGTAAAGGACAACACCTAATTGAAGAGACAAAGTGTCCTTTAGGGACAGGTGTTCTCTTACCGGAGAGTTACAAAATAGTAAAAATGGTATTTTGCAATGAAAACTGTCCTTTGGACATCCATGTCCAACCCACACTCTGGTAAAACCTTCATTTTTGCTCAACTTGACTTAAAACCAAATCTCAAACTTTTTATTTTCACTCTCTTTGCTCATTTTTAAATTCTTTTGTGATGCTTTGTTTTTTTATTGCTACATTTATGAATTTTAAACACAATGTTTTTTTTTTATTATTAATTTTATTTGAATCTCTTAATTTTTTCCCTCTTTCTTTATATAAACCTGTACTTAATTTATCTCTTAATTTACAGTAGAACCTCCATGTAAAGGACACCTAATTGTTGTTGTTGTTTCTTATCCCCTTGTGTAAAGATTACACAAATTCCATGAGTTCATGCTCCTTGAACTGTTTTATGATAAGCAGCAGCCTTTCCCAAAGACACATCTAATTGCAGAACCAAAGTGTCCTTTAGGGAGAAGTGTCCTCTTATTGGAGAACTACTAAATAGTATAAATGGTAATTTTGACAATGAAAACTGTCCTTTATAGAGAGGTGTCTTCTAGCGTGAGTGTCCTCTCATGGAGGTTCTACTGTATTGATCAGATCTCTGATTGATTTGTTTTCTCTTTTTTAACATTAGTTACATTTATTTTTTTGATTGAATCTCTTTAAATTTTCCTCTTTGTTTCTTTATTTACAAATATTTACTTAATTTTTCTATTAATACTGAACACATATCTTTCTGATGGAGGTTATAGAATTCTCTACTTTTTGTTTCCTCTTTTTTAACATCAAAGTTTCATTTGTTTTTTTAGTTACATTTATTTTTTTTTATTGAATCTCTTAATTTTTTTCTCTTTTTTTTCTTTCTTCATACAAATCTGTACTTAATTTTTCTATTAATACTGAACACAGGTCTCTCTGATTAAGGTTATAGAATTCTCTACTTTTTGTTCCCTCTTTTTTTAACATCAAAGTTCTATTTCATTTTTTTCAGTTATATTCATTTTTTTTATTGAATCTCTTAATTTTTCCTTTCTTTGTTTCTTTATTCAAATCTTTACTTAGATTATAGATTATACACACACAAAAGTCTTTATTAGGGACTTGCCCCATACAGATTCTCCCAATTGGATAAGGTAATAATCATCTTGTGTTATTTACATAGAAATTGAACTGGCTTTACTCTTTGTTTCAAAGATAGATTATAGATGCAAGGTAATAAGACCAAATCCAAATATAGAAATAGTGTGTGATGTTTCGGTAACAGCATTGTTATCATCTTCAGACAAAAGTACTGAATGAGAAATTTTCTCATTCAGTACTTCTGTCTGAAGATGGTAACAATGCTGTTACCGAAACATCACACACTATTAATTTGTTTGGATTTGGTCTTATTACCTTGCATCTATAATCTATACTTAATTTTTCTATTATTACTGTTCAGATCTGATTGAGGTTATGGAATTTTTTACTTTTTGTTCCCTCATTTTACATCAAAGTTTTATTAATTTTTTTCTTTAATTTCTTTGCTCACTTTTACTTATTTTGGTGCTTTTTTATTTGTATTATTATTATTTTGTTTTGTGTTTTTTTAAAACACAATCTTTAATTTTTCATCTATAAAATCTTATGTTATTACACTTTCTGTTTAGATCTGAAATGAGTGTTATAAAATTATTCACTTTAGAAACACATGGTAATTAGAAAGACAAAAATGGTGTCTTATTGAATTCTTGACACTTCTTATTTGTTTATACAGTAGAACCTCCCTGTAAAGGACAACACCTAATTGCAGAGCCAAATGTCCTTTAGGGAGAGTTGTTAAATAGTAAAAATGAGAATTTTGCAAATGAAAACTGTCCTTTGTGGAGAGGTTTCTGCTAAAGGGAGGTTCTACTGTATATACTGTCCAACATCAAAGTTTTATTTTTTTTAACTCTCTCTTTATTCATTTTATACTTAATATGATTTTATTATTTATCTGTAATTTTGAATCTTTCATTGTAACATGTATGGATTTACTATCACTGTAGATCTGAACTGGATTCCCCCCCTACAATACTTGTTATTGCTAAGCCAGGGGGCAATAAATGTGTCTGAAAGGTACTGAAAACTGGTGGAAACTATAATCTGTAAGTTAAGGGAAAATGCATCTATTGATCGTGCGACTGAAAGTTACTGATGGATTTCACCATCTGTTGGACCTTTTGGGAGAGGCCGCTGCTTATCATAAAATAGCTTGAGAAACTTGAACTCATGGAATTGGTGTAATCTTTACACAAGGGGATAAGAAACAACAACTTGTCTATTACTAAACAGGACCTTTGGGAGAGGTCGTTGCTTTGAGGAGCATGGACTCGTGTAATTTGTGTAATCTTTAAATAAGGGGATAAAAAACAACTTGTTTATTACTAAACAGGACCTTTAGGAGAGGCCGCTGCTTATCATAAAACAGCTCTAGGAGCATGAACTCATGGAATTTGTGTAATCTTTACACAAGGGGATAAGAAACAACAACATGTCTTGGAATAAATATCTACTAACCATTTAACTATCAGTAATTCCAGAATATTGCAACAACCTGACAAAGAACAAATAGCCTGAAATGCATATGTGAAGTTAAGTTTTCTTGATTTATCAAGAAAAGTTATTTGGCTAATATGCTGGAATAATTGAGAATCAATAATTTCTTTGTTATTTAGACAGATGGTGCTAGCTATCAGCAATTTTCAGTTGCACGATTTGGAGATGCTTTTTTCTTAATTTAATCACATGATCACAGTGCAATTTCATTTTTGTACTTATTTATAGTTAGAAAGTGTTTTACAGGGAAATCTCTAGTTTTATGGGTTATTATACCACATATTGACTCTTCTAATGTTTTTAAGTATTACAAAGTCTTCTTCATTTTCTACACTTTTCTGCTCTGCTTTCTGTAATGTACCTATTTCCTCTATAATCAATCTCTATGAAAGAAGTGTGTGATGGTTATAACTGTGTGTTTGCTGTAGAAATGTGTGACTGCACTCCACCTGCCTCCTAAGCACTCTTGTCTTTTCTCTTCAGCCTACCTGCCTTCTGTCTATCTGTCTGTCTGTCTGGCTCACTTGCTTGTCTCTCTGCACAAATCTGTCTACACATTCTTATAATGGTTAGGTTATATTTAGAGTTAAACTAAAGATTAATACACTATAATACCCTTTTCCCCCACTTTATTGATGTTTCAATGCCATTTTTAAGGTTAAAAAAAAAATTATATGATTGATAAGGCACAATTTGGATTATAGATTATAAACACAAGGTAATAAGAATGAATCAGTATTTTGTACCATTCAGTACTTTTGTCTGATGATAGTAACAACGCTGTTACTGAAACATCACACATTATTTATTTATTTGGATTTGGTCTTATTACCTTGTGTTTATAATCTATAATACAAATTTTACCTTATCATATAGAGGTTGCGTTACTTTTCTTTTCTTTTCTTTGAAAAGGCACAATTTGGATTATAGATTATAAACACAAGGTAATAAGACCATTTCCAAATACATAAATAGTGTGTGATGTTTCAGGTAACAGCGTTGTTACTATCATCAGACAAAAGTACTGAATGAGATTATGATTCGCTGTGATATATTCTCTCATTAAGTACTTTTGTCTGAAGATGGTAATAACGCTGTTACCGAAACGTCACACACTATTTATTTGGATTTAGTCTTATTACCTTGTGTTTTTTTCTTTCTTAATGTGTGGCTACTTGTTATTAAGGTCTTAGTCCTATTAAAGACCTTAATAGAGGGGTCTTACTAAATTTCTGTTTGTTTTTTATTTATGGTCAATGATAAGAAACACAATTTAGATTATAGATTATAACCACAAGGTAATAAGATCAAATCCAAATAAATAGTGTGTGATGTTTTGGTAACAGTGTTGTTATCATCTTCAGACAACGTTCTTTCAGTACTTTTGTTCACACACTATTTATTTAGATTTGGATTTGGTCTTATTTTACCTTGTGTTTATAAACATCAAAATAATATTTTGATAAAGTAAACAATACTTTGCTACAATATTTTGAGGAAAAAAAAATGGTTTTTTGGTCTTTCACAGATTCAGGTATGTCCTTTTTCAATATAAATATATTCAATGGGTCTCCTTGTGACTCAAATTACTTTTCTTTCTCTTCTAATACTCTTCATTGGTTTTACTATCTCTCTCTCTCTTTCTCTAAACAAATGTGCAATTTTGAAATATTTATCTACATGTTGATAAGTCACACAATTTAGTTTATAAACACAAGTTAATAAGACCAAATCCAAATATATAAATAGTGTGTGATGTTTCGGTAACAGAGTTGTTAACATCTTCAGAAAAAACAACAACAACAACAACAAAAGCCTTTATTGAGGACCTCTCGTCCTATAAAGGATTCGCCAGTTTACAGGGTAATTGAAGAGAAGAGAACTAAGAATACAGAGATATATGTAGTAGGTATAGTATAGTATTTTCTACACTGTGACTATATACAACAGCAGCAACAAGCCGTTTACTGGAATCAAAGTCCATACAGGATTCGTCATTCTAGTCCTGACATAGATTATTTACATATAATTATTTACATTGATTAGATTATGTATATAGCTTTCCCTTCTCTTCAGCCGTATCTTCAGAAAAAAGTACTGAATGGTTCAGATTCTGAAGATGGTAAACAACACTGTTACAGAAACATCACACACTATTTATTCATTTGGATTTTTGGTCTTATTACCCTTGAGGTTTATAATCTAGATGTTGTTGATTGTTAAAGATTTTTTATTGTTTTGAATTTTTTATTGTTTTTTTTTTTAGAGTTTATATATGTGGAGAGAAAATCTCCATCTAAAAATTTGCAATATATTTATATATGTTTTTTGTGTGATATTTCATTTAACCCTTATATGTAATATGTCAATTTTGTTTATTGATAAATATTACAAAATATCTCGCACACAATTCTATATACACCCATACCTCGCTTTACGTCGGGGTTACGTTCCAAAAAAAACACGACGCAAATTGAAACGATGCAAAGTGAAAATATGTGAAGGCGCAATCAAAAATAAAGGTGTGTTGCCATATTTTAGGAAAAAAATTTTAAAAAAAATTAAAGACTCAATCCAAAACAACGCAACTTCGAAAATCTAACGACGCACAGTGAAAATTAGTAAAAATTAAGCAGCGACGCAACTTCGAAAAAAACACAAAACGAAACGACGCAAAGCGAGGTATTGGTGTATAAAACTATCTATTCTATATATTTACACCTAATTCTCAACTAAAAATTTGTAATATACAGTAGAACTACCTCCCTGTAAAGGACAACATCTAATTGCAGAGCCAAAGTGTCCTTTAGGGAGAGGTATCCTCTTACTGGAGAGTTGCTAAATAGTAAAAATGGTAATTTTGCAGATGAAAACTGTCCTTTATAGAGAAGTGTTCTCTAGCATGAGTATCCTCTCATGGAGGTTCTACTGTATATATATGTTTTTTTGTTTGTGATATTTTAGTTAACCTCCAGATGTAATAATGTCAAATTTGTTTATTGATAAATATTATAAAATGTATCAATTATATTTTTTAAAAACTATCTATTCAATTTATATATGTATGTTTTTTATGTGTTGATATTTTATTTATCCCTCAGATATGATTTGTTTATTGAAAAATATTATATATATTAATATATTTTTTATTTAATATATACAGTAGAACCTCCCTGTAAAGGACAACACCTAATTACAAAGCCAAAGTGTCCTTTAGGGAGAGGTATCCTCTTACTGGAGAGTTGCTAAATAGTAAAAATGGTAATTTTACAAATGAAAACTGTCCTTTATAGAGAGGTGTCCTCTAGCGGGATGTCCTCTCATGGAGGTTGTTCTACTGTATAAAAAAATTACTTACACCCTATTAAAGTTCTATAGATTTCTATATATACAGTAGAACCTCCCTGTAAAGGACACTCAATTGCAGAACCAAGGTGTCCTTTAGGGAGAGATGTCGTCTTACCAGAGAGTTGCTAAATAGTAAAAATGGTAATTTTGCAATTGAAAACTGTTCTTTATAGAGAGGTGTCCTCTGCATGAGTGTCTGCTAAAGGGAAGTTCTACTTTATTTATAAATATTCTTATCTTGGATTTCACTGTTGAAATATGTGATCTTAGAAACCTTTATTTGTAAATCTGTATTGTGATAATATGAGGTACATTTTGAATTATAAGAATTCCTTCCTTCAAGGTAACAAAGAAATCAATTCTAAGTGATGTTTCAGTACTTTTCCGTGAAGATGATAATAATACTGTTATTGAAACTTCATGTATACTTTACTTATTTGGTTTTGTAATGTTGTTATCACAATTCACTTCTGCACTGCCTGCAACACACATTTCTCTTTCCCTAATTATCTAGATGGAAGAAAGATCCACAATTTCCAAGATGAGAAAGCTCTTTGCATTCTTAGACTGTGAAAGTGTTGTAGTGGAATTTTGGACTGATTGATAACTGTTTGTCTTTTCCCACTTATAATCTGATAGATATAGATTTTTTTCATCTCTTTTGTATTTTTCTCGAACCCATAGTATCTTTCAACCAGATGTCTACGTAAACACCTAGTATGTGATGATAAATGTGTTTCCACACAAAGTCGATAAGTTGATGATGAGAATATAGGATTACCTGTATTCTCACAGATTATTGTTCCAACCTTGGAATTCTACGGTGATCCTCCAGTTGTGACGTGGTATCACCTGTTGACTGACCAGACTTCAGTATTACTTCATCTCTTTGCTTTGTGTATGCATCTGGTGTATTCCTGAGTGTGTGTGTGTATATGCGGTGTGTTGGTATTTGCATATGTCTGTGGTGTGTATATGTGTATTTGTTGGCATTTGCATATGTATATGGTATGTATATGTGTGTTTGTGCAGTATGTGTTGGCATTTGCCTATGTGTGATATCTTTATGTGTGTTTGTGTTGGCATTTGCCTATGTGTGATATCTTTATGTGTGTTTGTGTTGGCATTTGTATATGTACATGGTATGTATATGTATGTTGGCATTTGCATGTGTGTGGTTATGTATATGCGTGTTTGTGCAATGTGTTTGTTGGCATTTTCCTTTATGTGATATATATATGTGTGTTTGTGTGCGGTGTGTGTTGGCATTTGCATATATCTTTGGTATGTATATGCATGTGTATGTTGGCATGTGTAGTATGTATATGCGTGTTTGTGCAGTTTGGCATTTGCATATGTGCATGGTATGTATATGCGTGTTTGTGCGGTGTGTGTTGGCATTTGCATATATCTGTGGTATGTATATGCATGTTTGTGTTGGCATTTGCATAGGTCTGTGGTATGTATATGCATGTTTGTGTTGGCATTTGCATAGGTCTGTGGTATGTATATGCATGTTTGTGTTGGCATTTGCATAGGTCTGTGGTATGTATATGCATGTTTGTGTTGGAATTTGCATATGTCTGTGGTATGTATATGCATGTTTGTGTTGGTAGTTGCATAGGTCTGTGGTATGTATATGCATGTTTGTGTTGGTATTTGCATAGGTCTGTGGTATGTACAGTAAAACCCCGCTATAACGAACCCTGGATATAACGAACCCACGCCGATTCCCAATTCCATTCCATTGAAAATACCATCGTTATAACGAACTTTGCGATTTTTAGAATAACGAACTACCCCTATAACGAACCTATTTCGGGTCCCAAAATGATAAAATCTATTAAAAATACTATGCTTATAACGAACTTAGAATTGTAATTTTTAAAAAAAAATTTAAAAAAAAATGTTGAGCATGTTTAAAACTCGCGGATCGCGATTTCAAAACAATAAATTTAGCGGCATTGTTTGTTTGATTTTTGCACTTTATTTTTGCTGTATGTTGTATAAATTTTTACACATTATACTTTTTATTAATTAGAATATCTTTGCATCCATTAAATTTGAAATATAAAAAATGCAAATGGCTTCCAAAATGAAGAAAACAAAGGCATTTTAAAAACAAAAGCATTATTTCATTTAAAAAAAAAAAAAGGCCATTTTCAGAACTTTTCAAAGTGAAACAACATAGGCAAAATGTTAAGAACATATTAAAATAGGAGAATATAACTTTTCTATTATAAAAGATAAAATATAAAGTTATTAAAAATTGTTACAAAGAGGAATCAACTTCAACTTTTGCCGCGATCGCGATCGTACGTTTTAGGGCTAAAAAAAAAAAAAAAAGTCCAAATAAACGGTCCCGTGATGAAAACAATGAAAGCTATGGTGATTTTAAAGTCAGCAATGTTTTGCATGTCAGGTTAAAAAAAAACAAACGAAATCTAGACCTAGAAGAATATGGGGAAACATGAAATGGAAGAAAAACACTAACTTTATTTGAATGGTGCAATGCTTGGAAGAATGCTTTGAAACTACAAGGTATTAGAGCCATTTTTTCAAGTAAAAATTGTATTATATAATGTGATAATGATGTTTTAAAATCATTTCATATCTTTGAATATATATTTAATAAAACTTTGCCTAGGATTTGTCTTGATTTTTAACTTAGACATAGAGGTACATGTATGTTAATCATAAGAAGAACCTATTATCTAATGATTTCTATTATTATTCAGTATTAATATAAGGAAACTAGCGGACGTACCCGGCTTCGCCCGGGTTTTACCCGAGTAAAAGTTTGTCTAACGAATCTCTCGATAAAGTGAACATTTTTTTTCCCGGTCCCTTGAAAAATACTCGATAAGTTGAATAAAATCAATATTAATTGGTTCCCTCGGTAATTGGAAGTTAAAGGAATAGTATCTTGCCTTTGAATTGTATCATTATTCTTGTCTCAAATAAATTGCCGTGTCATCCTGAATTTTGTCTTTCCTAATTTTCTACATTACAAAATCATCGTATCATCATGATAATATTTAGAGCAGATTGTTGAATTATAACAGATAAATTAGAATATTTATCTTGATTATTTCTAGGCGAAAAGTTATTTCAAAAATTTTATTTGCTAGAAACCTTCCCAGTACTATACTAAATAACTTCCCAAAGTTTCATGGCGATCCAATGAGTGGTTTGGTCAGGCATAAAGGACAAACAAACAAACACACATACATTCATTTTTATATATATAGATTAGTCAATTAAGGGAATTAAAATAAAGTGACCACTATTAAGAGGCAGCCTCTTCTTGTGTGTATGGCTGTTTTTTAATTATACGGTCTAAAATTTTTAAAAAGTAAAAAAAAATAGCCAAACCGTGGCTATAGTGAACCAAAAGCTCTGTCCCATTGGGGTTTTACTGTATATGCATGTTTGTGTTGGTATTTGCATATGTCTGTGGTATGTGTATTTGTGCAGTGTGTGGTATTGCATTTGCATATGTGTGTGTGCATATATGTGGTGTATGTTGGCATGTTTGTCTTCTCCACAGAAAGGAATCTCTCAGGAAATCTCCTTCAACCATTCCACATCTTTATTTTCATTCTAGTACCAAGAAAGTGCTCTCTCTCTTTATTTTTTTATTTTTTCTTAGTTTCACTTATTTTTTACTCCTTAATGTTGGGAAAAACACATCCATCTATTTAACCACCCAATGTCCAATCTGCCTCTAAAGCTCTATTTTTTATAAAGTTCTTTATGATTAATGCCTCTATGTGCCTATACTGCTTGCCTCATGTACTTTTGAATGTTGTAACCACAATAAATATTGCTTGTTTTGCCCAAGACTTGAGTTTTTCATACCAACAACCACACATTACTTTAGTAACATCTCTATGGATTCCTATATATACACTCATGGACAAAACTTAAGAAGGTGGAGAGTCTTTAATGTCACTGGTCATCTATTTTTTCTAAAGAGACAGAGGTAACTTTTCACACTTGGTTATCACATGTCTTCAATAAAGGTCACTGTAATATCTTTCAGAGTTATTGTCTGAATCCCGATATACATGCTAAAAGGTACAACTTCCTTAAGTTGTGTCCATGAGTGTGTCTTCAATAAAGGTCATTGTAATATCTTTCATAGTTATTGTCTGAATCTCAATATACATGCTAAAAGGTACAACTTCCTTAAGTTGTGTCCATGAGTGTGTCTTCAATAAAGGTCATTGTAATATCTTTCATAGTTATTGTCTGAATCTCAATATACATGCTAAAAGGTACAACTTCCTTAAGTTGTGTCCATGAGTGTGTCTTCAATAAAGGTCATTGTAATATCTTTCATAGTTATTGTCTGAATCTCAATATACATGCTAAAAGGTACAACTTCCTTAAGTTGTGTCCATGAGTGTGTCTTCAATAAAGGTCATTGTAATATCTTTCATAGTTATTGTCTGAATCTCAATATACATGCTAAAAGGTACAACTTCCTTAAGTTTTGTCCATGAGTGTGTCTTCAATAAAGGTCACTGTAATATCTTTCATAGTTATTGTCTGAATCCCGATATACATACTAAAAGGTACAACTTCCTTAAGTTTTGTCCATGAGTGTGTCTTCAATAAAGGTCACTGTAATATCTTTCCGAGTTATTGTCTGAATCCCGATATACATGGTAAAAGGTACAACTTCCTTAAGTTTTGTCCATGAGTGTGTCTTCAATAAAGGTCACTGTAATATCTTTCGGAGTTATTGTCTGAATCCCGATATACATGCTAAAAGGTACAACTTCCTTAAGTTTTGTCCATGAGTGTGTCTTCAATAAAAGTCACTGTAATATCTTTCCGAGTTATTGTCTGAATCCAGATATACATGCTGAAAGGTACAACTTCCTTAAGTTTTGTCCATGAGTGTATACATCTCAATGTATTTATACCTGGATGGACTACTGTCAATTTAACAAGGACTCATTTTTAGATCAAACATAACTTCAAAAATTTTCCATTATGTAAATTCTTATGTTCTATATTTGCATAGATATAATCTCTCTCCATTATCTATTTTTATGTTTTAGTTTTCTGAAGAAGAGCTTGTCCGAAAGCTTCTATATAGAATTAATAAAAGATTTGCTGTATTTTATGCTGTTTTGTAATACCTCACTTCCTCTTGGCTCAAATAATAACATTCCTGGACGCTTAAACCAAACATATATTAATTTATACAGATTCAAAAGCCGCCATCTTTGCAATTAAAAACTGCTACTATTCACAAGACAGACTCCTCAAAAACATTGCTGCAGAAATCAACAAACTGAATAAAAATACCAAAATAAGCCTACAATGGATTCCATCACATGTGGGAGTCCCTGGAAATGAGGAGGCCGACAGATTGGCAAAGGAAGGAGCAGTTGGACATCCTGATGCGGTGAACTCAGAGACCTACCTTTCAGCAAGGGACCATATTAACAAACTAAAACTACAACTAATAAGGAACCATAGAGATAGTTTCCATCATTCTTGGTACCAGGTTGAAAACCCCAAAAAACAGACCCTCCAACTAAACAGAAGGGAATCGACACAGTTGGCCAGATGGAAATCTGGTCACCTGCGCCCTCTAGTCTATAAAGAGGGAGCCAAAAGCTTCCCCATGTGGATTGGTACAAAACCCAAGAGGCCACTCCCCAACATATACTAAATTGTATTGGAAAGGACAAAAGATCCCTGTACAGAGAACCAAGAAGAGTTCTTGAGCTTCTTTACGAGCACGACCTCCAAGATCTTGTCTAATTTAGACTAAAAGGATAAGTAAAAAATATATATTTATTTTTATTGATAAAATTGGTTTATTTTATGGCCAATGTTCAGAAATTTGCGGAATTCAACAGTTTTATACCTATTTGTATTGAAAGTCAATCAGTTTCTTCCTTCCTTATCTGATTAAAAAAGAATTTTTTTTCAAATAGCTATTTAGCAATAGCCTCTTAAGCTATAGATGGGATTTTTCCCTTTGAAAGGAAATTAGTTAAATTATAATATTAAAGTGTCACTTTAAAGTAAAACTTTCCTTATTCCTCAAATTATACCATTAAAATGGCTTAATTAAAGTTAAACCTCCATGAGTGAACAACCATGAGTTCAACTTCCAATGAAAGATATTAGAAATGATGGAAAGTTTTCTATTGAACCAATAACATGTTCTAACATATAATACAATGATAAGCCACATTATATTGTATTATAAATTACTTTATATAATATTTACGAACGGAAAAATATGTCTAGGGTAGCCTAGTGGACATGGCATCAGCCCGGTAAGTGAAACACTGTGGGTTTGATTCCCATCCCTGGACACTTATTTTTCCGTTTATCATCACTCTTCACAATTCATCCTTTCATACTTCATCCCTAAGGTTAGAAATGGTCATTGTTTCTCCTTGAAATAAATTTCGATTTTTGTTCAAAAGAAACGCGGGATAATTTTCAAATGTCGTTCTACATGTTCTAACATAGCTGACACAATAGATAACTCTGGGCAAGTGCAAAAAGTTACAAAATTTTATTACAATAAAATAGAGTTTGGTGAAAATTGTTTTGGAGAAGAGAGGCAATTGGAGGAACCCAAACAATGTCAAACATGGGGAGTGGAAACATCTATACAGATTGACGTGGTATCATCTCTTGTCTGCACCATTCTTGAGATGGTTCTCAATGCTAGAGAGATCCTTGAGGTCTTCTTTGAGGATAGATATGAGGTAGTTGATGCCTTCTGATTGGTTCTTGAGATGCTGTTTGATGTCGTCGTGTTGAGTGGTGCTTAGTTTGTACCTCTCATTCTCTCCCTTCAGAGCTACGCGGTGGTTGTGGAGCCGGATCTGAGAGAGGAGTTCCTTCAGACGCCCGCGGTACTCTGTGGGGGAGTTGAGGTGGCTCTGCACAGCCTCCAGCTTGTTCTGGATCTGCTCATCTTCCGGCTGGAGGGTGTACCCGGTCTTCCTGTGGATCTCTTGCTTCACCATCACCCTAAGTAACTTCTGTCCCAGCTCCAGGTGCTTCCTCTTGTTCTCTGCTATCTTAGCCATGGTGGTAGCTTGCCTCTTCTTCAGTTCTGCGATGTCATCTCCGATAAGCCGCAGTCTCACCCGATGTTGCTGGGTTTCTTGCTGCTGGCATTTGAGCCTGTTGAGGAGGCCGTCAAAACCAAGGATGGCCACAGGCATGTACTTGTCTGGGTTGGGGTTGTCCAGCTTGGCTTGCTTCCAGAGGATTCCATCAATGCCGGCTGGGGCGTTATCCAGGTAATGCTGCAGGTGCTCCTTGCTCAGGCCAGTCTTGGGCATCAGGTTCTCCACACCCAGCTGAGCAAGCTGGGTCTTGACAGTCACCTGCTGGAGATGGTTCATGACATCGTTGGAGGAGATACGGTGGGTCATGCCTGTTGGCAGCTTCTCCTCCAGGTAGATGATCACCTGAACCTTGTTGTTGATCACAGACCTGACCCCATCAATGACCACAGTGAGATTGGGCCGGCTACCAAAGATACGATGCAGCAACTCAATAATCTGCTGTTTCTGGTTGAGGACCTCGGCTTCAGTCTTGTTGAGGTCCAGGCCAACGAGGCCGTCCTCAGGGTTGTAGTGAGGAATCTTGCTGTAGCCGATGCACTTGAACTTGGAGAAAGGGTTGTCCACAGCAAAGTCCATGGGGGGACCATTGAGTAGGTAGTAGCCCTTGCCCACACCCCAGAAGGCTTGCAGCTGGTTCCAGCGGGCAATAATGGCATCCCTCTCATCTCCGTACAGGACGGGCAGAGACAGCGCCGTGACCAGAGCAGTGAAAGGGGAGGTCTGAGATGCCACAGTTGGTTGAGTAGCTGCAACGGGCTGGGCACCAAACATTGAGAAGGAGGTGCCAGGCATAGTGCTGCCACCAAATCCTCCAGTCCCAAAGGTTGGGGCTGCGGAACCCCCGAAAGAGAAAGAGGGCTGGGTAGCACCCAAGCCCCCGAAGGAAGGGGCAGAGGTGGTGGTGGTTCCCAGATTGAAACTGAAGGCAGAAGTGGTAGCCGCTGGGTTGGCAAAGCTGGTGCTGCCCAGAGCCCCGAAGGTGGGGGCAGTCGTGGTTGCCCCCAGGGTCCCTGTGCTGAAACTGAAGGCACTGGTGGTGGGAGCGGCTCCAAAAGAAGGGGTGCTACCAAAGCCAGTGAAGGAAGGAGTGGTAGTCCTGATGCTGGAGCCAAAGTTGAAGGCAGGGGCAGAGGCGGTACTAGTAGTGGTTGTTCCAAAACTGCCGAAGGTGGGTGCTATTGAGGCCTGGGGTTGGCCAAAGGCAGGTCTGTTGAAACCTCCGAAGGCCATTGTGTGGTGTGGAACCCTAAACACACAACATTGTCTTTACATAAGTATGCTGTAGGAAGTTTACTAGAAATTTATAACAACTTTTCAATTAAAATATTGGGTCTAGTTTTAACGTCTATTTTGACGGGAGAGGCAACCTTTATCTTTATAGATGAATATCCTCCCAGCAAAATTTCCATCTATAATTTGGGCATAGATTTGGCCTAGCTACTTTGCCAGCTAAACACCTCTTTGGCAGATTGTGAGGATTCCATTAGATCCCTTGTGGATCTCATGGAATAAAGTCTGCTCTAGGCTGACGAGGGTCATTATCTAGAAACCATGGTGTCTAGGTGGACGCTTCTCAGTTTGCCAAAGCTGGTGTAGTGGCTTTGTCACCAACCTGAGGCCACTAGTTTGTGATGACGGTCAATAGATGGCAATTAGTTTTGACATCAATTTTGACGGGAGAGGCGACCTTAGATCTTTTTATATGAATATCCTCCCAGCAAAATTTCCATAATATACAGTAGAACTACCTCCCTGTAAAGGACAACACCTAATTGCAGAGCTAAAATGTCCTTTAGGGAGAGGTGTCCTCTTAGCGGAGAGTTGATAAATAGTAAAAATGGTATTTTTTGGCGATGAAAACTGTCCTTTATAGAGAGGTGTACTCTAGCGTGAGTGTCCTCTCATGGAGGTTCTACTGTATTGGCGATGAAAACTGTCCTTTATAGAGAGGTGTACTCTAGCATGAGTGTCCTCTCATGGAGTATGTTCTACTGTATTGGTGATGGAAACTGTCCTTTGTAGAGAGGTGTCCGCTAGCGTGAGTGTCCTCTCGTGGAGTATGTTCTACTGCACTTTAGTTATCAAAAAATACCACAATAGAGTCTTCCTTCGGAGAGCTTAGCCTAAAAACATGGTTTAATCTGATCTCTCTTGGAAAGATGATCTCTTATCAAGAGGCTGGGTTGAAAAAGCTCCTCATGACTTGGCCTGCCTCACATGTAAATCTCCGATGAGAGACTACTCTCTGTATTTTATCAAATATTCTGAAGTGTTCTATATTCGGAGCTTGTTCGGCCGTACAACTACTACAATAGGAACAATACAGAGAAGATTAGCATGGCCCCTGTGATACCAGTTCGGCGGTACAACTACTACAATAGGAACGATACAGAGAATATTAGCATGGCCCCTGTGATACCAGTCCAGCGGTACAACTACTACAATAGGAAGGATACAGAGAAGATTAGCATGACCCCTGTGATACCAGTTCGGCAGTACAACTACTACAATAGGAAGGATACAGAGAAGATTAGCAATGGCCCCTGTGGAAGGAGGACACGGAAAATCGTGAAACGTTTCATTTTAACTGTGCATAAGAACAGTGGCACTATTACATCACCCTAGTAACCTAGTGATGATAAAGAATGAGTGTCAACACCAGTTTTGGCAAATTCAGACAAAAAGCCAACAACCTGTATACAATGGTTTTGAGCTATGGTCCTCATCAGAGCACAGGGACGGCTTCAATTTTATAACACTCTACAAGAGAGTTTAGGAAATCAGTCAAATTTACTAAACTGTAATCAATGTATCTTGGATATTGTTGTTAATATGGGGTGTGATTTAACTGATAGACAGGCTCAGCGACCCATACTAAGAATTAGGGAGTTTATCAGCTCCTGTGGAATCAACGCCCACTCTGTTGTTAAGGCTGTTTCTAGCTCATGAGTGTTTCTAGGAGGGGATTGGAGGGATGAGATCCGCCGTCCTAGGTTGTCCCATACATGCTCAATGGGATTTAGGTCTGGAGATCGAGCTGGCCAATTCATCCAAAAAATTGCAAGGTTTTGGAGACGAGTGTCGACCACACCAGCCCTAAGGAGAAGGGCATTATCATCCATTAGGTGGTTTTCTAACTCCGCCTTTGCCGGTCCCAAGCCCGGATGAAAAAGGAGGAGGGGGAGCAGTAACAAGCTCGATAAAAAACCTGGGCTCAGTTGGCCTGGCTGATAGTACCCTGTAAGGGCTCCTGATCCAGGGATACAGGATGAGCAGCGTTTGTACTCCATGTTAGGAGTGGCTGCACATGGCATCTGTTCCTCATGTCAGAGGCGGCCATTTCTTTTGGAGCTAAGTCGGCCTGCCACTGAGTAGTGCTCCCAGTCTTAATGACAAAGGCAGATACATTCTACTTCACCCAGTCATGATGGTTGTCAAACAGACACCATCAAGGGTCACAACTTGATACCCTAATATGATTGAGTGGAGATAAGAAAGAAGAAGAAGATGGTTTTCTCCCAGTGTATTACCCTGATAAGAACAGATACTACAAGAATTCTAAATGTAGGCTAAAGGTAGTTAACAAAGATATGAAGAGGGTAAATCTTAATTTGACATTATGCCTTCACTCAGCTAAAATGAGAATCTCAATAGTGTCTATTAATCCATTATTCAGTAATATCTTTTAGGACTTATTTTCTGTTGGTATTTTAATGATCAAAACAAAAAAAGTCAAATGTAATTATTATTAATTTAGAGGTGTTTATGTCAAATTCAATTAAATATCTATTCATACAATCTATATTTACTATTTTATATTCACCTTTCAGAATACTAAGGGAATAAAATTAAATATTTAAATAAACACCAGATCAGAATTAAGGCCATACTGAGGTCAACAGGACACTGGATCCATTTATCAATTGCATTTAACTATCCCAGTGGAGTCTTGTAAACTATCTTATATACTTCTAAAATTCCAGTCCAAAAAAATGACAAACTATGCAAAATTAAAAAATCACAGTCATATAAAAAAATCTTGGGTTTTAAACTAACACCTATTGTACTTTTTTGGTCAAATAAATATTTCTAGTTTTATACGTTTATTTAATACCAATTATTAACACCACAAAGAAAAAAATTTTAAAGGTTTGTGTATTTAATATTTGAATTATGATAAAAGTTATATACCACGTTTATATTTAAATTATTTGTTTTTTAAATGATTACATGAGACTTACCTACAGATCTGTGTAGAAAATGCTTCAGTTTATCTTAATCAAAAAATTGTATATACCATTTTACATGACTAAGACAAACTAAAATATAAATACCATGAGCGCCACCGGATAAAAACAAACGCATTCCAATTTCAAATGACCTAACCAAAAACAGAGTAAAAATGAATTATGATTGAAAAAAAAAGGGAAATGAAGAAAAAAATGCAATTGTGGCTCTCAATTTTATATTACATTCGTATTTAATTTTACAAAATTAGAAATCTTCTAAAAAGTCAACAATCCGACTTCGACCTTGTCCTTCATGAGGGAAGGTTTTAATAATTACAATTATTGTGATTATATATTATTAATCTATAATATTCAATATTAAAAGTATTATTAGTAATAATCCACTCTCAATAAGAAAACCTCGCTTAATAAAAGATTATATTAGTGGTGATATCAATAGTGATTAAAGGAAATCATTAAGGTGTATTTTCATCATCATTTAAAATATCTAAATATGAAAATGTTGGGAAGTCTCGGGACTAGCTCTCACGTTTAATGGCGTAAATACTCACATAAGCCATGACGAGAGGTTGGGTAAAGTTAGATTAAGTTAATGTGGGTTAGGTTCAGGTTAGATTATGTTAAGATTAGGTTCAGTTTAGAATTTGTTAACATGGGGGAACTAAACAAAGCATTTGAGTAGCCAAGACTCCTGGAGCGTATCTATAGATTGCAAACTACTGAACATGGGAACTATTTATCGAAATATCATAATTTGTTTGTTATATTGGAATAATTTGTATAGGTTCTAAATAGTAAATATATTAATTTCCATCTCCATTGCCTATATGCAAAAACATATTAGTATTTATTCAGTAATTTTAGTGTGAGGGACAAAACATCGATTTCATTAGTATTTTATAAATACTTATATTCAAAGTTTGAATAATAAGAATAATTGAGCACAGGCTACCTAAGTACGCGGTTTTGGAGCCTCTAAGTAGGTTGGGTTGGTCTAATCGATCCTAATATATAATTATATTTTAATTCTCTTCTCAAAGTTTGAATAATGTTATAGAAAAAATTAAGATATATAGAGGTCAAATAACCAGGGTTCCTGTGGAGTGTACAAAAGGTGTGTGTCAACTACCTAGCGGTAAACTCCAAGATATCATGAGGTGCCATAAGTTATATATCAAAAGTTTATTATAAAATTACTTTCAATTATGTGTATTATGTAGTATATAATCACAAAAAAATATATATATATAAGCTACTAGCCGAATGACAGGGCAACGCCCGGGTTTTACCCTATTAAATGTACCCTATTCAAATACTATTCGTTAAAATTATAAATTGGCTCCGTGGATGTCACTCTTGTGAAACGTCCCGCTCCAAACTTTGTGTCTAAGAAGCGATATTTTTATAGAAAGATGATCTGGCTTTTGTTTTCTGCTCAAATGAATGTTTTTCTGTTAGAATTTTGTTCCTGCATATAAAATAATGAACTGGTTTGACCCGTGGTCTCTGCTTTTCGGAATTTTTCCCGATATAATTTTGTATCTGATAATCAAACATGATACAGCAATATTTTCATAATCATTTTCTGACTAAAAATATATAGTTTTAATAATTGATTTATATATTTTTTAAAATAGCCTATCGTCTTCCCCGTATTCTTTTACCTATGTATGGAAATTTTAGTTTGAATTAGTGAACTACTGCGAATTTGTATACCGGACATACAGACAAACAGACAAACATACAAACATTCATTTTTATATATATAGAGATTTCTTAAGATATGTGACTTTAAGTATAAAAAGCTTTAATCCAAATGTCTGAATAATATAAATATATTCTAAAAAAATTATATTTGATATTAAAAAAAACTCTCAATCGATTTTGACGAATATTTATCTGCAGTTTATTTATTTATTTTATTATTTCTACTTGTTTTTAAACTTAGGTGTCGCTACCTCTGCTAACAGACCTGTTTTATTTACCTATCCCTTGTTTACACGTGATTTAGCGGTTCTTTGCTTAGATTATTTTTGATTTTGTATTTAATACCTCCATTTTATAGAGTAAGTATTGCCAAAGATTTAACTTACACAGATATTCCCTAGTTCACCCCTCATTCATTTCCCGAGACAATAATAACACTAATACGAAAATATACCTAATTTGTATATATCTCAATTGGTTTCACTATTTAAATTAATCAAACGCAGTATTGTGTCTATTTAAATAAATTGATAAGAGGAAAATACGAAAATTTTAAATCCTTGTATAAATTAGTGACACTCGCCCTATATTTTATTTATTTATTTATTATTATTTATTAAAATTTAATAATATCTCAAAAGTAATGACCAAAATTTACATTTACGCATCTCAACTCAGACGATGAAAAAATAAACATTAATTAGCAAAGGATATAATTATATATTCCTGTCAGAGGTGAAATAAAATATAAATTATACATGCTACTTCTACCTACAATTTATGAAAAACGAATATGTTAATTTTTAGTTTTTGTTGTGATATGCCAAATTAGGATCCAAAAGCAAATGAAATATTAATATCAAACATTTTAAAATAAAAATTTTCGTTTTTAATATAAGAACATCTGTAGAATGTTATGTCACATAAATTACTTATTCAGATTTGATCTTGTCACCTTGTGATTATTTCTATAATTCATATTGTACTATAAAATGCTCCAATGGCCCCCGATTCTTGCAAAAGTCTAACCCCACCAGCGAGTGCAAGTAACCAAACAGGGCTTTGGCACATTTGTAAGTGCAAAGTCGAACTGCTTTTCACATGTGTAGACATGTGGTGTACTTACAGTAAAAGCAGTCCCCTACTTCTACCCACCATGATTATCATGGCCTGTACCACGTGTACTAAGGATAAGCAATAATAATAATAATATGTATTTTGATTAGTAGAAGTAATCTTGTTTATTTAAAGACCATGATTTAATAATAATTTAAAGGATACCTCATTTATTCTTTTCTCTGATGATGGTAACAATGCTGTTGCCGAAACGTCGCACACTAATAAATTATTTGTATTAGGTCTTATTACCTTGTAATGTTTAAAGACCAATTTTCTCTCTCAGCGAAATTTGCATTAATAATTCAATCCTAGAATTGTAGGTAAATAAAATACAGTCGGTGGACGAGTGGGTAACACCCTCGATTCCCGACAGCCATGAACCAGGGATTGAATCCCGCGTTAACATTTTGTTTAATATGGGAATAACCTTCACATATTATTCATTGTTGCAAATATCATAAACTAGGTTGTTCTTGTTGAGAGGTACTTAATAAAGTGATCTTGGAACCGAATTGTAGGTAACCTTGTACTTTTTGTCAAAAGAATAAAAGAAAATAAGACCTAATCCAAATAATTTATTAGCGTGTGACGTTTTGACAACAACATTGTCACCATCATCAGACAAAAGAATGTTTTTTGTCTGATGATGGTAACAATGCTGTTGCCAAAACGTCACACACTAATAAATTATTTGGATTAGGTCTTATTTTCTTTTATTATAATCTACAATCCAAATTGTGCTTTATCATTTTGTCAAAAGAAGTAAAATGGTCATGAGATATAAGAAGTGAAGATGGTCTGAAGTATTTATCTTATGTTTACATTTAGCTTTATCTTGGCTCCTCCGCCCAAAGAAACATGTTTCCCTCAACCCATTGCCATCAAATATTGTGTTTTTTTTTCTAAATGGGTTGGAACGTTCCACGATTTTGTGTGTTATCCTCTTCTTCTTCTTTCTTATCTCTACTCAATCATATTAGGGTATCAAGCTTGTAGAGCTTGTTGATGGTGTCTGTTTGACAACCATCATGACTGGGTGAAGTAGAATGCGCCTGCCTTTGTCATTAAGACTGGGAGCACTACTCAGTGGCAGGCCGACTTAGCTCCAAAAGAAATGGCCGCCTCTGACATGAGGAACAGACGCCATGTGCAGCCACTCCTAACATGGAGTACAAACGCTGCTCATTCTGTATCCCTGGATTAGGAGCCCTTACAGGGTACTATCAGCCAGGCCAGCTGAGCCCAGGTTTTTTAGTGAGCTTGTTACTGCTCCCCCTTCTCCTTTTTCATCCGGGCTTGGGACCGGCAGAGGCGGATGTGTGTTATCTTTATGCAAGGGCCATTCTAATATTCTCTGTATCGTTCCAATTTTAGTATATGTACTGCCGAACAAGCATGTACCAAGTGGGTTGGTGTTGTAGAGATGCTAAAACCATTTTGTATCAAATCCTCTTTAGATGTCAGCATTTTATAATACCTTTGTAAACCTTTGCATGGGTTCAGTTGACAGAAAAGAGCATACTAGGAAGCCTTTATTAAGTAAAATCATCCCATACAGGATTCTCCCAGATGGGTAAACAGAATTCTTCTTTTTCTTTCTTATCTCCACTCAGGGTATCAAGCCTGTAGAACTTGTTGATGGTGTCTCCTGGGGATGAGTAGAGCTTATCAATGGATAAGCCAATATAGTCAAATGGTGTGGTTTGGGGATGCAGATTGAGAATTGATTTTTGACAGCCATAACATACCAGAATCAAAATCCTCATTGGACACTTTTTTTTTTCTAAAAACAAAATATACATATCCTGGCCAGTATACTTTTTGGGTTCAAATAGGTAAGTTTAGGTTGTTTTAAAAATGGATTTATTTTTTTCTTCTTACTGCGAGTAGGCCTAATGCAGTGGAATAATACACCTGTTAGCGACACCTACAATATGTTGAAGAAATTGTCATATAGAAATTGTAATATTGAGATTGAACAAAAAATAAGAAAAGATCAAATATTTGAAATAAATTCTGAGAGAAAACTGACAAAAACAATAACAAGACTCAGAACAAAACAATATAAAGGAATGACAATATATCCAAATGGCATAAGAACCTATAGGACATGCAACAACTGTCCTGGTGTGGAACTAACACCTACTCACATATTCTCATGTCCAGCAATGGCCGCAGCCTTGCAGAAATTTGACTTAGACCCAGAGCAAGAGCTTTACACACCCAAGATAGAGAACATTGTGACAGCTGTGATAGAGATGTATGAAGACATCTGAGACTCTTCATTGGACACAACAACAACAACAATATTGATTCGTTGTAAAAAATTGTTGCGATGAGTTATGCAAGATTGAATAATGCTTACCAACTCTTTCTGAGCTTGATAGAGGTAGAATTATTGCCTACCCGTATTTATGTTTATTGTACCGCAGTATTGATTCTCTCTCTGGACGAGATCTCATGACTGTTAGCAGAATACGGAACGCCCGCTATTACTAATCGCCGTTTAACTCTGCCTTTGCTGGTCCCAAGTCCGGATGAAAAAGGAGGAGGGGGAGCAGTAACAAGCTCACTAAAAAACCTGGGTTCAGCTGTACCAGCTGATAGTACCCTGTAAGGGCTCCTGATCCAGGGATACAGGATGAGCAGCGTTTGTACTCCATGTTAGGAGCGGCTGCATATGGCGTCTGTTCCTCATGTCAGAGGCAGCCATTTCTTTTGGAGCTAAGTCGGCCTGCCACTGAGTAGTGTTCCCAGTCTTATGACAAAGGCAGACACATTCTACTTCACCCAGACCCTAATATGATTGGGTGGAGATAAGAAAGAAGAAGACTAATCGCCATATTTCCACGGTCATTAGAAATGAGTATCCTACCAATTTACTTCTATTGATTTGTCCTTGATGAGTCCATTATCTACTGCCTGAAGTTGTCTAGCTCAGTGTTTGAAGGGGACTTGGAGATGGAAATCTCCCTGAATCTACTTCCTCACCTTGTCTTCTGATATATGTTCTCACAGTTCTGTCTGCTTAGTAGAAACCAACTAACCTGATGTCATAAACACAAGGTAATAAGACCAAATCCAAATAAATAAACAATGTGTATATATTGTGTTATACACATGTGTTACACATTTTTTATTTGGATTTGGTCTTATTACCTTGTGTTTATAATCTATAATCCAAATTGTGCCTTATCAACCTGATATCATAAGATGTCATAACCTTTGTTTCTGTTCATTTGGTTTTGCTTCCAGTTGATTACACCATTTTGGGACAACAACTATGGACAACCATTTGATCCACTGTTTTCTTAGAGAGACTCACCAATTAAATTTGCCAACTTTAATACAGTAAAACCTCCCTGTAAAGTACAACACCTAATTGTAGAGCCAAAGTGTCCTTTAGGGAGAGGTGTCCTCTTACCAGAGAGTTGCTAAATAGTAAAAATGATAATTTTTTTAATGAAAACTGTCTTTTGTAGAGAAGTGTTCTTTATTGCGAGTGTCCTCTCATGGAGGTTCTACTGTATCCCTAGGTGCCATAACAAGCACAGTTACTGTCCTTTGTAAAGAAGTGTCCTCTCATGGAGGTTCTACTGTATCCCTAGGTGCCATAACAAGCACAGTTACTGTCCTTTGTAAAGAAGTGTCCTCTCATGGAGGTTCTACTGTATCCCTAGGTGCCATAACAAGCACAGTTACTGTCCTTTGTAAAGAAGTGTCCTCTCATGGAGGTTCTACTGTATCCCTAGGTGCCATAACAAGCACAGTTACTGTCCTTTGTAAAGAAGTGTCCTCTCATGGAGGTTCTACTGTATCCCTAGGTGCCATAACAAGCACAGTTACTGTCCTTTGTAAAGAAGTGTCCTCTCATGGAGGTTCTACTGTATCCCTAGGTGCCATAACAAGCACAGTTACTGTCCTTTGTAAAGAAGTGTCCTCTCATGGAGGTTCTACTGTATCCCTAGGTGCCATAACAAGCACAGTTACTGTCCTTTGTAAAGAAGTGTCCTCTCATGGAGGTTCTACTGTATCCCTAGGTGCCATAACAAGCACAGTTACTGTCCTTTGTAAAGAAGTGTCCTCTCATGGAGGTTCTACTGTATCCCTAGGTGCCATAACAAGCACAGTTACTGTCCTTTGTAAAGAAGTGTCCTCTCATGGAGGTTCTACTGTATCCCTAGGTGCCATAACAAGCACAGTTACTGTCCTTTGTAAAGAAGTGTCCTCTCATGGAGGTTCTACTGTATCCCTAGGTGCCATAACAAGCACAGTTACTGTCCTTTGTAAAGAAGTGTCCTCTCATGGAGGTTCTACTGTATCCCTAGGTGCCATAACAAGCACAGTTACTGTCCTTTGTAAAGAAGTGTCCTCTCATGGAGGTTCTACTGTATCCCTAGGTGCCATAACAAGCACAGTTACTGTCCTTTGTAAAGAAGTGTCCTCTCATGGAGGTTCTACTGTATCCCTAGGTGCCATAACAAGCACAGTTACTGTCCTTTGTAAAGAAGTGTCCTCTCATGGAGGTTCTACTGTATCCCTAGGTGCCATAACAAGCACAGTTACTGTCCTTTGTAAAGAAGTGTCCTCTCATGGAGGTTCTACTGTATCCCTAGGTGCCATAACAAGCACAGTTACTGTCCTTTGTAAAGAAGTGTCCTCTCATGGAGGTTCTACTGTATCCCTAGGTGCCATAACAAGCACAGTTACTGTCCTTTGTAAAGAAGTGTCCTCTCATGGAGGTTCTACTGTATCCCTAGGTGCCATAACAAGCACAGTTACTGTCCTTTGTAAAGAAGTGTCCTCTCATGGAGGTTCTACTGTATCCCTAGGTGCCATAACAAGCACAGTTACTGTCCTTTGTAAAGAAGTGTCCTCTCATGGAGGTTCTACTGTATCCCTAGGTGCCATAACAAGCACAGTTACTGTCCTTTGTAAAGAAGTGTCCTCTCATGGAGGTTCTACTGTATCCCTAGGTGCCATAACAAGCACAGTTACTGTCCTTTGTAAAGAAGTGTCCTCTCATGGAGGTTCTACTGTATCCCTAGGTGCCATAACAAGCACAGTTACTGTCCTTTGTAAAGAAGTGTCCTCTCATGGAGGTTCTACTGTATCCCTAGGTGCCATAACAAGCACAGTTACTGTCCTTTGTAAAGAAGTGTCCTCTCATGGAGGTTCTACTCTATCCCTGGGTGCCATAGAAAGCATAGTTACTGGGTGTTTTCTAGCGCGAGTGTCCTCTCATGGAGGTTCTACTGTATAAGTTACATAATTTGGATTATCTCTCCCCTAAAAAAGCCTTCTGTTTGGTAGCAAGTTGGTAGATTTGGGCTTGCTAGAGAACCGAATAAGTTATACAGGATGCCTAATGTCAATGCCTCTAGTTAAAGCTCTTTATTTGGAACTTTGCTTGGACATGTGGAAGACTGATTGTGGTGTTGCCAGCAATGAACCAGAGCGGAGTGAAGGCAGCCAAGAGGCTGGTGCCCCAAAACTATGTGGAGCAGGCCATGCAAGCTTCCAAGAAACACCAGAACCTCATCTGCCAGCTCTTGGAGCAGGTGAGAATTCTTCTGTTAGCCCCATCTATGTTTCTGGATATCATAATCTCATTTTCCTAACCCACTACAAATTTTCAATACAACCTCTCTGTTAATGACAACACCTAGTTGTAAAGTCAAATTGTCATTTATACAGAAGTGTTCTCTTACCAGAGAGTTGCTAAATAGTAAAAAATTGGTAATTCTGGTAGAGACCTCCTCCGTACCATCAAAACCCAATGCCTGCAGGAATGGAAATCTGATGCTGCACATGACTGGTACAGAGCAGGAGGGACAAGCACCAGTTCTGTACTCACAAGAGAACAACAGTCTTTGATTTCCAGACTTAAGTCTGGTCATCAATGGACAATGACTTTCCAGAATAGTTGCAAGGTTTTCCCACTATGTACCAAGTGCAATTCTCAAACTGCAACCCCAAAACACATTATTGACTGTATTGACTTCATCCATTGATGAGCTCTACTCTTCCCCGGCAGACACCATCAACAAGCTCTACAAGCTTGATACCTTAATATGATTGAGTGGAGATAAGAAAGAAGAAGAAGAGAAGGTAATTCTGGTGATGAAAACTGTCCCTTTGTAAAGAGGTGTCCTCACATGGAGGTTCTAATGTATTTCTTACACCAAAGGGTTAACTGATTAACCAGTTCAGTAAGATGGTAACAGTTATTGTTATCCCTAGTACACGTGGTACAAGCCATGATAATCATGGTGGATAGAAGTTGGGACTGCTTTTACTGTAAGTACACTACATTAGTAAATTAAATTTAATTGCCCTCTATAGTTAAAATTTTACACAAATAAATTTACTGCCAATGCGTTTCTTTTAAATATCATAAAATATTATCTCTACAGACCTTACTGCAATGATATGGCTTGGCTCATCAGTAGTAAACCCTCTCAGCGGTTTCGCCAAATTAAGGGTTCACTACTGATGAGCCAAGCCCTCTCATTCAATAACTCATATCATTGTTGCAGTAAGGTCTGTAGAGATAATATTTGATGATATTTAAAAGAAATGCATTGCCAGTAAATTTATTTGTGTAAAATTTTAAGTACACCCCATGTCTACACATATAAAAAGCATTTCGACTTTTGCACTTACAAATATGACAGAGCCCCATTTGGTTACTTGCACTCGCTAGTGGGGTTTGGATTTTCGCGAAAATCAGGGGTCCATTGAAGCTTTTTTTTTTTTTTTAAATATTTATATAGAAAAAAAATGTTCAATTCGGGATTCCAATCCCAGTCATAGCAGTCGAAAACCAACGGTTTAGACTTACCCTTCCACAGACCCCCATGTAATCTAGTTATTGACATTTTAAAACTCTTTATTTAGACATTAACTACATAGCATTGTTTACATAGAAGTATTTACATAAGAAAATAACAACGGCTATATGCACATACAGTCGAACCTCTTTAATTCAACACTCCAAGGGATCAGAGCTTTCGGTTGAATTAAAGGAAGTGTTGAATTAAGGTTAGATGATTAGCTAATCATCTAACTCACTAAAATAATGTTTTTTTTTTTTTTTTATTTCTTTGTAATATAAATTAATGATATTAATTGAAACCATTGCACGTGTACTTTTTTGTATTTATTTTTTTATTCGATGATTAACTTTTAGTAGCTGGGACAAAATGGCAATAATACATATTTTTGAAACATAAATAATTACGAATAAAATTTATTCTAATTGAAGAATATAGCAGTTGAAAGGAAATAAATATGGAAAATAAAAAGAAAATTTAAAAATAATATTTAAAAATAATCATGAATATCTTTTTAAAAATTCCTTTATAGATGTCTGCTTTTTCACTGAAATCCTATTCAAAATGTATTCCAGATGGTCTATTTAAAAAAAAACATGCATGTCTTTCTTCCTCTGGAATGTGTTTTAAATAACAAAGAGCTTTTTTTTTTGTATTAAAGGCATCCACTGCTGCTGCAGGCATTATTGATTTTGTGTTTAAATCTTTTATAATAACATGGAAATGGAATATTGAAATAAAATGTTATCATAATCATTGTGGCTACATTTTATGAAGATTTATTTATTTAAAAACAAATTATTTGTAAATTTTAAAATAACTAAAATATTTCAATGCTGAAAATTAAAAAGAAAATAATATTATTAATTAGCGCACGAAGCCTAAATTCCGCGTAAAAAAAATAAAATAAAATAAAAATAACACTCGCGACATTGCGCAATGGCACTGCAAAGTGAAACTTAAACTAACAGAAACCAAAAGTGCGCAGGCGCGATCCTATCGGCGCCCGCCGATGCCGATCGTCGCCTGCCGATTGTCGCCACCGTAATACCGTTTAGCGGTAAAGTTGTATGTAAAAAACATTAAACTGTCGAAATTCGAATTTTTAAATGGTCGAACTATCGGAACTGTCGTATTATCGATACTGTCGAATTACGGTTTGTTATTTGATAGGCCGGAGGTCGGGACATCAGAATATGGTCGAATTAAGGTAGAGTGTCGAATTTGCGTGTGTCGAATTAACGAGGTTATACTGTAGTCAAGTTACACAAAGCAATAACGCGCCATCTATACATATAAAATGAAAGAATTTAAAAGCACAAATGTTTCTTTTATACATAATACAAACTTCTACTGTCCTTACTGCGATGAAAAAATATATTGGGAGGGCTTGGCTTATCAGTGGTGAACCCTCCCAGCAGTTTGGCCAATTTAATCTACCAGACCGCTTCTCAGAGCTCTAATACTGTATTGGACGATTCTGCTTATATACGCAGCACTGAAGGATGGAATCTCAGAAATGGTTTTCAAGAAAACTATTGACATAAGGTTATAGGACAGTAGAATTACATTCAAATATTTACATTGAGCGCAATGCTCTTTCGCAAACAATAAAGACAAGGTCAGTTAGACATAAATTAACACAAAGCAATAACGCACCATCTATACATTTTTTCATCGCAGTAAGGGCTGTAGAAGTTTGTATTATGTATAAAAGAAACATTTGTGCTTTTAAATTCTTTCATTTTATAGTAAAGTCAGTTTTACATGAGTCAAAGTGTCAGTTTAGCAAGTAAAAGATAGAGACATTGAGAGAGTACAGTGGTACCTCGACATACGAGCGCCCCAACATACGAGTTTTTCGAGATACGAGCCGACGAGCAAGTGATTTTTTGCTTTTAGTTACGAGCGAAATTCGAGATATGAAGATATTTATCTGTGATTTTAAATGTTTCTTTTTGACCAGTACTTTTGTTTTGTTTTTGCTTTTCCTAAAATGTTTCTTTCTTCTTCTTCATTATTATTTGTTCTATATGCAAAGCTTTGTTTTTTGAGACTTGAATAAACAAATTCAAGTTTATTATATTTTTGTGTGCTTTTAAAGTTAAAACACAACAGGTAGTAACACGCAGTTGCGCCATCACGATCAGTTAGCAGCGTGCTTCCGCTGTTATAAGTTGTGTTTTGTGTTCGCGTTTTGTGTTGCGTTTACATTTACAGTTTTAGTTCATTTATTTTTATAACCATGGATCGGATGAAAGTTTGTAAAAAGTCAAGTGCTAAGAAAAAGATGATGATTATTGGATTAAAACGTGAAATTATAGAAAAACATGAGCAAGGTGTTCGAGTTGTTGACTTGTCGAGGCAGTATGGCCGTTGTTCGTGGCATGAATGTTCAGTAAAAGATACTAAGAAGCACTTTGCCACTTGTCTTGAATTGTTTTATTTTCTTTGGGTTTTAGAGTTATGAGTAGCTACCACATGATTTTAGGTTACATGAATTTTACTTAGATTTTGATACTAGTGGTAGAGAGAGAGAGAAAACAAAAAAAGCTATTAATTAATTAACCAAACTGTAAATTTACATACATGTTGATTGCTTTAAAATTTACATATTAAAGATTTATATTGTACAATTGAATTTAGAAGATTTTGACTTAATTTTCATATATAAAATTGAATTTAAGGAAATTACCAACTATAGGATCCAACATACTCCCCCGGCTGGGAAGAGATGACCAGAAAATAAAAAAAATAAAAATAAAAATATAAAAAGAGTTCCAATAGTATAGATGCTGGACTAATTGATTCCGACTATGAAGCTAAGATTACAATTCTCATTGTTTGAAAGGTAATGGAATCAGCTTCCATCTTTGAGTATCCGATTGAGGTGAATCTTGGATGAGATTTTCAGATTCGTTGGCCAGTTCTCTTTCGGGAACTGCTGGATTATCAGACTCTGCGGCTGCTAAGTCGGATTCAATAGGATCTTCCCAAGGTTTTGATTCAGCCTTTATGCATGAGCCTTGTTCGGTCGATTCCTCTAAATGTTCTTTGGAGAGTTGTCGACTTTCTGCCGCCTTCTCAAAATCTTCCAGATTGACTGCCTTTTCTAAAGCTTCGGGTCTTAAGACTTCTTTCTTCAAGATTTCTGGCCATTCTATATATGCCGATGAACTGTAATTTTCATCGTCGTCTTCAGATTCCTTGACGTCTTCTAAGCATAGAGAATCGATGGGTTTCCAGCGGGATAATTTAGCCTTTTCACCGCTCTGTAGATAATCCTTTGTTGATGTATCCACAATTTCAACAGGTACAACTTTCTCTTTGCTTGACGATTCATTAGCTTCTGTATAAACATTGATTATGCCACTGGTAGCCTCTTTAGGTCGATTAAGATCAGCTTCAACTACATTGAGGTGAGCTGAGTCATCATGGCACAGTTCTTTCTTATCCAGAGCTTCTACACTGACCACTGGTTCTTTCGAATATTTGCCTTCCGATTTATCAATAACCGAAACTTCGGAGATTTCAATCTTTGGAGTCCCGATATCTTTGTTAGACTCTTCGTCTTCAATGACAAAAGTGGTTTCTAAAATTGAAGAATCTTCTTGATTCTCATCAATAGCCTCAGGAATGTCAGCATTCTCAGTTAAGAGATTTTTGATAAGTGATTCCTGGCGTGGGGATTTTGGTTGTAAGAGAGGGAAATTTTGATTTTCATTTAAATAGGAATACTTGAGTCTACCTCCAACTCTTAGAAGTCCTTGAGTGTCTAAGAAGGGATTTAGAGAAGTTAGCTTGTTGGACAGAGGTAGTTGCTTGTTTGACTTCAGTAATTTTATTTCCGTGCAGAATTCAACTTGCTGAATTGATTTGACTAAGACTTGAATTGCCTTTGTTAATTCTCTTGTTGTCAAAGGTCCTTTCTGACGAATTGGATCAAAGAGGAGGCAATTGTAGTAGAATCTCCAACACCAAGCTGTGATTCGGATCAATTTGGTCATTGTGGAATACCTTACAATGAATTCTAGATTTAACATAGTTTCTGAATTTTGAATTAAGGTTGTTTGATCCAACACTTGACCCTCACCGACTTCTTCTTGAATGATATTGAGATTTACTTGGGTTGGTGAAGAAGGAATATATCGAACATTATTTTCTTGAAGCCAAATAGGACCCCGCCACCAAATTCTATGATTGACCAAGTCTTGAGGCATGATTCCTCTTGATGCGCAATCAGCTGGATTATCTTGACTGGATACATGGAGCCAATCAGTGATTTGAGTCAAATTTTGAATTGACGACACTCTGTTCGAAACAAAGGCTTTCCATCTGCTGGCATCTGATCTTATCCAATCTATGCAGATTTGTGAATCAGTCCATAAAAAGGTTTTGTCAGGTTGAAAAGGAAATGATTCAAGAATGACTTGATTCAGTTGAGCCAAAAGCAATGCTGCACTTAGTTCAAGTCTTGGAATTGTAATGGTCTTTAATGGTGCAACCTTAGTTTTTGAGGTTATCAGATTGATTTTGATCTTTTGAATTTTGAATCTAGTTTTCAAGTAAAAAACTGCTGAATAAGCAATAAGGGATGCATCACAAAATCCATGTAGTTGTAATTATTCTATTTCAGAAGATGAGCTGTTCAGGTATCTTGGTATTTTGATTTCCTTTAGGCACGATAGTTGAGTTTGGAATTTATTCCAATTTGACTTTATATCTGATTCAATTGGTTCATCCCATGAAGTTTTCTCAGCAGAAAGTTGACGTTTTCGCCTATAATAGGGTGGTGGCTTTATCTTAGGAATAATCGAAGTTTCTTTCTTAGATGAGAGTGGTTCACTTGACTGAGAAGCGAGAGGTTGTTCTGGAGTGGATGGTTGACTTGATTCAGAAGGAAGTAATTGGTTTTGTTTAGTAGTAATTTGTGGAGTTAACTTAGAGATACGTGACTTTTTAGATTTACTTGGAATTTCTTCAGATTTACTTGAATTATCTTCGGATCTACTTAGATTTTCTTCAGATTTACTTGAATTATCTTCAGATTCTTCTATAGAGGAGCATGAAAAATTGGAGTTCTGAGACATATGGGGCTCTGTATAATCCCCAGAACATCGGCAACTCTCTGAACCTCTGGTGGGAGATGTAGGGGACTTGGGCCCACTTTGGGTCTTGAAATCTTCAACAGAAGCCGATGAGAGAGTGTAACTCTGCTCTGGGCTCATCGGGTAGGATGGCAGATTATCAACTCGGTTCTGGCTCTCTATAGAGTCTTCTTCTATAGGAATTGGAATCTGCTTGGAGCACCCAGGGCTTGATGGCATTTCGACCAAAGGGGACATGGCCTCTTTCAGGCTGTGAACTGATACTTGTAAGGGGGTTGGAGAGTTGTGTTTGGAGCTCTGTAGGCTCAAAGTTAGAGACGGTGACCCTTGAACAGAGTCTGGTAGACTTGGAGAGGTCTGAATGGACCCCGGCAGACTTGGAAAGTTCTGAGTGAACTCCTTTAGACTTGGAGAGTTCTGAGTGGACTCTTGTAGACTTGGAGAGTTCTGAGTGAACTCCTTTAGACTTGGAGAGTTCTGAATGGACTCTTGTAGACTTGGAGATGGGGCATTCTTTATACCCAACTGGGCCTTAGAAATTGGGACATCTTCAAGTTCCCAGAATTTTCTTATGCTGGAATCAAGTTCAGTGGTACAGTGATTGATTACCGAAGTATTCGACTTAATAGTTGAATGGATTCTCCCAGAAACAAGCCAACCTAACTTGGTATTAAGTGCTATAGGATGGTGCTTTAAATCTGTTTTATGACCTAGAATTATTTCTACAAAGGTATCTGCACCCAAAATTAGGTCTATGGGCTTGGTGACATAGAATTCTGGGTCTGCCAAGAGCAAATTTTCTAAATGAGGAAAGTCTGCTGACTGAATTTGGAAGTTTGGAAGGTCTGCAGTTACCCTCCCAACCACAAATGCTCTGGCAGAAAATAATTGATCATTATGATGTGGGGTGAACTCTATTTCAACCTGCGATGTTGTCCTGTTGACAACAATGTCACCTACACCTTTTAGTGTATAAGAATTTTTCCTTTTTTCAAGTCCCAACTTGTGGCAACATTGTTCTGAAATTAGGCTTATTTGGGACCCATTGTCCACTAATGCTCTACATAGCACAAATGAGCCATCCTTCGCCTTGACTTTAATAAGGGCTGTTGACAGTAGAATATTTGTTTCCGTTTCCAAAGGCATCACATTACAGATGGTATTTGTTGAAATCAACATCTCTTGAGAGGTTGTTGGTTGTGAAATGGATGGTTCAGAGTTGTATTGATGCAGAAGAGTATGATGGTTCTGCTTGCAGTTTTTACATCTTGATGTGATGAGACATTTGGATATCTCATGATTTGCTCTAAGGCAATTTTGACAAAGTTTATGTTTTTTAACTAATTCCCATTTTTTAGGCAAGGGAAGATTTATGAATCTCTGGCAGTCATTTAGTTTATGAATTTGATGACATAAAATACAATTTTGACCTTTGTTGACATAAAGGCCATGAGCCATCATATTTTTGCTAGAAGTTTTTTGTTCCTGGAACAAAGGAATTCTCATACCTTGCAGGCTTCTAGCATGTTTTTCTAAAAAATTCACAAAGTTTTCAAATGTTGGATATTCTTCATTTTGAAGGGTTAATTCCCATTCTTTCCTGAGGGCTTCACCGATTCTTTTTTCAAAAAAATTGATCAGGATTAGATCTGTTAATGTGTTTTTCTCAAGTCCTAGCACTGAGAGATTTCTAATGCCTTCATTGCAAACATCAAGGATTTCATAGAGAGAACCAGCCGAAATAGATTTTAATGGCCTTATGGAGAATATTTTGTTGATTTGTGAAAAAGCCAATTCTCTTCTGTTATTAAATCTATCGCATAAGGTATCCCATGCTTGCTGGTAGTTTTTGTCAGAAATGGGAAAACCCCGAATCAACTTTTCCGCAGGACCCTTAACAGATGCATTTAGATATTGAAATTTTTGTATTTCCGTTAGTGTTTGATTTGAATTAATGGTGGAGTTAAATATTTCTCTAAAACTAAGCCAATTGGCTGAATCACCATTGAAAATGGGTAAATTTATCTTAGGTAAATTAACATTGGATTCGGGCAGTTGTTTATCACTATGAATATTTTCTTTGGTTTCAATCAAAGATAAAGCTTCCTCAATAGACACCAACATATTAAAAATATCCTCTTTGGCTTTTGAATAATCGTCATATTGTTTATCATCTAACTCTGATTCTAATAATGTGTTGATAACTTGATTTAGGCTAATTTCACTTTCATTAACTTTTTGTTGGAATAGCTTTAATCTATGTATGTTTTTGGATTCTACAATAGCTTTATTCTTTGATTCCAGATCCTTTATTTCCTGAATAATAAAGTTGAATTTGTGCCGAATTTTAACTTCAGATTTGGGCATGACTTTATTTTAAGAATTTTAAGTTTTCAAATGGCTTACCTTAATTTTTTAAAGTATCCGGCTCGAGGGACCATAATGTTCGTGGCATGAATGTTCAGTAAAAGATACTAAGAAGCACTTTGCCACTTGTCTTGAATTGTTTTATTTTCTTTGGGTTTTAGAGTTATGAGTAGCTACCACATGATTTTAGGTTACATGAATTTTACTTAGATTTTGATACTAGTGGTAGAGAGAGAGAGAAAACAAAAAAAGCTATTAATTAATTAACCAAACTGTAAATTTACATACATGTTGATTGCTTTAAAATTTACATATTAAAGATTTATATTGTACAATTGAATTTAGAAGATTTTGACTTAATTTTCATATATAAAATTGAATTTAAGGAAATTACCAACTATAGGATCCAACAGCCGTAGTACCCGGTGTTTCAGTAGAGGAGGAGATTGTATCTCTGGGGAAATCCATGGGTTTAGAGGTGGAAGAGAGAGACGTGAACGAGCTCATCGAGGAGCACACCCAGGAACTGACGACTGAGGAGATACAAGAGTTACAGTCACAGCAGCATACTGAGGTTATGCAAGTACTTGGTTTTGAGGAGTCAGAGAAGGAGGTTATTTCTACAAGTGAGATAAAGGAGATCTTAGGAATGTGGGAGAGTTTCACAGTTCGTGGAAAAAAAACACCCAGAAAAAGTTGCAACAGGTCGTGCATCTGACCTTTTTAATGACACTTGCCTAACTCATTTCCGGAACATTCTGAGAGGGAGGAAGAAACAAACCTCCTTGGACATGTTTTTTTCTAAACGGCCTACAGGTGAAAGCGAGAAAAATCTAGCGAAGATGGCAAAGACCAGTGAGGATATCTAATAAATTTCTTTACATTCTCTTTTTTGTTTTTGTGCAATAAATATTTGATATTTATAAATACGTTTTTATTATTTAAAACCACGTAACAAAAATAACTGGGGTGACATTTTGGAGGTTAGAACGGATTAATGGTAGTTCAATTGTTTTGTATGGGGAAATTTGCTTCGAGATACGAGTAATTCAAGATACGAGCAAGGTTGCGGAACGAATTAAACCCGTATGTCGAGGTACCACTGTATATATTTACACCATTTATATACATTTGACATGAGCCTCTAAAAGTGAGTCAATGTTGTAGTCATTGTTAAAATGGATGCTTATCCAGAATTTGTACATTACATATTTGGTGATGGTAAAAATGTGCCTCTTATCTGTTGCTACATTGATGTACATGCTACATTGATGCTAGTTATTGATAGGGTTGGTGTTGAAAAGGAAATGGCTTAAAGACACTTACTGTAGAGCTATATGTAGGGAACTGTGTCTCTTCTTTCTTCTTTCTTATCTCCACTCAATCATATTAGGGTATCAAGTTGTGACCCTTGATGGTGTCTGTTTGACAACCATCATGACTGGGTAAAGTAGAATGTGTCTGCTTTTGTCATTAAGACTGGGAGCACTACTCAGTAGCAGGCCGACTTAGCTCCAAAAGAAATGGCCGCCTCTGATATGAGGAACAGATGCCATGTACAGCTGCTCCTAACATGGAGTACAAACACTGCTCATCCTGTATCCCTGGATTAGGAGCCCTTACAGGGTACTATCAGCCGGGCTAGCTGAACCCAGGTTTTTTAGTGAGCTTGTTACGGCTCCCCTCCTCCTTTTTCATCCGGGCTTGGTACCGGCAAAGGCAAAGTTGGGGAACTGTGTGTGTAGAGGAAGTGTCCAAAGGAAGGCTGGGACGACAGCACCATCAATGCCCTCATCCAACAACTAGCTGCCATGGACAGCAACAACTACCTCAGCAGCTGCGGAGTTGGAGAACGAGAGGCCAGGTTTGCCTCGGACATTGTGTCAGCCAGACATTTCAAGTAAGTGTAACGTCCTCGTGTTTGTTAGTTGACGTTAATCAGCAAGAAGGATCTGGAATTACATACTTATATTCTGGAAGTACATTATGTAAATAATCTTTTGTTTTCCTTATTCTACTCGCCTTAAGCCAGGCATTACTTTTATCAAATTATGTTCTTTTATATATTCCTTTATCACAATTAAAGCAATTTCTAAACTTTACTATTTTTATTATTTTACTTTCAAGATTCTTGCCACGACTGCATCACCAACACCATTTAGTCGCAAAAAAGAACCAGCAAATAACTAACATAGTATAATCCTCAAGATAATTGAATACAAGCAGAGTTTCTTTTATTGATGCATAGGTGCAAGCTTTCGGGTAAAAACCCTTCATCAGGTGAGCAATTGTACCCTAGTTCTTATAAGTCGCGCTTCATTGCTCGCCTGTTGAAGGGTTTTTACCCGAAAGCTTGCACCTATGCATCAATAAAAGAAACTCGTCTTCCTTCACCATGTTTTTTCGTTTAAAAAGAAAAGTCTTTATTTATTTTAGGCTAACATCAGACATAACATGTAGATATATATTACAATAAGTCCACAGAGTACCATCAGTGATGTGCTCACTAATAATTTACTATATAAGCATGCCAGCTGCTGTTACAGTAAGTGAGTATTAGTGATTTTACTGTTTGGATGGAGTTTTCAGTGTTGTACTAATATACTCAACTCTCTCTGCGTTGCATTGTCGAACTACAATATCCGTTACAAGAAAATAAGCCCTAATCTCCAAATAATTTGTAGTCCAAGTAATTAGTGTGACATTTCAGTAACAGCATAAGTCCAACCCCACCAGCGAGTGCAAGTAACCAAACGAGGCTCTGGCACACTTGTAAGTGCAAAGTTGAACTGCTTTTCACATGTGTAGACATGTGGTGCACTTACAGTAAAAGCAGTCGCCAACTTCTACCCACCATGATTATTATCATGGCCTGTACTACGTGTACTAGGGATAAGCAAAAAAAAAGTAACAGCATTGTTACCATCATCAGACAAAAAATAAAATCTTAGACTAGGTAATACATTTTTTTATTCTTTTGTCTGATGATGGTAACAAGGCTGTTACTGAAACGTCACACAGTATTAAATTATTTGGATTAGGCCTTATTTTCTTGTATCTATAATCCAAATTGTACTTATCATACAATATCCATTGTAAAACTGGTGTCAAACTGGGTGGTATTATCTGTGCATTCTCATATAAAGATTAGAATTGGTGAACGTTCAAACAATGGACTGGACGACAGGAGGAGATGAAGAGGATGGCGGAGGGAGATATGGAGAGACCATGTGGCCAGCCATCCTCAGTAGAAGAAGGCATTGAAGGAGGGAGATATGGAGAGACCATGTGGCCAGCCATCCTCAGTAGAAGAAGGCATTGAAGGAGGGAGATATGGAGAGACCATGTGGCCCACCCTCAGTAGAGGAAGGTATTGAAGGAGGGAGATATGGAGAGACCATGTGGCCCACCCTCAGTAGAGGAAGGCATTGAATGAGGGAGATATGGAGAGACCATGTGGCCCACCTCAGTAGAGGAAGGCATTGAAGGAAAGTAGAAATGTTAAAACATCCCTACAAGATTCACTTAAGTCTCTGATCATCTACGGACGATGACTTTCCAGAATGGTTGCAAGGTTTTCCTACTATGTACTAAGTGTCAACCTGCAACCCCAAACTACATCATTGACTATATTGGCTCATCCATTGATGAGTTCTACTCATCCCCAGCAGACACTATCTTCAAGCTCTCCAAGCTTAATAACTTGATATGATTGAGTGGAGATAAGAAAGAAGACACATCCCCAGCAGACACCATCAACAAGCTCTACAGGCTTGATACCCTGATATGATTGAGTGGAGATAAGAAAGAAGAAGAAGACATCCCCAGTAGATACCATCAACAAGCTCTACAAGGTATGATTCCCTGATATGATTGAGTGAAAATAAGAAAGAAGAAGAAGACAAAATCCCCATCAACACTTCCTAAATAAATATGTTTAAAGATGCGGGTAATAGAGTTAGCTAACTCCCTGGTTAGAAAAGCCATTTGTTGTCTGTTGACAAGGACTTTCCATGGACATCAATGTTGTCTGATCAACAGTAATGTATGAGGGGACATGTGGCTGATGTCCAGGAAAAGACATCTTCTTCTTATCTCCACTCAATCATATTAAGGTATCAAGCTTGTAAAGCTTGTTGATGGTGTCTGCTGGGGATGAGTAGAGCTCATCAATTAATGGAGTTAATACAGTCAATAATGTGTTTTGGGGTTGCAGGTTGACACTTAGTACATAGTGGGAAAATCTTGCAACCATTCTGGAAAGTCATTGTCCGTAGATGACCAGACTTAAGTCTGGAAATCAAAGACTATTGTTCTCTTGGTAGGACAGAACTGGTGCTTGTCCCTCCTGCTCTGTACCAGTCATGTGCAGCATTAGATTTCCATTCCTGCAGGCATTGGGTTTTGTTGGTATGGATGAGGTCTCTTTCGTCTAGTTGGGTGGTAGATTCCCTGGCTTCAGATAGGCCAAGAGCTCCACCTTTGCCATAGAGTAGGATTGGACATGGCATCAGCAGGTCTGGTGATATCAATGTTGTCTGGTCAACAGTAATGGATGAGGGGACATGTGGCTGATGTCCAGGATGGGACATGGCATTGGAAGGTCCGGTGACATTACAGAACCACAGCCCAAGGCAGCTGGCTCCAGCCTGGTAAATGTCTTGGCCAACTCCCTGGTGATGGACATCATCAAACAGATGGGTAAGTGCCTCAATTGACTGAGGGTCATCCTAACACACACAACCGCACATTAAAGTTTGTTTGCAAAAGTGAATTCTGTCAATTATCTATTCTTATATTGGCATATTCCATATTGTATAAAGTCTGCTTCAACTTTTTCAGCCATTTTTCAAATCTCCCTCACCAAAATGATCTACTTTAATTCAACACTGACTTTAATCGAACCAGAATCACCTATCCCTTGGGGGTGTTGAATTAAAGAGGTCTGACTTTATATACCTTCATTATAATACTCCATTCTGATAAAGTACATTTTGGATTATAGATTAGAACTACAAGGTAATAAGACCAAATCCTTCTCTGAAATAAAGAAGTCTGAGTGCCTGTCAGCCTCATTTGTGAAGGATTACCTTCAAATGTTGTGCAGGGACCTAATAATCTATTGGTGCAAGTAGGGGCGTATGGTGGGTGGCACAGTGTTTCCTGGCTAAGCTTTTCACAAATTCTGGAAATCAGCATAGACAATAGGCACAACACAGATGATAGATCCAACTTGAAGAAAGGTCGATGTTAATCTCCACTTTCTGTACATAACTGCTATGTTTACTTCTGTATCTGGGGGAATCCTGTATGGGATGGATGTCCTCAATAAGGCTTTCTGTTGTTGTTTCCCAGCTAAGTTTCTGTAAGGTATCCCACCCACTTCTGCCACTTATGGCTTTGGATTATCTTCTTTCTTATCTCATTTGACAACCATCATGACTCGGTGAAGTAGAATGCCTTTGTCATTAAGACTGGGAGCACTACTCTGTAGCAGGCCACAGACTTGGCTCCAAAGAAATGGCCACTTCTGACATGAGGAACAGACACCATATGCAGCCGCTCCTAACATGGAGTACAGACTCATCCTGCATCCCTGGATCAGGAGTCCTTACAGGGTGCTATCAGCCGGGCCAGCTGAACCCAGGTTTTTTAGTGAGCTTGTTACTGCTCCCCCTCCTCCTTTTTCATTCGGGCTTGGGACTGGCAAAGGCGGAGTTGCTTTGTATTATGGTGGACTTCCTACAATGATTGTCTGGGGACTGATTAATATGTCGGTGCAAGGTCTGGGGTGTATGGTGGGTAGAACAGTGTTTCACTGCTAATTTTCTCTATGGTGTCCTAGCCACTTCTTCTACATTATTGTGAAGGAGCAGTATACACTCCTGGGAATAACCAGTTCTGGCTTCTGTTTTGCTGCTTGGTGCAGCTGCTGAGAGTATAGAACTTCATTCAGAGTTTGAACTCCGCCTTTGCCAGTCCCAAGCCCGGATGAAAAAGGAGGAGGGGGAGCAGTAACAAGCTCACTAAAAAACCTGGGCTCAGCTGGCCATGCTCATAGTACCCTGTAAGGTCTCCTAATCCAGGGATACAGGATGAGCAGCGTTTGTACTCCATGTTAGGAGCACCTGCACATGGTGTCTGTTCCTCATGTCAGAGGCGGCCATTTCTTTTGGAGCTAAGTCGGCCTGCCACTGAGTAGTGCTACCAGTCTTAATGACAAAGGCAGATGCATTCTACTTAAAACAGTCATGATGGTTGTCAAACAAGCTTGATACCAAGTTAATAAGACCAAATCCAAATAAATAAATAGTGTGTGACGTTTCGGTAACAGCGTTGTTACCATCTTCAGACAAAAGTACTGAATGAGAGAAATTATAGAGAAATATATAGAGAAATTGATTTTATTTATGAAAAACTCTTCCCAGAAAAGAAAAATGAAGTATTCAACTCTGAAATTAAACCAAAAAATAACATCATGAATTTAACAGGTGAAGGTATCTCAAATGAAGTTCTAGACTTGCTTAGCAAAGGTTATAAATATGCTTTGGGGGGAAATCTGAAACAAAAAGAAAAATTGGATATTATTTCAAACAGATACGATAAGTTAACCCCCACACTGATAAAACGGTGTTTACCTTACAACCCTGAACACTCGGATTTTCCTGGAAAATCTCTTGAAGATTTCTTGAAAAAGCCATGGTCCACTGCAGAAGAACTTAAATTGACTTGTTCCATATGTAAATACCTGCTTTCTTTCCTCTCTTCGCTCTCCACTTCTCCCATCCATATTTCCAATTTTTTTTTTTTATTTATTTTTTAAAATTCTTCTTATTTCTTTATTCTTTCTTATAATCTGTATATAATACCATATGTATATATTCTTTCACCATTTTTATTTCCCACTTTCTCCGTTTTGTAACCCCAAGGAGAATCCTCTGTAAGACCTGTGTGTCTTAATAAAGGCTTTTGTGTGTGTGTGTGTGTGTGTGTGTGTGTGACAATTTTTGACAATTGAAAATTATTTATTGTCTTCTAGACAATGTTACATCTCAAAGAGAAAGAGAGAAGAGAGGGGTATTTACATTAGGTTAGCGCTTGCCGCAGTGACGTCTAGTCTTGGGAGCCAAGGCCCTCCTGAGCTCGGACAACCCGCTGAGGATCCTGGGATGGGAATCCCGAGCGCGCTCGATGGCCGCCTCGAAAAAGACAGCGTAGTTTTTCTTCAAAATAGGCGAGAGTCTCGCAAGGAAAGGCGCCCTAGAATGGGGATGTAGGATGGCATCAATGGCGTCGGTCCAGGAGGTTTCATCATCGACCAAGGGTCCAGGGTCGATTTTGGAAAAGATGATCTCTCCTAAAATTCTATCGATGCAATCACCCAGGTTCGGCGGCAGGTCTTCCTCCATCGGGGTAGGTGGTGGGGACGGAGGTGTCATAGCCGGTGTCGGAACCTCTTTGTGGGGAGCAGATGGTGTCGGCCCAGCAGGCTGAGGCGCAGGCAGTGGGGGTGTTGAAACTGCGGCTGGTGAGGGAGCAGAGGGCTCCTCAGTGGTGGTCATGTCGACATCCGGTGTGTGGGTCGCAGGTCCGAGGATCCCCTGTGCAGGCAGAGGGCCACACGGGGCAATGAAGTCCGGCCGGGCGGGAGGCGTCGGCTCAGTTGCTGCCGAGCGAGGGCCCGCGGGATCTACAGGTGCAGGGGCCACTGATGGAGGAACAGGGGCCGCCACCGGCATAGATGAGGCCGGAGGCGCTGGTGTAGACGGCCGGGGCGCCGTAGATGGTGGGGACGCAACTCGGGCATCTGGTTGAGCGCCGGAAAGCCTGACAGCTGGGCTGGTAGGCGCCGGCGGGGTTGGCGCGGCCGGAGACGGTCCAGGCAGCCCAGGTGCGGTCGATGGTGGAATGCCGGTGGAAAGGGGCGGTGAGGCCCGTCTGGCGGTAGTAGGACGCCCATGGAGTTGGGGGCAGTTTGCTCTTCGGTGACCTTGACCACGGCATTTCGAGCATTTGACTCCGTGGGTCAGGAAAGCTGGCCATGGCTCGCCCTTGATCCTCAGTTCGAATCGAGAGGGGAGCATTTCGACGGTTATGCCGTCATGGAGGAGTATAAAGGCCTCCCGGCGGCCGTCGGTGAAATTAAACTCTCCAACCCTAAGCTGTTTGGGGGCGATGGAGGTTATTCGGCCGTATCTGGAGAGAGCATCCATGACGGCGGCATCTCCCACAAAGAAGGGGAGGTTCCCAATCGTAACTCTGATTGAAGTTCTCCTGAAGGGGAAGGTCTTGAGAAGGGTTCCCTCGATCTCGAGGCCCTCTCGAACTAGGCGCTCCACCAGGGATCTGTTGGCGAGTCCGACCAAGTATTGCCCGTTCACCTTAGTGAACTGGACAATGTTTCCTGTGCTTCCGACCACCTTTTCCAAAGCCTTCATGTACTGGTAGGTCTGGTATTCCGGACAGAACTCGAGGAAACAGCACTGCTCCTCGGTGCAGGACGCCTGGCGAGTCCTGGCCTCCATGACGTGTGCCCTCGTGGTCCTGATTTCCTGGACCTAGGGAATCCGTGCCGTCGACGGTTGCTGTCGGCGAGAAGTGCCAGCGCTGTTAGACTGCGCGGCCATGGCAGGCAGATCCGGCGAGCCGCGGCGCCTCTTCCTGCCTTTTACGACTGTGAAGCTGTCATCCTCCTCAGAATTCACATTCTCGGCATAGTCTGCCCAGTTTCTTTGGGCATCGGCACCGCGGTTGGAAGAAGGGAGAGCCGCCAAGTTGAACGGCGCGGCCGAATTTACATTTCTTCCGCTGGCGGGAGAATTTGCATAAGTTTCAATTCTCTCATTAGTATTCGAGATATTTCTCTGCGAATTGAAAATTGCAGATTTCTCTGCACAGGGCTGTGCTACGTTGCTGTGCCTTTCAGGCGTTTGATCAGCTTTTAATGGGCTTTCAGCCCGTGCTAAATTCGGCGTACTGCCGGTAGCCATACACCCGCCAGGGTGGGAAAAAGGCGGAGCTCGACAAATGCGTGCCGCACGGCCGAGTGTGTGTGTGTGATATTATTTCAAAAACAGAAGAAATATGCAAAACTCTTAACCCTAATGAGGCAGCTAATATTAGATTTGAAGTTACTAATACACTAAAACAAAATTATAAATCAAATAATATAAACAAAAAATTGACCTCCAAACTTAAACACCTACAAACAAAATATGTAATAACAAAATATGACAAAGGGAATGGAATTGTTTTAATGAAAAAAGAAGACTATAAACAAAAAATGCTTTCTTTATTGAATAATAATGGTACCTATTCTCCTATACAAAATGATCCAACAAAAAACTTCAAAAATAAATTGAACACCATACTTAAAAACTGGAGAAAAAACAAATATATTAATTACAGGCTTTTAACCAAGTTGAAAAATTATGATGCACATGTGCCCAATATACAGTCGAACCTCTTTAATTCAACACCCCAAGGGATCAGAGCTTTCGGTTGAATTAAAGGAAGTGTTGAATTAAGGTTATATGATTATATGATTAGGTAATCATCTAACTCGCTAAAATATATATTTTTTAATAGCTTTGTAATATAAATTAATGATATTAATTGAAACCATTGTGTGTTTTTATATTATTTTCATGATTAACTTTTAGTATCAGTGACAAAATGGCATTAATACATATTTTAGAAACATAAATAATTGTAACAAATAAATTTATTGGCAATGTGTTTCTTTTCAGTAATATAATCAAATATTAACTCTACAGACATTAAAATATTAAATATAATATATTAAATAATATTTTATTCTAATTGAAAAATATAGCAGTTGAAAGGAAATAAATATGGTAAATAAAAAGAAAATTTTAAAATATTATTTTAAAATAATCATGAAGATCTTTTAAAAAATTCCTTTATAGATATCTGTTTTTGCACTGAAATCCTATTCAGGATGTATTCCAGATGGCATTTTGAAAAAACATGCATGCCTTTCTTCCTCTGAAATGTCTTTTAATAAATAAATTTTAATGTATTAAAGGCATCCACTGCTGCTGCAGGTGTTATTGATTTTGTGTTTAAATCTTTTATAATAACACAGAAATGGAATATTGAAATAAAATGTTATCATAATCATTGTTGGATCATTTTATAAAGATTTATTTATTTAAAAAGAAATTATTTATAAATTTAAAAATAGCTAAAATATTTCAATGTTAAAAATAAAAATTATTATTAGTTAGCGCATGATGCCGAAATTCCCGCGTAAAAAAAAACAACAATAACATCCGCGAAATTGCGCAACGGCACTGCAAAGTGAAACTTAAACTAACCAGAAACCAAAAGTGCGCAGGCGCGATCGTATCGACGCCCGCTGTTGCCGATCGTCGCCGCCCGCCGATGCCGATCGTCGCCGCCGTAATACCGTTTAGCGGTAAAGTTGCATGTAAAATAACATTCAACTGTCGAAATTCGAATTTTAAAATGGTCGAACTATCGGAACTGTCGTATTATCGATACTGTCGAATTACGGTTTGTTATTTGATAGGCCGGAGGTCGGGACATCGGAACATGGTCGAATTATCGCCGAGTGTCGAATTGGGGTGTGTCGAATTAACGAGGTTATACTGTATATGGTGCTCCAAAGGTCCACAAGCCTAACTGTCCATTACGCCCAATAGTAAACAATAGACCTTCACCAACATATGCCTTGTCAAAATGGTTAGCACAACAATTAAAAATCTACCAATATTTTAATGAAAATGAAATTGTTAAAACTCCTATGAATTCAAAGAAGATATTATTGACATGAAGCTAAATGGAAATCAAAGAATTATATCTTTAGATGTTGAATCCATGTTTACTTCAATCCCTATACCTACAATTATGGATGCATTAAACCATGTGATAAAAGAATCAAAAATAAATAATTTGCCAAAATCTGAATTTTTAATTGGAATAGAATTTTGTTTGAAAACAACATACTTTATTTATGATGACCAAATATATCTCCAAATGAAAGGTGCAACAATGGGTAGTCCAATATCACCAAATGCAGCTTGTATTACTATAGGCCAATTAGAAATAAAAGCTCTAAATTTTCTTAAAAATGATGTTTATTATTTTAAAAGATATGTGGATGACTCCATTTTATTTATTAATCAGGGAAGTGAACAAAAAATTTTGGATTCTTTCAACAATATATTGCCTGATATCAATTACTCTATGGAAGTAGATAACAACAAATCAATAAATTTCCTGGACATTAACTTATCATACAACAATAACAACATTACAACCTCTATATACAAAAAACCAACACATACAGGAACTTATTGGAACTTTAGCTCACAACACCATTTCAGCCACAAAAAGTAGGATTAGTAAAAGCTCTTATATATAGAGCTTTTACACTCATTAATGATACAACTAAAAGAAATATAGAAATTAACAACATCAAAAAAGAACTAATCAATGAAGATTTTCTCATCAAATTGATAGATAGAATAATAGAAGACATAACCAAAAATATGAGAATAATACTTTAATTCAAAATCTAAAGTGCAAAAACAAAGAAGCCAAATTTATCACATTGCCATTTATAAATCAAAAGTTTGCAAGAAATTTGACTAATATATTCAAAAAGTATGAAAAAATAAACATTGCATGGAAACCATGTAACCCTATCTCTCAATATATCAACAACCATAAGAACACTCACATACCAAATAGAGCAGGTTTAATTTATGAAGTGAAATGTGAAAAATGTGACCAATGTTATGTAGGACAAACATCCAGAACTTTAAAAGAAAGAATGAAAAACCATGAATATGCTCTGAAATGGGATAAAATTGAGAATTCTGCACTTGTAGAACATAGAAAAATCACAGGACATAATAATTTTAACCTAAAAGAAACAAAGATACTAGATTATGAGAAAAATTATTTTAAGAGACAATTTAAAGAAGCATTTTTCATTCAAAAGAAATGTGCTACAATTAACAGAATGTAAGAAAGAGGAAATATAAATGATATTTATAGATATGCTTTTAATTATATTTGAGAAAACTTTTAATTCTAAGAATATTAATCAGCAGGTGTTTACCCATCTGTTTATCAGATAAATATCTCCTTATCTGTTATCTTGTTTACACACTTGATAACAGGAACTATTTAAAAGCATGCTGTGGTAAAATTCTCTCATTCAGTACTTTTGTCTGAAGATGGTAACAATGCTGTTACCGAAACGTCACACACTATTTATTTATTTGGATTTGGTCTTATTACCTTGTGTTTATAATCTACAATCCAAATTGTGCCTCATCAAGCTTGATACCCTAATATGAATGAGGGGAGATAAGAAAGAAGAAGAAGAATACGGAGGGTGTTTCCTTTCAAATGAAACGATTTTCGAGCGCTCGCGTTTTGCACGTGCAGGCATGCTGCACACGACACTGGTTCCAATAGATCTAGAATCTTCTGGAGAATTCATTTTCATCAGGTATCATGATTTTTGCAACATGGGGGGAGAGAGACTAACTCTCCAAGTCGAACAAACAATTCGGACCCTTTCCAAAGAAGGAAACAGTTATAGCGTCATAGTGAAAAAGCTAAAAGCAGAAGGACTAGATGTTGGCAAAGCTACAATATGTAGGGTAGTAAATGGCATCGGAAAGAAAAGGGAAGCTGAATCCAATGGGCAAAAATTTCAAGTCGATCGACCACGTCCGGTGCGGACCCCCGCCACGGTTTCCAAGGTAAAGCGGCTAGCAACTACTGAAAATCCACCATCTCAGCGCCAACTTTCCAGAATGTGTGGAACATCGCTAAAAACGATAAATAACATCATTCACAAAGATTTGGAACTGGATACCCGACGAAAAGGCAAGGTTCACAAGCTCACCCCTTTCCACATGAAAAACCGTGCAACGAATGCCCGGAAGCTCTACGAGGAACACCTGGCCGGTTCCAGATCGGAATATACTGCAACATTGGACGAAGCATGGATGTATGTGACGTATTGCAATGGAATCCGGAAGATCTGTTACATCAAAAGAGGCAATCAGGTCCCGGATAATTGGGTTCACCAATGCTCCGAAACTTTCCCTAAAGGTTTCATGGTTGTCGGGGTAATGACTGGCCGTGGAGTCCTTCCGCTCATAAAGGTTCCATCGAAGGTGAAGGTGAACTCAGAATTCTATATAGAATGCGTTCTGAAACCTGTCATCGAACAACTGAAAGACCTTTACCCAGGGGAAATGGACAAAGTGTTCCTTCATCACGACAAAGCCTCTTCCCATACCTCCAACAAAACCCAACAGTTCCTACAAGAAATGAAGGACACCCTAGGCCTAAATTTTATCAGGAACTCGGACATTCCAGTGAAGTCTCCCGACGTCAGCCCACTGGATTTTTACGGGTTCGGTATGTTGAAACAACGGCTCTTCAACCGACGTCCCAAAACTGAGGCCGGACTTTGGAAAGCCGCACAAGAGGGAGTGGTCGAATGTTTCGCTTTCCAAAGTCAAGGAAGTGTTCGCAGCTTGGAAAGTCCGATGCAGGGAGATAGCCAAGAAGAAGGGGAAGCACATAGAACACATGAAAAAAATTCACGTTCGAAAAATAAAGTTCTAACGGACGTTTGAAATCGTTTCATTTGAAAGGAAACACCCTCTGTATTCAGAGTTTGACACATTGGATTTTTTTTTTTTTTTTGCTTATCCCTAGTACATGTGGTACAGGCCATAATAATCATGTTGGGTAGAGGTAGGCAACTGCTTTTACTGTAAGTGCACCACATGTCTACACATGTGAAAAGCAGTTCGACTTTGCACTTACTTTGTACCAGAGCCCCGTTTGGTTACTTGCACTCGCTGGTGGGGTTGGACTTTTGCAAGATTCGGAGGCCATTGGAGCATTTTTTTTTTTATCAGAAAAAAGTGCCCAATGCGGGAATCGAACTCGGGTCGTAATGGTTGAAAACCAATGGTTTAGACCATCCTCCCACCAACCCATTGGTAACAGTTCATAATCTACCATTTGAACACCCTTTCTCTCTCTCTTGATGTAACCAAGATTCCTGGAGCCACCACGTACACCAACTATCCTGGTTGACATGTCTAATGGTGGACATCCAGTTTATCTGATGTACTGTACTTGGTTCTGTAGGTCTTCAGGAGTAAATATACTTATTCCTAGGAGGGTGGACCACTTGAACAGTCCATCAGTCAACAAAAAACGTCGGCCTGCCACTGAGTAGTACTCCCAGTCTTAATGGCAAAGGCAGACACATTCTACTTCACCCAGTCATGATGGTTGTCAAACAGACACCATCAAGGGTCACAACTTGATACCCTAATATAATTAAGTGGAGATAAGAAAGAAGAAGAAGATCAGTTAACAGTGCATGATCTTGCATCAATGTAAAAGGAATTCTTGTGGTGTGAGGCATAGGATAATGTGATGACAACTCATTATTGCTAAGCACTCAACTAAAAAGGTATATACTGCAGTTTCTAGAAAGCAAAGGATGAGCTTGTTGGCTTCAGAAAGTGAGGATCCCACCTAAGCACAGCTGTGGAGTGGACCCAGGAGAATCTCTGAACCTCAGACAGCACCAAACAACACTAACAAGATTAGAACAGGCCATCTCAAGCCATTGAAGTTTGAAAACAACAACAAAATCTACCCCACTTGCCCAAAATGTACCTTGGCGCCTGCAGCTCCAGAACATTTTGGCTTGTATTAGATGTACTAAACAGGACCTTTGGGAGAGGCTGCTGCTTATCATCAAACAGCTTGAGGAGCATGAACTCATGGAATTTGTGTAATCTTTGAACAAAGGAATAAGAAACAACAACTTGTCTTTTACTAAACAGGAACTTTGGGAGAGGCTGATGCTTATTATAAAACAGTTCCATGGACTCATGGAATTTATGTAGATCTTTGCACAAGGGGATAAGAAACAACAACAACAGCACTGTGGGACATTATATTTATTTACATCACAATTCATACCTTGCTTTATCCTATTTTACATTATTTATTTTAGACTTTGACTGATACCTTGGAACAACATGGCTGGATGTTCAGGAGTACCCAACATGCAGGCTTGCTTTATCCTGCCTTTAGCCACAGGGATGAGTCTGACTCTCTGTCTGTTGACCTTGCGCCGGCGTAATCCGAAGGCACGCTACGTGCTGTGGCCTCGTATTGACCAGAAGTCATGTCTTAAGTGTTCCTTGACAGCAGGTAAGTGTCAGATACCATTTGACTGGAGTGGAGCTGATGTGAAATGTGCCAGGGTTTGAGCTGGTGGTAGTGGAACCCTTGCGAGAAGGGGATGAACTCCACACCAATCTACCCCGGCTTACAGAGTTGCTTCAATCCATGGATCCTGGTTCTGTAGCCTGCATTCTCTCTACTACTTCCTGCTTCGCTCCCAGAGCCCCTGATGAGTGAGTCCTCCTCTATTCATTATTACAGGATTGCAGAAAAAATCATAAGACTGGTCAACACTTTCTTATTTATAAATAAAATAATGAGTCTGTCTTTGTCATTAAGACTGAAAGCACTACTCAGTAGTAAGCCAATTTAGCTCCAATATAAAATGGCCGCCTCTGACATGAGGAACAGATGTCATGTACAGCTGCTCCTAACATGGAGTACAGACTCATCCTGTATCCCTGGAGCACTTACAGGGTACTATCAGCCAGGCCAGTTGAGCCCAGGTTTTTAGTGAGCTTGTTACTGCTTCTTCTCCTCTTTTTTCATCCGGGACCGGCAAGGGTGGAGTTTTTAATGGAGTACAACCACTAAATAAAGACAAGGTAATAAGACCAAATCCAAATAAATAAATAATGTGTGACGTTTCAGTAACAACGCTGTAACAGAAACGTTACACACTATTTATTCATTTGGATTTGGTCTTATTACCTTGTGTTTATAATCTATAATCCAAATTGTGCATTATCACAACTAAATAAAGTTATTCCCACACACTGCACTACTTCAATCTCATGCTAACAATGCAGCATCTCTAGCTGTTACCCTGACTTCCATATTGTTCACCTCTATAAGACTCAGGTTTCAGCCTGTCATTATAATGCTGCACACACAGATACAAGTTAAGAAGACCAAATCCAAATAAATTATTATCTTGTAGTTCTCTAATCTATAATACAAATTGTGCCTTATTGAATATATTGCTACCCTTGGAACAATCTTCCTGGATAGAATCTATACCTCCCCTTATATGGAAGTTTACCTAGCTCCAGACTACAATCAAGTAAGGATTTATAGTCGGACTGAAGTATTTGATGGAGTACAACTGATTAAAGTTATTCACACACATACCCCGCACTACTCCAGTCCTATGCTAGCAATGTAGCATCTCTAGCTGTTACCCTGACATCCTAATTGTTCACCTCTATAAGACTCAGGGTCCTGCCTGCCAATATAATGCTGCAGCTACAAGATAGGAAGACCAAATCCAAAATTACCTTGTACAGTAGAACTTCCATGAGAGGACACCCGCACTAGAGGACACCTCTCTACAAAGAACAGTTTTCATTGCCACAATTACCATTTTTACTATTTAGCTAAGCTTAGCTATTTGGAGCTAATTCGGCCTGCCACTGAGTAGTGCTCCCAGTCTTAATGACAAAGGCAGACGCATTCTACTTCACCCAGTGTGGAGATAAGAAAGAAGAAGAAGAAGACTATTTAGCAATGTCGAACTGCTTTTCACATGTGTAGACATGTTGTGCACTTACAGTAAAAGCAGTCGCCTACTTCTACCCACCATGATTATCATGGCCTGTACCATGTGTACTAGGGATAAACAACAACAACAAACAACTATTTAGCAGCTCTATGGTAGGAGGACACCTCTCCCTAAAGGACACTTTGGCTCTGCAATTAGGTGTTGTCCTTTACAGGGAGGTTTTACTGTAGTTCTAATCTATAATCCAAATTGTATACCTTACCCTAATGCTGCAGCGAAGTTTGTTGTGTGAGCAGCGTGGTGGCCATTGCCAAACTCTGCAAGAAGGCCGATGTACCCCATATTATCAACAATGCCTACGGCCTACAATGCCCTGTTATCATGGGCAACATTGCTAAGGTTAGTGCTGTCCTGTCCATGTTGTTCCATCCTTGTCTGAACTGGATATTTATGCAGGCTGCACGTAGAGGTCGCGTAGATGCCTTTATCCAGAGTACAGACAAGAACTTCATGGTGCCTGTGGGAGGTGCCATTGTGGCTGGCTTTGACGTTGAGTTTATCTCCGCCATTGGCAAGACCTACCCTGGTAGGTACCACACCTGGTTGTGAACATTTGACACAAACGGCCATCGTCTAAAACTAAATAAGTGTACCTTGATGACCACCTTTTTATCCTTTGTTCATGTAGCCATGATAATCATGATGGGTGTTAGCGATTGCTTTTATTGTAAGTGAACCACATATCTGCACATCAGTTTGCCAAAGCTGGTGTTGTGACTTTGTCACCGCCCCGAAGCTACTAGCTTGCATTGACGGTCAATAGATAGCGTTTATCTTTGACATCTATTTTGACGGGAGAGATCATTATCCTGATGTCAAAGATAAACTCTATATCTTCGTAAAACTTCAATCTATGTAAAAAGCAGTTTGACTTTTGCATTTGCAAGTATGTCTGTGCCCCATTTGGTTACTTGCACTCATTGATGGGGTTTGACTTTGGCAAGAATCAGGTGGCTATTGAAGTAATTTATTTTTTTTTTCAGAAAAAAGTGCCCAATGGGTCATGGTTTACAACCAACCACTTCTTCTTTCTTATCTCCACTCAATCATATTAGGGTATCAAGTTTGTAAAGCTTGAGATTTGACAATCATCATGATGGGTGAAGTAGAATTCATCTGCCTTTGTCATTAAGACTGGGAGCACTACTCAGTGGCAGGCCGACTTAGCTCCAAAAGAAATTGCCGTCTCTGACATGAGGAACAGATGCCATGTGCAGCTGCTCCTAACATGTAGGAGTACAGACTCATCCTGTATCCCTGGATTAGGAGCCCTTACAGGGTACTATCAGCCAGGCCAGCTGAACCCAGTTTTTTTAGCGAGCTTGTTACTGCTCCCCCTCCTCCTTTTTCATCCGAGCTTGGGACCGGCAAAGGCGACTTGAAGTGATTGATCAAGTTTGTGATGTCAGGCCGAGGATCCGCCTGCCCCTCCATGGATGTTCTAATCACCTTACTATCCCTGGGTCTGGAGGGCTACCAGAAGCTGCTGGTCTCCCGCAAGAGCATGTTCATCTACCTGGCTGAGCAGCTACGGGACCTGGCTGCAAGATACCAGGAACGGCTACTGGAGACTCCTTCCAACACCATCTCTATTGGTAGGAACTTGTGTTGTTGTTCCTTATCACCTTGTGTAAAGATTATACAAATTCCAGAGAGAGGTTGAATAGGGTGTAGGAATGCAGCTTTCATTGATCATGGCACCATGATCCATGGTGTAGGAACTTCTTGGTTACCTTAGTGTACACCTTTCTTCACTACAGGAGCATCTGTAAGGATACCTCATTCCATGAATCAAGTCTTCTTCTTCTTTCTTATCTCCACTCAATCATATCAGGGTATCAAGCCTGTAGAGCTTGTTGATGGTATCTGCTGGGGATGAGTCTTCTTCTTTCTTATCTCCACTCAATCATATCAAGGTATCAAGCCTGTAGAGCTTGTTGATGGTGTCTGCTAGGGATGTGTCTTCTTCTTTCTTATCTCCACTCAATCATATCAGGGTATCAAGCTTGTAAAGCTTGTTGATGGTGTCTGCTAGGGATGTGTCTTCTTCTTTCTTATCTCCACTCAATCATATCAGGGTATCAAGCTTGTAGAGCTCGTTGATGATGTCTGCTGGGGATGTGTCTTCTTCTTTCTTATCTCCACTCAATCATATCAGGGTATCAAGCTTGTAGAGCTTGTTGATGGTGTCTGCTGGGGATGTGTCTTCTTCTTTCTTATCTCCACTCAATCATATCAGGGTATCAAGCTTGTAGAGCTTGTTGATGGTGTCTGCTAGGGATGTGTCTTCTTCTTTCTTATCTCCACTCAATCATATCAAGGTATCAAGCTTTTAGAGCTCGTTGATGATGTCTGCTGGGGATGTGTCTTCTTCTTTCTTATCTCCACTCAATCATATCAGGGTATCAAGCTTGTAGAGCTTGTTGATGGTGTCTGCTGGGGATGTGTCTTCTTCTTTCTTATCTCCACTCAATCATAACAGGGTATCAAGCTTGTAGAGCTTGTTGATGGTGTCTGATGGGGATGTGTCTTCTTCTTTCTTATCTCCACTCAATCATATCAGGGTATCAAGCTTGTAGAGCTTGTTGATGGTGTCTGCTGGGGATGTCTTCTTCTATCTTATCTCCACTCAATCATATCAGGGTATCAAGCTTGTAGAGCTTGTTGATGGTGTCTGCTGGGAATGTGTCTTCTTCTATCTTATCTCCACTGTACCAACTGTGCGTGTGTGTGGCAGGTATCACCCTGACTGCTGACAATGCCAAGAGTCTGACAGAACTTGGTAGCATGTTGTTCAGTCGGTTGGTATCAGGATCTCGGTGAGTATGTCCTTTCTTCAGTACCTGGCATTGACCAAGCTGACAATGATCCTGTAGGGTGGTAGTACCAGGCGGTTCTAAGGACGTAGAAGGTATCCAGCTAGAAGGTTGGGGATCCCACTGCCCTAACTACCCTACAGCCTATCTCACCGCTGCAGCAGCTATTGGCATTACAAAGAAAGAAATCGATCAGTTTATCTCCAAATTCGAGAAGATCCTGCACAAATTCAAAGAGAAACATTTAAAGAATATGATCGCCCTAACACCACCAGAAGTAGAAGATAGCCAACAAAAGCTCAAAGTCACACCATCTTCCAAATGGTCAAATACACCTCGAGGATCTTGGAAGAAAAAAGATAGAAGAAGGAAAAAGTCTGGAGAAACTCAACCTACAGATGGTGATCACCAAAGTCCACCAGAGTCCTCAGTTCTAAACAGTCCCAACAGTGATCCTGATCAGTCCATAGTCAACAATTCCCTAGACATTTCCACAAACGGACTGCCTCAACAAGAAATCTAATCTCTAGTCTGCATTTTTTCCCTTTTTTTTTTGTTTTTTATTTTTTTTTATAACTGGGCCTTAAAAGAACAAATTTTTTTGGTCTCTTCATTCATGTTCCTACTCTTTGATCCTTGTAACATCATTATATTAAAACTTTTTATTTCATATGGCATTTAAGAAATAGCTATGCCACCAAAGGTCTAAGAGCTTTATATATATATATTTTTTCATTTTTTGTTTTTGTGTTAGATATCTGTGATTGTAGATGTAATATATGAAACTCCCCATATTGTATAATTGGAAGAAAAAAAACTCAATTATATTTGGGAATAAAGTATTTTATTATTATTTTTAGTAGTTATATGTTATTTTTATCCTAAGTACACATTACATCAGGAACATAATTGGGTATTAGACGAAAAACATGGTGAAGGAAGATGAGTTTCTTTTATTGATGCATAGGTGCAAGCTTTCGAGTAAAAACCCTTCAACAGGTGAGCAATGAAGCGTGACTTATAAGAACTATGGTACAAATGGTAGGAAGGAATATATATATATAAAAAAGGAAAGTTTTAAACTATTTATATATGTTAATATATTAACAGAAGACCGATTTTTAAGAAAAGTAAATATTAAATCTTCAGTCTGAAAGCTTGCATCTATGCATCAATAAAAGAAACTCGTCTTCCTTCACCATGTTTTTCGTCTAATTTCAATTCAGGAAGAATTCTTTATCTATAATTGGTTATCTCCAAAAACTCTCAAAAACCTCAAAAATTCACCTTCAATGGATACCCTCACACGTTGGCAATGAAGCTGCTGATGTGCTAGCAAAAAAAGGCACAAAAGAACCCTTGCCACAGAAAAATAAACTTACTTTTAAAGAAATAGAAACAATAGCCAAAACAAAAATAAACAAGAACTGGAGGATCCCACCTAAGCACGGTTGGTACAGTGGAGTGAACCCAGGAGGAGCTCTGAACATCAGAAATAGACAGCATCAAACAACACTAACAAGATTTAGAACGGGCCATCTCAAGCCATTGAAGATAGAAAATAATAACAAAATTTATCCCACTTGCCTAAAATGTAGTTTGGTACCTGCAGCTCCAGAACACATTTTGGCTTGCATTAGATGCACTAAACAGGACCTTTGGGAGAGGCCGCTGCTCATCATAAAACAGCTCGAGGAGCATGAACTCATGGAATTCGTGTAATCCTTTTTTTTTTACACAAGGGGATAAGAAACAATAACAACAACACATTACATTTTTGTAATTTTAGTGAAAGTCTGACTTTGCCTGTAATATGAGGCCATTTTTAAAAATTTTATTATTACAGAAGCACGAAGTCTATCAGACTATTGTGCTATATTAGAATTATTTACATATATATCTTTAATTATTTACACGATGAATTAGTAGTGATTTATAAATTTGTGTACAAATTGCTCTAAACTTACCAAAGTTTTCATAATATTGAGTATATATAGAAAGATGGCATTATGTCAAAGTAAGCAAGTACAATTTGGTTAGTCAGAGGGCAAGCCAACAAAATTCCTAACATGGAAGCCTTTGCTGCCGACTCTAACATGAGTACAGACACAGCTCTTCCGTATATCCCTGTAGAGGAACCCTTGCTGAGGTCTATCAACCAGGTCAGTTGAAGTCAGGATTTTATAAAGAAGTCTTTCTCTTCTTTCTAACAATACTGCTGTTGGTCCGCGACTGCTTATTGGTCAGAGTTATTCTGCTTGTTTCTCAGCTGGCCTTCATATCTGAAGGTCGTTCCCCTATCTGCCACCTGGGGATATGCCCTGTAGCAGTCAGCTCTGCTGAGCAGTAGATTTATATAGATAGCTGTAACAGGTCAGTTGAACTCAGGATTTATAAAGAGGTTTTTCTTCTCTTTCTAACAATGGGATAAGAAACATGTGATACAGAACATGGGTAGTTATTCTATTTATATATTCTATTTATGAAGGCCAGCTGAGAAATAAGCAGAATAACTCTCGGGGGTCGGCGGAAGGCTGGTTAAACCATTTGGTTTTCGACCACTAGGACCCGGGTTCGATTCCCGCATTGGACACTTTTTTCTGTTTAAAAAAAAAATGCTCCAATGGCCCCCGATTTTTGTAAAAGTCTAACCCCATCAGCGAGTGCAAGTAACCAAACGGGGCTCTGGCACATTTGTAAGTGCAAAGTCGAACTGCATTTCACATGTGTAGATATGTGGTGCGCTTACAGTAAAAGCAGTCGCTTACTACCCACCATGATTATCATGGCCTGTACCACGTGTACTAGGGATAAGCAAAAAAAAAAAAAAACTCTGACGAATAAGTAGTCGCGGACCAACAGCAGCATTGTTAGAAATAGGAGAAAGATATCTTTTAAAATCCTGAGTTTAACTGACCTGGTTGATAGACCTCAGCAAGAGTTCCTCTACAGGGATACGGAGGAACTGTGTCTGTACTCATGTTAGAGTCGGCAGCAAAGGCTTCCATGTTAGGAACAGCCTCAAATTACAGGCAAAGTCAGACTTTCACCAAAGTGTGCCTGGATCATGATGCCCTGATCAACTAAAGCTGCACCCATACACCCCACTCCACGTGGAATTCGTATAATATTTACACAAGGGGATAAGAAACAACAGCTATTCCATAGACACTTAGACGACACATTTGCTGAATACCCTTTAGAAGAAGATCTAATCATCAGAACTCTGAATGAATACCCCAAGTTCACACCGCCACCTTTGTCGATCCCAAGCCCGGATAAAAAAGGAGGAGGGAAAGCAGTAACAAGCTCACTAAAAAACCTGGGCTCAGCTGGCCATGCTGATAGTACCCTGTAAGGGCTCCTGAACCAGGGATACAGGATGAGCAGCGTTTGTACTCCATGTTAGGAGCGGCTGTACCTGGCATCTGTTTCTTATGTTAGAGGCGGCCATTTCTTTTTGGAGCTAAGTTGGCTTGCTTCTGAGTAGTCCTCCCAGTCTTAATGACAAAGGCAGATGCATTCTACTTCACCCAGTCATGATGGTTGTGATAATAAGAAAGAAGAATGACACACCTACACCTTTGGAAGAGGCCACTACTTATCATAAAACGGCTTGATGAGTATGAACTCATGGAATTTGTGTAATCTTTACACAAGGGGATAAGAAACAACAACAGAAACACAATAGAAAAATAAAACAGTTACTATATTTGGACTTGCCAATAAAGAAGATAAAAGAACATTTTCAGCCAAGTGTATTACAAACATTCTTTTAACTCTTTCCGGTCCGTGCGCACCATTTGTTTACATAAGTGTAGAGGCTGCCGTCTACTGTGCATAGCATACAATCCACTTGTGCATCTTCTCTTAAATCCCCATATTATCAAATACAATTGAAAACTTTGTTTTACAAATTTAATACAGTAGAACTACCTCCCTGTAAAGGACAACACCTAATTGCAGAGCCAAAAGTGACCTTTAGGGAGAGATGTCCTCTTACCAGAGAGTTTCTGTTGTTGTTGTTTCTTATCCCCTTGTGTAAAGATTACACGAATTCTATGAGTTCATGCTCCTCGAGCTGTTTTATGATGAGCAGCGGCCTCTCCCAAAGGGAGAGTTTCTAAATAGTAAAAGTGATAATTTTGCAAATGAAAGCTGTCTTTTATAGAGAGATGTCCGCTAAAGGGAGGTTCTACTGTATATTTATTATAGTACATAAAATTATTTAAAAATCGCAAAAAAATAATATTGTGGCAAAAAAATATTTTTTTATTTAGTTTAATTATTCAATGAAAATATTTTTAAAAAAACAGATTTATTATTTTACATTTGTAAAACCATCATTTAGTTACCTAGCTTGCTTGTTCAAGATTCTCTAGCTGTAGATAGTTGGGTTAATAATTGTCGACTAGTCGTGGTGACGTCATCAATAAATACTTTCACATCTTAAGATATTACAAGACTTGATTTCTACGTTACAATATATTCTTCTTCTTTCTTATCTTCACTCAATCATATTAGGGTATCAAGTTTGTAAAGCTTGAGATTCGACAATCATCATGACTGGGGGAAGTAGAATGTGTCTGCCTTTGTCATTAAGACTGGGAGCACTATTCAGTGGCAGGGACTTAGCTCCAAAAGAAATGGCCGCCTCTGACATGAGGAACAGGCGCCATATGCAGCTGCTCCTAACATGGAGTACAAACGCTGCTCATCCTGTATCCTGGATTAGGAGCCCTTACAGGGTACTATTAGCCGGGCCAGCTGAGCCCTGGTTTTTTAGTGAGTTTGTTACTGCTCCCATCCTCCTTTTTCATCCGGGCTTGGGACCGGCAAAGGCAGAGTTACGCTACAATATATATTTGTGGGATGGTTGTGTGCAGGTTGGTGTGGCTTGTGGAAAGGCTGCTGATAAGATTATAATTATTTTATAAAATAATTTAAAGCACCGAAATATATAGAAAACAAAAGAAGTAACGGCTGTTGGAAGCAAGCCTTGTTGTTGATGACGTGCGTGGCCAGAGTCCTGGATGACGCCCGCACATGCGTAGTGAGGTGTTCTCCCAGCTCGCCGTTGCCGAGGCGTAGTGAGACCGCCACACTACTGCCTGTATGTGTAGTGAAGCCTTGTCCCAGTTCGCTGAGGCAAAGTGTGGTTTCCATATATCTATTTATATTTCAATAAAGTATGATATTTTCGGAAACAATCCCCTAAATGAAGAGCTGGTTTGTCACTACAGGTTTCACAATAAAAACCAGTTCTCTTTCTACTACCAGATGTGGATTGGGAAGAACAGACTTTGCAATCTCTGGCAGTCTTAATGTTAGCATTGTGGAACCGATTGTCCATTCTTTCTAAGCTTTCTGAAGTTGAAACTTTCATCTGTTTTGGACGATCATTCTGCCATGGTTCCACAAGTTCTTCCACTAACTGTTCTCGATATTTTTCATGGCTTATTGGTTTCAGCCCATTTTTTTTCATGTTCTGGCTGTATATAATGTATGAGTTAACAGTAGCCATTTCTAGACCCCAGAAAAATAAATTTCTCCACCATTTTACAGTTTTTCTGAGAAAATTGTATGTTGAACAATAGTAATCAGCAATATTAACACCTCCCATATTTGAATTGTAATTTATAATAGCAGTTGGTTTTTTAATTTCTTCTGAACCATATCTAGTTTTCTTGGTGATTAGTCGTGTTGAAGCTGTATGGAATGAAGAAACAAGATGGACATCATGTTTGTCCTTCCAACAAATTGCAAGTAAGTTATTCTTTCTGAATGCAAGAGTTTGCCCCACCATAAGTTGTGTTTTTTTCAGTTTCTGGGGCATTCCTGGTTGGTTTGGCATTATAGTTCCAGTTAGATAACTTTGCATTTTAGAAATTTCTTCAATAAGTGTGAAATTTGTGTAGTATTTATCTACGAAAATATGAAAACCAGTTTTTATTTGATTAGGATTTTGTTGTAGCATAGTAAGTAGATGAATCACGATCCTTGATGGGAATGGTAGATCTGGTCGTATTAGAGATAAAGTTGTTTCACTACCAAGATATGGCACAAAAGAATAAATATAACCTATTTTGGAAGCAGCTAAAACAAATATTTGCAAACCCCATTTGGTTGGCATTTGCGGATTATAGGTTTTAAATCCGATTCTACCCTTAAAACCTACAGTTACTTCATCAATTGCTATATTTTGAACCACAGGAAATAATTCTAAACATTTTTGATTTAAAAAGTCAATAAAATTCTTCATTTTTTGACCTCTTGTTAAAATCGGTCTAGGATCAGGTGTACTGACGCGGAACATAAAATAAATTTGCTTGAAACGATTTTTTGTAAAAATTGCTGAGAAAAATGACATCTTTTTAGAAAATCTTTGAGACCAGTAATCTTCAATTGAAGGTAAAGGTATAATTCCCATATTAAGAATACAGCCAAGGAATGCTAGAAATTCGTTCTCAGTAACGTCAATCCAATCACTGAAAAGAGATTTTTTCTTTTGCGATTTTAATGGTATTTTTTCTTTAGCAAAGTTATTAGTTTCCTGGCAAATCATTTCAATGAATTGGCTGGTAAAAAAAAGTTTGAAATATTGAATTGGTGACCATGATGTAGGTTTGCATACCTGTAGTGGGGCAGTAAATGAAGGATGGGGAAGTCGCTGATCATCTTGTGAAACATCAAACCAAACGTCTGGCTCTTCAAGATATTCAACCCATTCTTCAAATTCATAAATTTCAGCAAATAGGGAACCTATATCAGAATCAGAAATTATACTTTCATTTGATGAAGAATCATCAAAAAAAGGAGATTCGGGAAGAGCAGACGAACTAGAAGCCATGTTAAAAAAAAAAGAGAGAGGAAGATAAAATGTTAGAAAAGAAATGGAAGATGAAGGAATGGAGGATGATTCAGCAAGATTGTCACGTGATTTCCAGGAAACGCCAATCCAACGCTGGCCCTCCCCCTCTTTTCACCCCCTATTTGCACAGAAGCCATTGATAATGGCTGGCGACCAGGTAGCGAACCATAACACAAAGCCACTAATAGTGGCTTGCGGACCTCTAAGTGTCCAATACTTTCATTTCAACACTTATAGCCATTGTAGAACGAAGTTTGACAATTAAACCGCAAATGTTTCTTTTAAACGAAAAATTGAAATTTATTTCAAGGAGAAATAACGATATTTCCAACCCTAGGGATGAAGTATGAAAGGACGAATTGTGAAGAGTAATGGGGGATTCCCATCCCTGGGCACTTTATTTTTCCGTTTATCATTACTCTTCACAATTCATTATTTCATACTTCATCCCTAAGGTTAGAAATAATCGTTATTTCTCCTTGAAATAAATTTCGATTTTTCGTTTAAAAGAAACATTTGCGGTGTAATTGTCAAACTTCGTTCTACAATCATATAAGCCGCATTATATTGTATTATAAATTACTTATAGCCATATAAGTCATATCACATAAGGTTATCAAGACTAAATCCAAAATAATTAAATGTTGATGACGTTTTGATAACAGCGTTTTTGTTAGTTCGCTATTTAAAAATCGAAAAGTTCGTTATAACAATATTTTCAATGGAATGGAATTGGGGATTACCGTGAGTTCGTTATAAGGAAAGGTTTGCTTTATCCAGGGTTCGTTTTAGCGGGGTTTTACTGTATCTGGTTACGTTAATTTTCTTTCTATAAAAGTTTTTAAGTAAGGGGAGCGAGAAATTGGTATCTATCCTCTTTGACATTTCATTAATTTGGATTATTATGGCCGTCGCATTTTTCTTTGGTTAGTAGGGCCTAAAACCATTTTCTCTTAATTTGAATTTAGTCTTGTTATCTTATGTTTCTAAGCTATAATCCAAAAATTGTACCTTATTATAAAATATCAAAGACTTTAAGAGGATATATACCAATTTCTCGATTCTCTTACTGAAAAACTTTTATAGAAAGAAATATAACATTGTTGGAAGCTGCAAAGTTAGTAGTTTGTGGAGACTGTATTATACTTATCGGACAGAACCCTCTACCTAAGTCCTGAACGTGCCCCTGTTTATTCTGCGCGACGGGCGATGCAGCATGCAAATCAACATCTTATCTCGTGGAATGGGGTGTAGGGGTGCAGCTTTCGTTGATTATGGCACCGTGATCCAGGCACACTTTGGTGAAAGTCTGACTTTGCCTGTAGTTTGAGGCCATTCCTAACATGGAAGCCTTTGCTGCTGACTCTAACATGAGTACAGACACAGCTCCTCTGTACCCTGGAGAGAGGGACCCTTGATGAGGTCTATCAACCGGTTCAGTTAAACTCAGGATTTTTAAAGAGGTCTACTCCTCTTCTAACAATGCTGCTGTTGGTCCGCGACTGCTTATTCGTCAGAGTTATTTTGCTTGTTTCGCAGCTGGCCTTCTTATCTGAAGGTCGTTCTCCTATCCGCCACCTGGGGACACGCCCTATAGTAGTCAGCTTTGCCAAGGGAGAAGAAAAATAACATAACCAGATACAGTAAAACCCCGCTAATACAAACTCGGGAGAAAGCGAACTTTTTCCTTATAAACGAACTCAAGGTAATCCCCAATTCCATTCCAATTAAAATATAATTGTTATAACGAACTTTTCAATTTTTAAAATAACAAACTAACCAATTTTAAGTTCCAAAAAAATAAATTATATATTTAAAATACTAAGTTTATAACGGACTTTGTACGAATTGTAATTACATTTAAACCTGTTTATAGCGTCCCTTCTAAATAGCGCCTCCCTCTCTATAGCGCCAGATTTTAAATACGTAGTCCGATGCGATTTACATTAAAAGTGACCTGTCTATAGCACCCACTCTCTATAGCACCCTATTTTTGGCGAGTCCCAAGAGGGGGGGGGGCGCTATAGACAGGTTTAACTGTAATAGATTTTTTAAAAAACAGATTGTTGATCATATTCGGTTCCAAAATCACTTTATTAGGTATCGCTCAACAAGAGCAACCTAGTTTATGATAATTGAAACAGTGAATAATATGTGAAGGTTATTCACATGTTAAACAAAAGGTTAACGCGGGATTCAATCCCGGTTCATGACTGTCGGGAATCAAGGGTGTTACCCACTCGTCTACCAACTTGTTTTTGTTTTTATTGACCATATTTTAAGCTCAGAAGATCGCGATTTCAAAACAATAAATTTAGTTGTTTGTATACATTTACGTTTTTTTTTTTTTTGCGGTGTCTAGAGTATCGCCCTCCTCCTGGAGTATGGACGGGGATGTGACCTCCTTGGAGTGCTGGGAGGTCGCTAGGTCTAACAACTGGAGCCGTCGTCCGGGTGGAGCCTCTTTAGGGCGGGTGTGTGGCCCCGTCAGGCCCGGGCACCAAGAGAGAGAGGGTCGATGGAAGGATGGTCTAAACCGTTTGTTTTCGACCGCTACGACCCAGGTTCGATTCCCGCATTGGGCTTTTTTTTTTCTGATATAAAAAAAAATGCTCCAATGACCTCCGATTCTTGCAAAAGTCCAAACCCACCAGCGAGTGCAAGTAATCAAACGGGGTTCTGTCACATTTGTAAGTGCAAAAGTCGAACTGCTTTTCACATGCGTAGACATATGGTGCACTTACAGTAAAATCAGTCGCCTACTTCTAACCACCATGATTATCATGGCCTGTACCACTTGTATTAAGAATAAGCAAAAGAAAAAGTTTAATTTTTTTGCTGCTTGTTATATAATTTTTTACACATTATATATACTTTTTTAAATTTAATATAATATATCTCTCTTAAAATTTGAATTAGAAAAAATTCAAATGGCTTCCAAAATAAAAGGGGGTAAAGCAAAGAAAGGGGTTCTAAAGAAAGAGCTATTACTATAAAATCGGACCTTGATCTATCAGTATGAATAACAGGGAAAGTGACCTTGTCTGCATTCTAGGCTGAAAGTAATTAAGCGTCGGAAAGGAGGGTATGGTAGAACATTTGGACCAGCGAACTGATCCTCCTTAGCCGCCTTGAGGTAGGTTATTCGCGCTTTTATTATGATATAAAACGGAGGTGTTATGTTCGCAATAAATTAATTTTCGAACATTCCTTTAAGATTAAATCAAAAGATGTTTATTTACCGAGCCGTATTACAAAACTGGCGTCTTTCCCGCGCGTCACCTGATTGGTTCGCACGCCGCCAAGCCATTAGGTGAGGCGGGGCTTCCGCCACCGTGTTGCTGACCGATATCTGTAGCTGTTCTATCACAGGAGGTATGCCAGTTAGAGGAATGGATGAAATAGTGGGAATGCAAGGGCCACCTCGTAATATGTGACGCGCGGACTGCAGACTCTGGAGCTGTCTGATGCCTTTTCTAGAGGAAGCGCGATTGCCCCAGGCAGAAACCCCATAGAAGAAGGTCTGGACCACCACAGATTTAAAAATGCGGTGTCCAGCCACAAAAGACAAAACCAAATTTCCCTCGGATGGCATTAGTGAGAGGGAATTATGCAACGGATCTGGAGTACAATTTTCTTAAGATGGGATCTTGGTTGGGGCGAACTCTCCTCCATTGCAGGGCTTCCTGGAATTAAGCTGGAGGTCATTGTCAACACATCAAGCAGTCATCCTGATCCAGAAAATCGTTTATATCCCTGACAGGCAAACGACTACGAACCTGGATTAGGAGGGTAAAGTCGTCGGCAAAAGCCACCAGCGAACTTTCCCTGATTTGAAGTTTACGAGCGACCACATTCCAGAGAAAGGGACTTAACGCAGAGCCTTGGGATTTTCGCAGTTGGGAGAAGGTTGAAGCTTTGGATGACCACGCAGAATACGTGACTTCCCGTCCTCGAGGAAACTTTGCATAAGGCAAGTGAGTCTTGGCAAACTAGGCGATCAAGGCTTTGGACAATATCCAGTCTCCATATGGTATCGAAAGCCTTGCTGATGTCTAGGCTTATTGCCTGAGTATTCCTCCAGTGTAACTGATTTCTGTCAATAAACTCTATGATTTTGGCCAGTGCATCTTCTGTCAAACGCCCATGGACAAAATGAATTGGTTGCCAGAAAACCAGCAGTGTTGATCTGCCAGCCATTGGAGTCTGGCCAGAATGCATCTTTCGAACACCTTTGCCAAGTTGTTTAATAGCGTAATGGGTCTGTACCTATCTAGCTTGTTTGGGGATGAGCTATAAGTTTTAAGAACTAGAATGTGCGTCCCACTTTCCAGGAATTAGGAAAGTGGCCAATTTTGAGGCACTTGGAAAATATTGTGACCAGTAATGAATGTAATGGGGGTCCACCTAGGACCAGACATAGAGAGCCAAGCCTATCCAGACCTGGCGTCTTCCTGCTGCCACATCGGTAGCTGGCTCTGGAGATTTCTCATGGAGTAGGGTGGAGGATCAATTTTTGGTGGATGTGGATGATTGTCTGGTGGAAGGAAATACTCTAAAACTGTGCGGATTGTCTCCTCTAGAGTAAATGGGGGCCATAGTTATACTGGAAAAGAGGAGGACCCCTGTGGGGTTTAGGACCTTGAGTTCTGAAGCGGTGTATGGCATTCCATGTAGTTGCTGAAACTTCTGCAGCGGTTTAGCCAACATTTACATTTGGCTGGCTGGCTTTATATTGCTGCATTGAATCAGTTTTGGCATGCTCGATAGGGGCCGCAGAAATTCCGAATTGGATTCTGGGTGCTCTACGAGCAGCAACGAAGGGATAGGACAAGTTTTCCCAAGCCACTAAGTTCTGGCGTCCACCAGGCTTTTGAAGGTCTGGGACTTACTCCCTTTACCCCAGCTATATCTTTGAGTCCCTCGTTTTCCCAAATGTGATCATCTACATACTTTTCATATGCTTCATTGGCTCGTCTATTGTCTGTAGCCCATATTAACGAGGTTATTAAACATTTTAGGCAATAATAAATTACAAATAGTGTGTATCTGCAGAAAATATTTATTGCAAATTTCATTTAAACAAAACTAGGGTGGCTAATGAATCTAAAATTGTATTTTATGAATTCACAGTTAAACTTTTACCCTGATAATCTCGGTGCAGAGAGCGAAGAACAAGGTGACCGCTTCCAAAAAATTAAAATTATTGATCAACAATACATTGGTCTTTAGAATCAAAATTTAGTGGGGGAATATTTTTGGAATCTGATGAGTAATGACAAAAAAGCAAAGTATAATAAACTTTAAGGAAAATAATCGTTAAATCTATTAATGTAATTTTTTATTAATCTTCCTAAATATTGCTGTATCTTTGGAAATAATGTTTAATAAACCAAATAAAATGTTGTTTCGCGCGCGCATACACAATTTTTCTTGTTAAGACCTTTCATCTAGTACAGGGGTCTCCAAACTTTCCAGCTTTAGGGCCATACTGATTACTACAGTAAGTTCCGAGGGCCAAGATGGCAACACTGCATATTATTAATTTTCCTGTATTAATTGTTATGTTTATTTGTTATTAAATGTTATTATTAATTGTTGCTTTTGTGTGTGATTTAGAAGAATGGAAAAGAAGCGAAAAATTGATAGTGAATGCAGAAAATTCAAAGATCAGTGGAACATTCAGTATTTCGTAATTGAGTCCAGTAACAAGGCGCTATGTTTGATTTGCAATGAAAGCATAGCCGTTCTCAAAGAATATAACATGAAACGTCATTATGAAACAAAACATTCTCAAAATTACTCAAAATACACAGGAATTGTGCGGACAGAAAAATTCGAAGCTTTGAAGCGCGGATTGAAATCGCAGCAATCTTTATTTACAAAAGTCAAAACTGAACAAGAGGCGGCAACTCGTGCCAGCTTTCGTGTGGCTCTTGAAATTGCAAAACGTGGAAAACCATTCACCGATGGAGAAATGATCAAGGAATGCATAATTGCAGTAGTCGAAGAAATGTGCCCTGAAAAGGTAAATTTATTAAAAACTGTCAGTATGTCAGCAAACACTGTGGCTCGAAGGGTAGAAAACATCGCTGAAAATATATCCTCTCAACTGTTCGACAAAAATGGACATGTTGAGTGGTTTTCTTTGGCCTTGGATGAGTCAACGGATGTGTCAGATACTGCTCAGGTGTTGATTTATATTAGAGTAGTAGATAAAAGCTATGAAGTGCACGAAGAACTTCTTGATATGTATAGTATTCATGGCACAACTACTGGTACCGATATTTTTAAAGGAGTTGAAATGGCCATTAATAAAAAGAACCTTCGATGGAAAAACTTGAAATGTATTACAACTGATGGAGGCAAAAACATGAGTGGGAAAGATAAAGGAGTGGTCGCTCTTGTGTCAAAGGCTGTAGAAAATGACGGCGGCTCAAAACCATTAGTCTTACATTGTATCATTCATCAACAGTCTTTGTGCGGAAAATGTTTGGATATGTCTGACGTTCTGAAACCAGTCATATCAACTGTTAATTTCATCAGATCTTTTGGGCTGAATCACCGACAATTCCGACAATTTATTGCAGAGATTGGAGAAACAGACTTACCTTATCATACTGCCGTACGCTGGCTTAGTTGTGGGAAAGTCCTTCAGCGCTTTTTTGAACTTCGAGCAGTGATCGAAATTTTTTTGAATGAAAAGCACCGCCCTCTTACTGAATTACAAAACAACGCATGGCTATGGAAGTTAGCATTCTATGTTGATTTGACAAAACATGTGAACGAACTGAATTTGAGATTGCAAGGAGAAAACCAGCATCTTCCTGATTTATACACTAATATCAAGTCATTCCGGATGAAATTGATACTGTTTCAATCACAACTACGAAGTAAATGTTTTTCACATTTTAAAACATGTGAAATATTCAGCCACACTACTGAGACTGAGTTTCCTATCGATTTTGCAATCGAAACTTTGAGTGCTTTGAAGATAAATTTTGATACTCGTTTATCGGACTTTGATGCCATTGCGAATCAAATTAAGATTTTTCAGAATCCTTTTGATGCTGACATTGAAACCCTAGCCCCGGAACTTCAAATGGAAATGATTGATCTTCAGTGCAGTGATATAATTAAGAACAAATATGAAAACTCATCTTTGTTGGAATTTTATAAGAGTCTTCCACTGACACAATTTGATAATTTGCATAAATTTGCTCGTGGGCTGTTTTCCGTTTTTGGTACTACTTATTTGTGTGAGAAAACCTTCTCCAAAATGAAGTACACAAAAAATGTATACAGATCTAAATTAACTGACGAGCATCTTAAATCTCTTTTAATAATTGGTACAAGTAAAATTAGTCCACAACTACAAACTATTGTCGGTGGAAAATCTCAATTACATACATCTCATTAGCATTTCATATGTCATGTTATAAGGTATGTGTTGTTCATTACTTACAATGTATAAAATGTAAGTTGGATTCATTTCAATAATTTGTTAGTAATTATATGCTGAATTTAAATTTACTGCATAAATTATACATGTCTTTACTCATTACCATTCTGTGTTTCTTTATCCAACTTATCACAAACATTTTATTTGCTATAAAAAATATTTGTTCTCTAAAAGGAGTTTTCAAGTATGTCTCCGCGGGCCGGACAAATCTGTCTGCGGGCCGGATGTGGCCCTCGGGCCGTAGTTTGGAGACCCCTGATCTAGTATATAAAAGCAATTCTCCTGAGAAATTTAAAAAATAAAGGGAAATAAATTTGAGTTTGTTTATATTATTAGTAAGTATTTTGATAAAAAAAATATATAAAAAATATATATATCAAGGATATAGTGTTTTATTGAAGTAAAATATATGCACACCACATATGTGTGGAATATGGATTTACACTATCTTTAGCTTATCTATATATATATATATAAATGAATGTCTGTCTGTGTGTACTCTATAGATTCAAAAACCATACATCCAAATGCCGTGAAATTTTGGGATATTTTTAGGTATATCCCCGGGAAGGTTTTTGAAAAATAATTTCTTGAATATCCTTAGAGTTATTTGCAGATTTGTAGATTTAACTCGCAAGCAGCGCCACCATTGCGATGATGTTGACAAGTTTTTTATCTATAAGTTTTATTATCACTAAGTTTATTATCTTAAAGATTATTTATCAAAAGTAAGATTATCTCAGGATGACACGGCAATTTATTTGAGACAAGAATAATGATACAATTCAAGGCGAAGATACTATTCCTTTAACTTCCAATTACCGAGGGAACCAATTAATATTGATTTTATTCAACTTATCGAGTATTTTTCAAGGACGGGAAAAAAAGTTCACTAGATAAAACGATGATTTTGTAATGTAGAAAATTAGGAAGACAAAATTCAGGATGACACGGCACACAGGGACTGGGAAAAAATGTTCACTTTATCGAGAGATTCAAATTTACGAGTTTCAAATTATCAAAATATATATATTTTTTATAAGTTTATAGAGAATTGTTTTAACAAATGTTCGTTAGACAAACCTTTACTTGGGTAAAACCTCGGCCGGGTACATCCGCTAGTCTATATATATATAAAATTGAATGTCTGTCTGTGTGTACTCTATAGATTCAAAAACTATACATCCAATCGCCGTGAATCTATATATATATAATTGAATGTCTGTCTGTGTGTACTCTATAGATTCAAAAACTATACATCCAATCGCCGTGAATCTATATATATATAATTGAATGTCTGTCTGTGTGTACTCTATAGATTCAAAAACTATAAATACAATCGCCGTGAAATTTTGGGATATTATTAGGTATATCCCGGGAAGGTTTTTGAAAAATAATTTCTTGAATATCTTGAATATCCTTAGAGTTATTTGCAGATTTGTAGATTTAACTCGCAAGCAGCGCCACCATTGCGACGATGTAACAAGTTTTTTTATCTATAAGTTTAATTATCACTAAGTTTATTATCTTAAAGATTATTTATCAAAAGTAAGATTATCTCAGGATGACATGGCAATTTATTTGAGACAAGAATAATGATACAATTCCAAGGCGAAGATACTATTCCTTTAACTTCCAATTACCGAGGGAACCAATTAATATTGATTTTATTCAACTCATCGAGTATTTTTCAAGGGACGGGAAAAAATGTTCACTAGATAAAACGATGATTTTGTAATGTAGAAAATTAGGAAAGACAAAATTCAGGATGACACGGCACACAGGGACTGGAAAAAATGTTCACTTTATCGAGAGATTCAAATTTACGAGTTTCAAATTATCAAAATATATCTTTTATTTATAAATAATTTCTTGAATATCTTGAATATCCTCATAGTTATTTGCAGATTTGTAGATTTAACTCGCAAGCAGCGCCCCCATTGCGACGATGATAACAAGTTTTTTTTATCTATAAGTTTTATTATCACTAAGTTTATTATCTTGAAGATTATTTATCAAAAGTAAGATTTTCTACCTATTAATTGCGCACAAGTCAAAGTTAGTTTTATCATTTATCTACAATATATATATTGGGAGAATAGATAAAATGATGATTTTGTAATGTAGAAAATTAGGAAAGACAAAATTCAGGATGACACGGCAATTTACTTGATACAAGAATAATGATACAGTGGACCCTCGGTTTACGAGCACCTTGGAGTACGAGCTTTTCTCTACGAGCAAAATTTTGCTGCAAAATTGTTCTAGCAAGAAGAATTGCCCGAGTTTCAATTATTAAAAATAAGAAATTAGTTTCGCACTACGAGCGTTTTGGAGTACGAGCATGGCTCTGGAACTGGAACGGATTGTGCTCGCAAACCGAGGGTCCACTGTACAATTCCAAGGCAAGATACTATTCCTTTAACTTCCAATTACCGAGGGAGCCAATTAATATTGATTTTATTCAACTTATCTAGTATTTTTCAAGGGACGGGAAAAATGTTCACTTTATTGAAAGATTCAAATTTACGAGTTTCAAATTATCAAAATATATATATATACTAGCCGAATGACGACCCAGGCAACGGCCGTGTTTTACCCGATTGAATGTTTTTATTCAAATACTATTTGTTAAAATTATAAATTGGCGCCTTAAATAAATGCATATCCTAATCCTAATCAATCAGTCATAGGCCGCCTCTGTCACGGATGGCCGGCGCCCTCCTATTGGACGGCTACGATCACGTGTCATCGTTGGCGCGTAGGTGACCTTGAGTGACGTAATGCCCCCCCCCCCCTGCCGGCGGCGCGCGCCCGTTGGCCGCCGGCGAGCACGTGACCTTCCTGTGCGCGCGCATCCGTGACAGAGGCGGCCGGCCAACGACTGACTGATCTGGAAAGACTCTCGTGACTATATATATATAATATAATATAATATATGTATGAGTACATTTTGTGTAGAAATAGGATTAGTTGACTTTATAAGGTAAACTTATTCATAGTTTGTATCCCTCGATAGCTCAGTTGGCAGAGCGGAGGACTGTAGATGTTACAACGGTGATCCTTAGGTCGCTGATTCAAATCCAGCTCGAGGGAGTTTTTTTTTGGTAGATACACGCGCATCCGTGACAGAGGCCGATGAGGAAAGACGGTCGTGACTTCAAAAAAAAACTTGAAACCCTAGCCCCGGAACTTCAAATGGAAATGATTGATCTTCAGTGCAGTGATATAATTAAGAACAAATATGAAAACTCATCTTTGTTGGAATTTTATAAGAGTCTTCCACTGACACAATTTGATAATTTGCATAAATTTGCTCGTGGGCTGTTTTCCGTTTTTGGTACTACTTATTTGTGTGAGAAAACCTTCTCCAAAATGAAGTACACAAAAAATGTATACAGATCTAAATTAACTGACGAGCATCTTAAATCTCTTTTAATAATTGGTACAAGTAAAATTAGTCCACAACTACAAACTATTGTCGGTGGAAAATCTCAATTACATACATCTCATTAGCATTTCATATGTCATGTTATAAGGTATGTGTTGTTCATTACTTACAATGTATAAAATGTAAGTTGGATTCATTTCAATAATTTGTTAGTAATTATATGCTGAAGTTAAATTTACTGCATAAATTATACATGTCTTTACTCATTACGATTCTGTGTTTCTTTATCCAACTTATCACAAACATTTTATTTGCTATAAAAAATATTTGTGCTCTAAAAGGAGTTTTCAAGTATGTCTCCGCGGGCCGGACAAATCTGTCTGCGGGCCGGATGTGGCCCTCGGGCCGTAGTTTGGAGACCCCTGATCTAGTATATAAAAGCAATTCTCCTGAGAAATTTAAAAAATAAAGGGAAATAAATTTGAGTTTGTTTATATTATTAGTAAGTATTTTGATAAAAAAAATATATAAAAAATATATATATCAAGGATATAGTGTTTTATTGAAGTAAAATATATGCACACCACATATGTGTGGAATATGGATTTACACTATCTTTAGCTTATCTATATATATATATATAAATGAATGTCTGTCTGTGTGTACTCTATAGATTCAAAAACCATACATCCAAATGCCGTGAAATTTTGGGATATTTTTAGGTATATCCCCGGGAAGGTTTTTGAAAAATAATTTCTTGAATATCCTTAGAGTTATTTGCAGATTTGTAGATTTAACTCGCAAGCAGCGCCACCATTGCGATGATGTTGACAAGTTTTTTATCTATAAGTTTTATTATCACTAAGTTTATTATCTTAAAGATTATTTATCAAAAGTAAGATTATCTCAGGATGACACGGCAATTTATTTGAGACAAGAATAATGATACAATTCAAGGCGAAGATACTATTCCTTTAACTTCCAATTACCGAGGGAACCAATTAATATTGATTTTATTCAACTTATCGAGTATTTTTCAAGGACGGGAAAAAAAGTTCACTAGATAAAACGATGATTTTGTAATGTAGAAAATTAGGAAGACAAAATTCAGGATGACACGGCACACAGGGACTGGGAAAAAATGTTCACTTTATCGAGAGATTCAAATTTACGAGTTTCAAATTATCAAAATATATATATTTTTTATAAGTTTATAGAGAATTGTTTTAACAAATGTTCGTTAGACAAACCTTTACTTGGGTAAAACCTCGGCCGGGTACATCCGCTAGTCTATATATATATAAAATTGAATGTCTGTCTGTGTGTACTCTATAGATTCAAAAACTATACATCCAATCGCCGTGAATCTATATATATATAATTGAATGTCTGTCTGTGTGTACTCTATAGATTCAAAAACTATAAATACAATCGCCGTGAAATTTTGGGATATTATTAGGTATATCCCGGGAAGGTTTTTGAAAAATAATTTCTTGAATATCTTGAATATCCTTAGAGTTATTTGCAGATTTGTAGATTTAACTCGCAAGCAGCGCCACCATTGCGACGATGTAACAAGTTTTTTTATCTATAAGTTTAATTATCACTAAGTTTATTATCTTAAAGATTATTTATCAAAAGTAAGATTATCTCAGGATGACATGGCAATTTATTTGAGACAAGAATAATGATACAATTCCAAGGCGAAGATACTATTCCTTTAACTTCCAATTACCGAGGGAACCAATTAATATTGATTTTATTCAACTCATCGAGTATATTTTTCAAGGGACGGGAAAAAATGTTCACTAGATAAAACGATGATTTTGTAATGTAGAAAATTAGGAAAGACAAAATTCAGGATGACACGGCACACAGGGACTGGAAAAAATGTTCACTTTATCGAGAGATTCAAATTTACGAGTTTCAAATTATCAAAATATATCTTTTATTTATAAATAATTTCTTGAATATCTTGAATATCCTCATAGTTATTTGCAGATTTGTAGATTTAACTCGCAAGCAGCGCCCCCATTGCGACGATGATAACAAGTTTTTTTTATCTATAAGTTTTATTATCACTAAGTTTATTATCTTGAAGATTATTTATCAAAAGTAAGATTTTCTACCTATTAATTGCGCACAAGTCAAAGTTAGTTTTATCATTTATCTACAATATATATATTGGGAGAATAGATAAAATGATGATTTTGTAATGTAGAAAATTAGGAAAGACAAAATTCAGGATGACACGGCAATTTACTTGATACAAGAATAATGATACAATTCCAAGGCAAGATACTATTCCTTTAACTTCCAATTACCGAGGGAGCCAATTAATATTGATTTTATTCAACTTATCTAGTATTTTTCAAGGGACGGGAAAAATGTTCACTTTATTGAAAGATTCAAATTTACGAGTTTCAAATTATCAAAATATATATATATACTAGCCGAATGACGACCCAGGCAACGGCCGTGTTTTACCCGATTGAATGTTTTTATTCAAATACTATTTGTTACAATTATAAATTGGCGCCTTAAATAAATGCATATCCTAATCCTAATCAATCAGTCATAGGCCGCCTCTGTCACGGATGGCCGGCGCCCTCCTATTGGACGGCTACGATCACGTGTCATCGTTGGCGCGTAGGTGACCTTGAGTGACGTAATGCCCCCCCCCCTGCCGGCGGCGCGCGCCCGTTGGCTGCCGGCGAGCACGTGACCTTCCTGTGCGCGCGCATCCGTGACAGAGGCGGCCGGCCAACGACTGACTGATCTGGAAAGACTCTCGTGACTATATATATATAATATAATATAATATATGTATGAGTACATTTTGTGTAGAAATAGGATTAGTTGACTTTATAAGGTAAACTTATTCATAGTTTGTATCCCTCGATAGCTCAGTTGGCAGAGCGGAGGACTGTAGATGTTACAACGGTGATCCTTAGGTCGCTGGTTCAAATCCAGCTCGAGGGAGTTTTTTTTTGGTAGATACACGCGCATCCGTGACAGAGGCCGATGAGGAAAGACGGTCGTGACTTCAAAAAAAAAAAATATATATATATTTTATAAGTTTATAGAGAATTGTTTTTAACAAAAGTTCGTTAGACAAACTTTACTCGGGTAGCGAAGCCCAGTACATCCACCCGCTAGTTTATTTATATAGTAATAGATTTTTAATGTCATCAGATTTTTCCCCTAACAGATAAATATCATCGTTAAAATGATTTTAAGTACATAACTTGAGAAATTGGGCTAGTCTGAATAAAAAAAAAAGCAATACCACGTTAATCAGTACAAAAAGTTGACCTAGAAAATGTTTTATTTTTAAGAGGGAGAGAAAGAAATTACTTTCATTTCGTTTATTAGTATAATATTTTAAAATAAAAAATAAATAAATTTATTTCTTAGAAAAATACTTTTCTATTAATATATATCATCATACCATTACCTAAAGAGCTCCTTTTTACTGTGTATTCCTTTTCCATGAAGTAAATAAATTTAATTTTATAAACAAAACATAAATATGGCGTCGTTATTGGGTTTAAGTGCCTATGCAAGTAGTGGGGAGAGTGAAAGTGAAGATTTAAATGATTTGCCATCTTCAAAACCACTTGCTTTAAGTAAATACAATTTAAATGCTGCGCCAGTTGTTGATATAAAGGTAGGTTATATTTTAAAGTTTATCTTCACAGAACACACGAATCCTGATGAGACATGCATTTCTACGGATTGTGAAGCCATTTATTTACGAAAAAATGAAGTAATTAAAATATAATTATATGTATTTTTAAAATAAGTTTATATAAGGCAATGCTAATCTCAATAACTTAAAGCTTTTAAAAAAACGTTCAATCTCAACGACTTTCAAAAAACAAATTTTGCCGTAAAAAGTGTAAATATAAATATCTAGAATCAAAACCTAAAATTAACTTCCTATTTAAATCTTTGATCCCAATTTTTAGAAATGTTAAAAAATACTGACCACAATAAACAGTTAGACCTGTCTATAGCACCCCCTCTTGGGACTCATCAAAATATGGTGCTATAGAGGGATGTTATAGACAGGTCACTTTTAATATAAATCGCATCGTACTATGTATTTAAAATCGGGCGCTATAGAGAGGAAGGTGCTATTTAGAGAGGGCACTATAGACAGGTTTAACTGTATATCACAATATTATACATTAGAGCGCCATCTGTTACAAGAATTCAAAACTCTTATAGACGTGTATGATTCTTTTAAAAATAAAACAATTTCTACTGTCCTTACTGCAATGAAAAATTAATAGGAGGACCTAGCTTATCAGTGTTGAACCCTCCCAGTGGTTTCGCCAGTTTATTCTATCACAATGGGAATTGTGAAAGTTCATTTGAAATCTTTATTTAGTAAGTTGGAAGTGTAGCTGCTAGGTTTAACAACCATACCTCTCTCTCTCTTCTTCTTTCTTATCTCCACTCAATCATATTAGGATATCAAGTTGTGACCCTTGATGGTGTCTGTTTGACAACCATCATGACTGGGTGAAGTAGAATGTGTCTGCCTTTGTCATTAAGACTGGGAGCACTACTCAGTGGCAGGCCGACTTGACTCCAAAAGAAATGGCCGCCTCTGACATGAACAGATGCCATGTGCAGCCGCTCCTAACATGGAGTATAGACTCATCCTGTATCCCTGGAGCCCTTACAGTGTACTATCAGCATGGCCAGCTGAGCCCAGGTTTTTTAGTTTGTTACTGCTCCCTCTCTCTCTCTGCTAATGCAAAATGCTTAAACCTGATCAGTTTGAATGTCATGTGAGATATTCATTTCTGCAGACTACTGGTAGCAATGTGCCTTGCTTTTTGCATGTATAGACATTTGCACTTACAGTAAAATGAGGTTATAGGATTTGCACTTCGTTTTTCTGCCTCTAGACAAAGTAGATTGTCTCTCTTCCTGATCCAACTTCTGAAGCTGTCTTTATCTCTTGAGCCAAGTGGTCTATCCTACTTTCCTCACTGTCAACCTAAATCTCTTTAAGAGATCCCAGAATTAGAACATTCTGCTCACCAAACATGGCTAAGACCCTAACTTCTCAACGTATCTATACAAGCCGCCGTTATGCATATATGCATAGATGCGTATATGCATATATGCAGTGCCGTTCGCCCTGTCATCCGAAAGGTGTTCTCCATCATCAGCTGGACCTGTAGTCCTGGATCTTTCCAGTTGGTCTCGAGGGCCACGCCATCACCATCTCTTCAATGGTGAAGTACGCCTATAATAAAGGCTTGTGTGTGTGACCTAATCCAAATAAATTAATAGTATGTGATGTTTCGGTAACATCGTTGGTACCATCATTAGATAAAATTTCCCATCCCTGGACACTTTTAGTTCCGTTTATCATTACTCTTCACAATTCATACTTTCATACTTCATCCCTAAGGATAGGAATAGTCGTTATTTCTCCTTAAAAGAGCTCTTCTGTAAAGGTATGTCTCAAAGACTTCTATTCATTTGATTGAAGATTTTAGTAATGTCCACGACTCACAGCCATATTGGGTGACAATGCGAGACAATCCAGGTAAAGTAGAGCCGAGAGATGACCCCAGGTGTGTGTGCAGGGCAACCAATTGGCAGGAACCCCTGTCGATCCCTCCACCAAACAATTAGCCTACAACCCAAAGTATGAAGACCTGTTTGCTCCAAATGTAAGTTCTCCCCTCCCATCAGTGTTGATCAACCAATGCTGACACCTTCAGTTGTGTAGGTGGGACCAGAGAATCCTTTCAAGACCCAACAGGAGAAAGCTGTCAAGAACACCTTAGCAGGGTTCGTGGAACCTGCCGCCTTCAATGATTTCCATTTTGAGTCTCAAAGGAGAACATTCACTTCCTTCGGTAAGTTATGGGAATCACCGGCTCCTTAGGAAAGTGCGAAGACCACTCAAACTGTTATGGGGGAATGGAATTTAAAATGGCAATAGCACATCTGGCTAATTGCTCACCCATCCTGGCTTACCAAAAGTAGCCTGCAATTTCTACCACAGATTCTGTATAAACAATGGAATGATTGAAACTCTTTCTAAATGTTCAATTCTCTATCATCCAAAGCACTATTCCACTTAGTTCTTAAAAAAATATATATTTTCCGATTCCTCAGAATTTGTGTTCAGCTTCAATTCTACTTATTTTTTTTGTTATTTCAAATTCTCACACACATGTAGGTTTCTTTATTTCAACTTAGATCGCTATGTCCCCCTAGGGACACTTGCACTTTAAAAATAAACACAATTTTTAAAGAAAAGCAAGAAAGATATTTTAAATATGTACAGAATTAGTATGCAAGTTAGTTAGAAGAAAAGATTAAAAAAAAATATATATATTGTTGGATCCTGTGATATAATTTTGGAAGTCGGATTTTTCTTTAAATTAAATTTTGTATTAAGCAATTTTTTAATTTTTATTCTTATATGTAAATAATTGTAAATCCTTTAAAATTTCAATTTTGTATATTGTTGATGATTCAGTAAGATATGTAAATTTCTATCAGGAATAGAAAAGACTCATTTTTAGATAACTATTGTTGTAGCTACTCCTAACTCTAAAACTCAAATAAATCAAATAATTCAAGACAAGTGGTAAAATGCTTCTTTATATCATTTACTGAACATTCAAGCCACAACATATATATTAACACAATTGATATATGTACAAAAGGTTGGTATGCAAATTTAGTTAAATGAAATCAAATTGTAAAGTATTGTGTGTATTCGAGAAAAGCAATTTACAGATTGAAAAAAAGCTTTAAGGAATATTTTATAATAAAAATATGGTAAATATTAGAGAATTATTCAGTTAAAACAATACTAAAAAGAGTTAACCTATAGCAAAAGACAAATTTACATTTACAATGTTCCTTCTTAATAGATTCATCACCCACTCTTCAATTTCCCTATTTCTCATCATTTTGATGACTCTTTGCCACATTCTTCAGGGGATTGATGAGTTCTTGAATGGTCTCTTAGCTTCTACTTATATATGTAACCTTGATGAAAGAACACCTCTCTATAAAAGACAGTTTCCATCGTCAAAATTACTATTTTTTTTTTTGCTAACACAAGGTAATAAGACAAAATCTAAATAAATAATGTGTGGTGTTTTGGCAACAGCGTTGTTACCATCTAAAGTAGTACAGCTATTATCAAAATATCACACACTTATTTGGATTTGGTGGGTACAGTTGAACTACCTCCCTGTAAATTACAACACCTAATTGTAGAGCCAAAGTGAGGTATCCTTTTACTGGAGAGTTGCTAAATAGTAAAAATGGCAATTTTGTAAATGAAAAGTGTCCTTTGTAGAAAGGTGTTCTCTAGTGGGAGTGTCCTCTCATGGAGGTTCTACTGTATCTTGTGTTTCTAATCTATAATACAAATTGTACCTATTCTTCTTTCTTATCTCCACTCAATCATATTAGTGTATCAAGCTTGTAAAGCTTCTTTGTCATTAAGACTGGGAGCATTACTCAGTGGCAGGCCGACTTAGCTTCAAAAGAAATGGCCGCCTCTGACATGAAGAACAGACGCCATGTGCAGCCGCTCCTAACATGGAGTAAAAATGCTGCTCATCCTGGAGCCCTTACAATGTACTATCAGCCGGGCCAGCTGAGCCCAGGTATTTTAGTGAGCTTGTTACTGCTCCCCCTCCTCCTTTTTCATCCGGGCTTGGGACCGGTAAAAGGCGGAGTTGAGGTGTCCTCTTACCAGAGAGTATCATAATAGTAAAATTGGCAATTTTGTAAATGAAAATTGTCCTTTGTAGAGAGGTGTCCTCTAGGAGTGTTCTCTCATGGAGGTTCTACTGTATCTTGTGTTTCTAATCTATAATACAAATTGTGCCTCTTCTTCTTCTTTCTTATCTCCACTCAATCATATCAAGGTATCAAGCCTGTAGAGTTTGTTAATGGTGTCTGTCTGACAACCATCATGGTGAAGTAGAATGTTTCTGCCTTTGTCATTGTCAAGACTGGGAGTCATTAAGACTCAGTGGCAGGACGACTTAGCTCCAAAAGAAATGGCCACCTTTGACATGAAGAATGACGCCATGTACAGCTGCTCCTAACATGGAGTACAGACAAATTGTTCTTTATCCATTTTAATACAACATGTGGCTAACAGAGGAGGTGTGTGTCCACCAGGCTATGCCCAGGACCCCTCCATGGACAATGGACCCTCTAAAGAAGAAGCCCATTTGATGGTAGGAGCCATCCCAGAAAATGATAAAGGTAAGCAGCCATCCCATTGGTGGAAACATCAACTATACTGTGTATTCCTTGATCTCCTACTTGTTGTTTCTTATATCCCCTTGTGAAAAGATTACACAAATTCCATGAGTTCATGCTCTCTCATGGAAGATGGAGTGTGGGGGTGCACAGCTTTCATTGATCATAACACCATGATCCAGACACACATCCAGGCATTCCTCAAGCTGTTTGATGATAAGTAGTGAATAAAAAAAAAACCTAATTAAATACTTTTCAGTTCTATCTATCTCTGAGTGGTGGGTACAATAATTCTATAAAATATTTGAATTGTTTAAATCTAAAATGATGATAAGTAGTGGTCTCTCCCAAAGGTCCTGTTTGGCACAATGATCCAGGCACTACTCGAGCTGGTTTTTTTAAATTTTTTTTTTTGCTTATCCCTAGTACACGTGGTACAGGCCATGATAACCATAGTGGGTAGAAGGAGACTGCTTTTACTGTAAGTGCACCACATGTCTACACACGTGAAAAGCAGTTCGACTTTGCACTTACAAATAAATATGCCAGAGCCCCGTTTGGTTACTTGCACTCACTGGTGGGGTTGGTCTTTTGCTAGAATAGGGGGACATTGGAGCATTTTTTTTTTTTTTCGAGCTGTTTGATGATAAGTAGTGGCCTCTCCCGAAGGTCCTGTTTTAGTGTTTCTAATGCAAGCCAAAGCCAAATGCAACTAGGTGTTGTCCTGTAGAGACTCTATTACTGTGTAGATACTGTTAATCCCCCAACTACCTAGGATTGATAGAGATGTTGTGTCCCAGTGCCTACGGTGTTTGAGAAGACCTCCCAAAGAAATGGGGACAAGCGGAAGAGAAACAAGAACGATAATCCTTCGGATGTCGAAGGTTTCCTGGGACCCTGGGGCAAATTTACAGATGAAGTCCGTACAGCCAAACCCACTCCGGTATGTATACCCCAGGACTACTTCAATCTCTTGTTGTTGTTGTTGTTGTTTCTTATCCCCTTGTGTAAAGATTACACATATTCTATGAGTTCATGATCTCATGGAATGGGGTATAGGGGTGCAGCTTTCGTTGATTATGGCACCATGATCCAGGCACACTTTGGTGAAAGTCTGACTTTGCCTGTAATTTGAGGCCATTCCTAACATGGAAGCCTTTGCTGCTGACTCTAATATGAGTACAGACACAACTCCTCCGTATTCCTGGAGTACCGGGTCATTTGAACTCTGGATTTTTAAAGAGGGAGTGTCCCTCCTGGTTACTTCAATCTCTTTGTTTGTCTAGCGCATCTTGTTGGACATCAATTCTGACTTCATTCCCCCCCCTAATCCAGGAGTTGGCAACCTTTTGAGTCAAAAAATTACAATTTACTTGGAGTACAACAGTACTTTGAGTTTAAAGAGCAGCAAAAGTTTCCTTGCCAACAATAAATAGTACTCGCAGGACTACTGTAATCTCTTTTTTTGTTTAGTGCATCTTGTTGGACATCAATTCCGACTTCATTCCCCCCCTAGTCCAGGGGTTGGCAACCTTTTGAGTAAAAAAATACAATTTAGTTTGAGTACAACAGTACTTTGAGTTTAAAGAGCCGCAAAATTTTCCTTGCCAACAATAAATAGTACTCGCAGGACTACTGTAATCTCTTTGTGTAGTTCATCTTGTGTTGGACATCAATCTTCTCTCTCAATTCTGACTTCATTCCCCCCCTAGTCCAGGGGTTGACAACCTTCACATCCAAAGAGCTGCTTGTGGCTTGCAAGCTGCAGGTTACCGATATCTGCCTTAGTCTAACAGAGATCACTTCACCATGTAGTTCAGTCATATCTGAAGTTGGACATCAACGAATGTCATTTCACTCTGATAAGGCACAATTTGGATTATTCTATATACAGTTACGAGCGTCATGTCTTCATCTCTGTCACCGTTTGCTTTTTTTTGGAATGGCGCTCTCCTATTGGTCCGCTACGATGGCGCCGCCACTACGCGAGACACTTTGTTTTTTTACTTTGCCCCCCCACTCGCTTTTTGGTTTTTGTAACTATTGTGTTGGAGCGGGTCGCTCCTTAAATAAATGCATATATTAATTAATAACTAAATGGAATCCTCTCTTTCTTTTTCCCAGTAAGAGACGCCTACGGAAGCCAACAGTACATAGACAGATAAAGCACATAGGCTATAGTTATTAACTAATATATGCATTTATTTAAGGCGGCAATTTATAATTGTAACAAATAGTATTTGAATCAAAACATTCAATCGGGTAAAACACGGGCGTTGCCCGGGTCATTTGGCTAGTAGATTATAAACACAAGGTAATGAGACCAAATCCAAATAAATAAATAGTATGTGACATTTCGGTAACAATGCTTTTACCGAAACGTCACACACTATTTACAGTAAAACCCCGCTAATACGAACCCTGGATATAACGAACCTTCCCTTATAACGAACCCACGCCGATTCCCAATTCCATTCCATTGAAAATACCATCGTTATAACGAACTTTGCGATTTTTAGAATAACGAACTACCCCTATAACGAACCTATTTCGGGTCCCAAAATGATAAAATCTATTAAAAATACTATGCTTATAACGAACTTAGAATTTTAATTTAAAAAAAAAATTAAAAAACAAAATTTTTATCATGTTTCAGCTCGCGGATCGCGATTTCAAAACAATAAATTTAGCGGCATTGTTTGTTTGATTTTTGCACTTTATTTTTGCTGTATGTTGTATAAATTTTTACACATTATACTTTTTATTAAATATAATATCTTTGCATCCATTAAATTTGAAATATAAAAAATGCAAACGGCTTCCAAAACAAAGAAAACAAAGGCATTCTAAAAACAAAAAACGTTATTTCTTTTAAAAAAATAAAGTCCATTTTCAGAACTTTTCAAAGTGAAACAAAACAGGCAAAATGTTAAGAACATATTAAAATAAGAGAATATAACTTTTCTATTATAGAAGATAAAATATAAAGTTATTAAAAATTGTTACAAAGAGGAATCAACCTCAACTTTTGCCGCGATCGCGATCGTACGTTTTGGGCTAAAAAAAAAAAGTCCAAATAAACGGTCCAGTGATGAAACAAAAATTATTTTTATGCCATTAACTATGGTGATTTTAAAGTCAGCAATGTTTTGCATGGCAGGTTAAAAAAAAAAAACGAAATCTAGACCTAGAAGAATATGGGGAAACATGAAATGGAAGAAAAACACTAACTTTATTTGAATGGTGCAATGCTTGGAAGAATGCTTTGAAACAACAAGGTATTAGAGCCATTTTTTCAAGTAAAAATTGTATTATATAATGTGATAATGATGTTTTAAAATCATTTCATATCTTTGAATATATATTTAATAAAACTTTGCCTAGGATTTGTCTTGATTTTTAACTTAGACATAGAGGTACATGTATGTTAATCATAAGAAGAACCTATCATCTAATGATTTCTATTATTATTCAGTATTAATATAAGGAAATTAGTCAATTAAGGGAATTAAAATAAAGTGACCACTATTAAGAGGCAGCCTCTTCTTGTGTGTATGGCTGTTTTTTAATTATACGGTCTATAATTTTGAAAAGTAAAAAAAAATAGCCAAACCGTGGCTATAGTGAACCGTGGCTATAGTGAACCAAAAGCTCTGTCCCATTGGGGTTCACTATAGAGGGGTTTTGCTGTATTTGGATTTGGTCTCATTACCTTGTGTCATTTCACTCTGTTCCCACACAATATTTTCTAATTCCAGACCACATTCTGTTTGATTATCAAATCAATCCTTCCTCTCCCATCATTCTTCAAGGGATGTATCCCTCCAGGAAGATCAATCTTCCAATGATCCTCAGAATTTTTTTGAAAAGATATTTTTTCATGGAGGCCTGGTATTTTTACTCAATAGTGATACATGGAATTATTTTTTAAAATTGTGTTGTTGTTTCTTATCCCCTTGTGTAAAGATTACACAAATTCCATGAGTTCATGCTCCTCGAGCTGTTTTATGATAAGCAGCGGCCTCTTCCAAAGGTCCTGTTTAGTACATCTAATACAAGCCAAAATGTGTTCTGGAGCTGCAGGTGCCAAACTACATTTTATGCAAGTGGGGTAGATTTTGTTGTTATTTTCTATCTTCAATGGCTTGAGATGGCCTGTTGTAAATCTTGTTAGTGTTGTTTGATGCTGTCTGAGGTTCAGAACTCCTCCTGGGTTCACTCCACTGTACCAACTGTGCTTAGGTGGGATCCTCCAGTTCTTGTTTATGGCCAGTTCTAAATCTTGTTAGTGTTGTTTGGTGCTGTCTGAGGTCCACTCCACTGTACTAGCTGTGTTTAGGTGGGATCCTCCAGTTCTTGTTTATGGCCAGTTCTAAATCTTGTTAGTGTTGTTTGGTGCTGTCTGAGGTCCACTCCACTGTACCAACTGTACTTAGGTGGGATCCTCCAGTTCTTGTTTATGGCCAGTTCTAAATCTTGTTAGTATTGTTTGGTGCTGTCCGAGGTCCACTCCACTGTACCAGCTGTGCTTAGGTAAGATCCTCCAGTTCTTATTTATTTTTGATTTGACTACTACAAAATTGTGTTGTTGTTTCATATCCCCTTGTGTAAAGATTATACGAATTCCATGTTTGAATTTGTTTAACATGTCTCTCTTCCTTGTTGACTTCTTTTCACCAAAACTCTTTGGTTTGTTCCAGGAGGAACAAGAGGAACTCCAAGAGCTGCTCTCCAAGCGACAGAAGCGCGGCAAGTTCTTCGAGGAGAAGGTGTTTGAAGAGAAGACAACGCTACACATTGATGATCCTTATGATTACCAGAACCGGTCGTTCCTTCACATCCCACAGGACGTGGGGGTAAACCTCAGATCTACGGATCCTCCTTCCAAGTGTTACATGCCCAAGAAGTTGATCCACACGTGGTCCGGTCATACCAAGAATATCTCAGCTATCCGTTGGTTCCCTCAATCCGCACACTTATTACTCTCCTGCAGTCTGGATGCCAAAGTCAAACTCTGGGAGGTATACCGGGAACGTCGTTGCGTTCGTACCTACATGGGTCACCGGCAGGCAGTACGCGACATCAATTTCAACAACGATGGCAAACAGTTTGTGTCTGCGGGTTATGATCGCTATGTGAAGGTTTGGGATACAGAGACGGGAGCGGTGGCCGCTCGACTCACTAACCGTAAAGTGGCTTACTGCGTCCAGTTTAATCCCAATCCTAAGATGCAGCATCTCGTGGTAGCCGGTACTGCGGACAAGAAGATCGTTTGCTGGGATCTACGTTCCTGCGAGATTGTGCAGGAGTATGATCGACATCTGGGTGCTGTTAACTCTATCACTTTTGTGGATGATGGACGTCGGTTCGTATCCACCTCGGATGACAAGACTGTCAGAGTGTGGGAATGGGACATCCCTGTTGACATGAAGTACATCGCGGATCCAACCATGCACTCAATGCCCTGCGTCACCTTAGCTCCCAACCGTAAGTCATTTTACACAGCTCTCTCAACATCTCTCAGTATACTTTATACTTAGTATCCATAAAGTTGACTCTTGGTGGCTTTATGAACAAATTTTCTTCAATTTGATCTGTTATAGTGACCAACACTTGCACCTAATCTAGTGACCTTCTGGTAGCTTTCTTGACCCCTTTTAGCAACCTCATTGCAGTTCTTCCTTTCTTCCTTCAATTTTTCCTAACATCGACATCTTTTATAATTTGTTTGTTCTCATTATATGTTTAAAGTAGGTCAGTCTTTTCATTTGAGATTCTATATTAGGTATCTACCAGGATTACTTTTATTTTAAAACTGAAATATTTGTCAACGCAAGGTACAAATCCAAATAAATTTCTCATTTAGTACTTTTGTCTTAAGATGGTAACAACGCTAAAACGTCGCACACTATTTATTTATTTGGATTTGGTCTTATTAACTTGTGTTTATAATCTGAAATATTTGTCCTTTTATAACCGCCCCTGGCTCTCTTGAGTTACACTTTATACACTTCTCTTAAAATGGGATTTATAGCTTTATAGTAAACTTTGCACTGTAAGAAAACATCCATAAACCAATGATAAAGGCACAATTTGGATTATAGATTATAGCTACGAGAAAATAAGACCTAATCCAAATAAATTAAATTTTATAATACAGTAGAACTACCTCCCAATAAAGGACAACACCTAGTTGCAGAGCAAAATTGTCTTTTAGGGAGAGGTGTCCTCTTACCGGGAGAGTTGCTAAATAGTAAAAATGGTAATTTCGACAATGAAAACTGTCCTTCGTAGAGAGGTGTCCTCTAGCGTGAGTGTCCTCTCATAGAGGTTCTCTACTGTAATTAATTTTATAATAATTAATATACAGTTAAACCTGTCTATAGCGCCCCCCCCCTCTTGGGACTTAACAAAATAGGGTGCTATAGAGAGGGGGTGCTATAGACAGGTCACTTTTAATGTAAAATGTTTACATTTTAATGTTTATAATACAAGAAAATAAGACCTAATCCATATAATTTATTAGTGTGTGACGGCAACAACATTGTCACACAATGAAATGTCACACACTAATAAATTATTTGGATTAGGTCTTATTTTCTTGTATTGTAATCCAAATTGTGTTTTACATTTTAATGTTTAAAATCAGGTGCTATAGAGAGGTAGGCGTTATTTAGAGGGGGTGCTATAGACAGGTTTAACTGTATTTGGATTAGGTCTTATTTTCTTGTATTGTAATCCAAATTGTGCTTTATCATTTTAATGTTTAAAAATCGGGTGCTATAGAGAGGAAGACGTTATTTAGAGGAGGCGCTATAGACAGGTTTAACTGTATTTGGATTATGTCATATTTTCTTGTATTGTCTATATATATATAAAAATCAATGTTTGTTTGTTTGTATGTCCGGTATACAAATTCGCAGTAGTTCACTAATTCAAACCAAAATTTCCATACATAGGTAAAAAAATACAGGGAAGACGATAGGCTATTTTAAAAAATATATAAATAAATTATTAAAACTATATATTCAAATTATTCTACTTAGCTCACGAACAGCGCCCTCTATCAATGATTAAATTATGCTGATGCAAACAAATAGATAATGCTAATAACAAACAATTATTTTTAAAAATCTTATCTAAATATATATCACTCGGGTAGATATGCACACGGGTCAATCCCGGGGCGAAGCCCGGGTCACCCGTCTAGTAATCTATAATTTAAATTGTGCTTTATCATTTTAATGTTTAAAATCAGGTGCTATCGAGAGGAAGATGTTATTTAGAAGGGGTGTTATAGACAGGTTTAACTGTATTTGGATTAGGTCTCTTGTATTCACAAGCCAAGTGTTCAGGCGCTGTGTGACAAGTTGGTTGTGTGTACAGGTAAGTGGTTGGCTTGCCAATCCATGGACAACAAGGTGGTCATCTTCTCCGCCATCAACCGCTTCAAACTCAACCGCAAGAAGACCTTCACTGGCCACATGGTAAGTGACTGTAAATCAATGCTATTTGGCTTGTATGGTTGGTACTGAGAGCACACAAGTTGTACAAGGGAAGAAAAGAATGATGCATTAGTGTTTTTTTTTTTTTTAATTATTATTATCCCTAGTACACGTGATACAGGCCATGATAATCATGTTGGGTATAAGTTGGCGACTGCTTTTACTGAAATGCACCACATGTCTACACATGTGAAAAGCAAGTTCGACTTTTGCACTTACAAATGTGCCAGAGCCCCATTTGGTTACTTGCACTTACTAGTGGGGTTAGACTTTTGCAAGAATCAGGGGCCATTGGAGCATTTTTAATCATAAAAAAGTGCTCAATCCGAGAATCGAACCTGGGTTCTAGTGATCGAAAACCAATGGTTTTGACCATCCTTCCACCGACTCCCTAATACAGGCCATGATAATCATGGTAGATAGAAGTTAGCCACTGCTTTTACTGTAAGCGCACCACATATCTACACATGTGAAAAGCAGTTAGACTTTTGCACTTACAAATGTGCCAGATTCCTGTTTGGTTACATGCACTCGCTGGTGGGGTTGGACTTTTGCAAGAATCAGGGGTCCATTAGAGCATTTTTTTTTTTTAATTAGGAAAAAGTACCCAATGCGGGATTCAATCCCAGGTCGTAGCGGTCGAAAACCAACGGTTTAAACCATCCTTCTACCAACCCCATCTATGCGTGTATATTATGTCGGTTCTACAATCATAAGCCGCATTATATTGTATTGTATATTATGTCTGTGGTGTATGTATTCTTAAGTAGTTTGCTTGGTTCTGTGTGCTAAGTGTCTTGTTGTGTTACAGGTGGCCGGGTACGCCTGTTCCCTTGATTTCTCTCCAGACATGTCGTAAGTTTCATCTTGTTCCTCCACATTTACATGAAATGGTGACATTGAAGAAACCAGGAGATGCTGAACACAACATAGTTTATGAATATTCGAAACTATTTTAGACGCGTAAGATTCTTTTTAAAATTAAACAATTTCTACTGTCCTTACTGTAATGGGAAAATTAATGGGAGGGTCTGGCTCATCAGTGGTGAACCCTCCCAGACCCAATTTGATATTTGCGGAAGAGCGATTGCTCGAAGCATATTATATATTTATAATTGTATGTAATTCTACTGTCCTCAAAGCTTATGTTCATAGTTCTTCTAAAATACCCATTCGAAGAGTCTAGCATCAGTATCACTATAAAAGGAAGATCGAAAAATGCAATATAACAGCGGTATGGTAGATTAAACTGGTGAAACCGCTGGGAGGGTTCACCACTGATGAGCCAGGCCCTCCCATTTATTTTTCCATTGCAGTAAGGGCAGTAGAAATTGTTTAATTTCAAAAATAATCTTACGCGTCTAAAATAGTTTAAAATTTTCATAACAGATGACGCGCTAGTGCATCACAACATAGTTTAGCCTGGTGGTGTTCAAATTTCTCCTTTATACAGTTGAATCTCTTTAAAAAAAATAACTCAGGATGGCTCTCTTTTAACACTTTTATGTTGTTATAAACATTGTTCGAAACTATTATAGAAACATATGATTCTTTTAAAAATTAAACAATTTCTACTGTCCTTACTGCAATGGAAAAATTTTTCCAAACTATTATAGAATCATACGCGTCTATAATAGTTTCAAATTTTCATAACAG
>CP092863.1:73268248-73423933 GCA_030710605.1 Cordylochernes scorpioides | reverse complement strand
ACACGTGGCCTCCTTTTCGGGCAATCCCAGTGTTTGTGCCCCGTCTGGTAACAAGTGAAGCATCTTGGCGTCCCGTCCGGTAGCATAAATCTTCTTGCTTTTTCCATGGGCGTTTCGGTCCTTGGATTTCATCCTTGTTTTTGTTCCCACTCTTCCGCCGTCCTCGTAGTTGTTTCCCAACTCGTCGTTGTACCTGCCTCCGTCCGTTCCTTGTTCCATTTATCCGCCTGGTCGAGGAATTTCGCCGCCTGTAGGAAGTCGGCCTCTTCTGGGTTCCGCGTGGTGCTCCACGAGGCTGCCAGTAGTAGGCAGTCTTTTGGAGCCAATGCCCACAATGCCTCCTTGCTTGAATCAAACGGCGAAAACTCGCCTGCCGTCGCGTGGGCCGTAATCAGGTTCATCAAATATCTCCCCGTATCTTCCGTGGACTGGGGCCGTCTCGTTTTCTTTAATTCGTTACCCCTACTACGTGCCCGGCCGTCGTTCCTTGGGTAGCAAAGTTTCAGTGCTTCCAAGACGTCTTCAAGTGCGGCTGAAGGGTCAAACCTGCACTTGATAAATTCGCGGCCGTCAAGTGGAAGCCGCCGTACTAGGGCCTTCGTCCAGTCTCCCTTCGGTACCTTGCTCGCCGTCAGCCACGTCTTGAATTCCTCCACGTGGTCCTCGATGTCTTCCTCCTCCGGGTTGAAACACGGCGGCGTCTCTCCGTAGCCGATATTTATGTTCGCTGCTTGAGGTGCTGGGCCGACACTGCTCTCCACCATGTGATGAGGCTGAAGTGGGGATATAAAACTCAATTTATTGGTAGGTTGCAGTACATTGTCCTGGTGGGCTATGGTCACCATGGCCCGTTCCAGGGCTGGGCTTGTGGTCCAGTTCTGGAGGGTTGTTGAGGTCCGATTCTCTGCGGTATAGCCGTTGGGAGGGTTAGATCTGGTACAAGACATCTTTCGTTCGCCGGGCAAGGATAAAAAGAAAAAAATAAATAAATAAATAGCACGAAGGTCCAACGATAACTGGCACGTTGAATTTGTAAGCATTCCGCGAAAACGGCGGTCCGTGGTCAAATACAACTTGTACCTGTTATCTCTGTGGTGCCGTTTCTCTGATAAATAATAAAATAAACAAAATTTAAGATAATTTTGTAACGGTCACATGTATTTCCGGTCGGTTGCTTGTTGACACACAACAATATTAACTTTACTGTACTGAATAGTTTAGTATAATGTTAATTCAACATATTACAATTTAGCCACTGCAACGCGTGGCCGGGTTCGCTAGTCTGTTTATAAAGTAAGTTATTAAAGGTAAAATCTGTAGTGTTTAAGCAAATGGAGGTAAGCGCTACTATTGTGGCAACTATGCCAGATTCCAATTGGGCGTCCTGCAGGAATTTTGTAAGCTGGGAAATGATCAGTTGATGGGGAAGTGATAAATACATTGAATTTACATCGTAGGAAACCATGGTTGAGTTCTGAATTGAGGTGAGAGATAGGATAAACTGTATGAAAGCCGGGATGTCTGTTACGGAATAAGACTGTGGCCGGGTTTTAACAAGGGGTGTTAAGTAGGATGAAAGGTACTTGGAAAGTTTGTATGCCGGGGAGAGGTGATATGCTATGATGGGGCGAAGGGGAACGGTTGGTTTATGAATTTTGGGCAGTCCGTAGATGTAGGGCGTATTGGTTATATCTGAAGTGAATGTGTGATACTGCTCAGCTGTAATAGAGCCGGACTTTTTTAGACGCAATAGCTTTAATCTGAATGTTCTGGTGGAGGAGGTCAAATCTTGTCTGGTGTCTGGATGATTACATCACCAAGATGATGGACATTCTCAATGACCAAACAACTTTCATGCCCGTTACCAGACAAGATTTGACCTCCTCCACCAGAACATTCAGATTAAAGCTATTGCGTCTAAAAAAGTCCGGCTCTATTACAGCTGAGCAGTATCACACATTCACTTCAGATATAACCAATACGCCCTACATCTACGGACTGCCCAAAATCCATAAACCAACCAATCGATTTAGCAGAGTATTTGTATCTATGAAATATATTTTTAAATAAAATAATATTTTATTATAACATTTTAAATAATACCTTTATATAACACTAGCAGGGTGACCCGGGGTACGCCTGGGATTTACCCGAGTGCTTATCTGCCCTAGTGAATATATATTTGGTTAGATCATTCCTCGGCATTGCTCATCGAGCGAGCGTCTATAAATATTTCAATTTAATTTTTCAAACGACCTTTTTGAAAAGGGTTTTTAACTATATATATATTTTTGAAACATGGAAATTATAATACTTTAAATAAATAAAAATAGGGTGAACACAAATAAAACATACCAAATATTTCGAATTAGAGCAGTTATTTTAAACGGCGAATTAGATCAGTTATATCTAAAAATGAAAATATATAAATCTTCAAATCGAGCGAGTGTCTATAAATATTTAGATTTAGATCATGTATTCTAAACGTATGTGTTATTAAGTGAACTATTATTAATAAAATTGCCACGTTTTTATTTTTAAAACGCTAATTTTAGTTTTGTAAAACTTTAATTTTAAAGTTTATTATTTTAAAAGTGAAATGTTTGTTAATGGAATAGACATTTTACCTAAACTCATTTTAATGCCGCTTTCTTTTACAAGCCATTTGTTTATGTGTCTTTTTACATATCGTTTTTATTGAGTTTTTACTAATTTAGTATGTACATCATTGACTTTTGATGAATGAGAAAAAGAAATTGAAAATAAACATGAAAAATTAAAGTAACATTTTAAAGGAATTTATGTACAATTGAAAATTGTTTCTGTAACGTCTCATATTCCCCTTCTTGAAGCATTTATTCTCGGGTAATAAATGGTCGAAGTTGAGATATGTGAACGCGTCTTGCTTGCTTTTGGTCTTTCAGAGAGATATCGTAGGTTACATCAGATATCTTTTTTTGAATGACAAATGGTCCTTCATAATTTGGTGATGTCTTGATGAGACGAGGGTCGTTGAAGGCAATTTTTCTTATGACTAAGTCTCCTTCTCTAAAGACATACTTGGGGTGATGGCTATCGTGTTTAATCTTCCACTTACTTCTAAATTGTTCTGTCCGCAGGCTAGCTTTCTTCCTGGCTTCTTCAATTGTAATTGGAGTTTGGTCGGCAAATTCGGGTACATTACCGATTCCATACATTAAGAAAAGCGGTGAAAAACCAGTCACGTCATGTGGTGTGGAATTATAATTTTTGACAACTTGCGGTAACAATGAGCTCCATTTACATCTAGGTTTCTCTAGAACAGCTATTCTCAGTTTTGTCATTATCGTATCATTTAATTTCTCACAAATGCCATTGCACTGAGGATGATAAGGCGAAGTATATGTGTGTTTAATTCCTTGTAAAGAAAGAAATTTGTTGAACTCTTTTGATATAAAATTTTTGCCATTATCTGTTAAGATAGTATTGATCGAATTAACAGATTTGATTATCTTATCAAGACATTGCGTGACAGCTTGAGCAGTGTTTGTTATTGTGGGATATACCCATAGATAACGAGTTGCGTGATCAACAAAAACTTGAATGAATTTATGCTTTGTGTTAGCTGCTGCTGTTCCCAGTACAATAGTGTCACAACCGATCATTTGTAATGGTTGGATATTTGACGTTGGAGTGATCATTTCTCCTAAAGTTGGTTCATGTCTGACCTTCACTAGTTGACAAGATTTACAAGATCGAACATAATTCTTGATATCAGTTGTTATTCCTTTCCACCAATAATATTGAGTTATAAGTTTGCATGTTTTGGTTATTGATGGGTGACTCAATGAATCGTGATATTCTTCCAATATTTTTTTGGTAAGCGAGTTTGGGACAACTGCTTTAAAAACTCCTTTTTGTTTGATCGTTACCACACCGTCGTGAGTGTGGGAATTTTTCAAGAAACTCAAATCTGAATTTTGTTGGTGTTCTTGAAGTTCTTGAGTTGCAATGTTAACAACTGGGAGTCTTGATAGGGCGTCAACATGAGTTTGTTGCTTTCCAGAACGATGAACGATGTTACATGATTTCGAGGATAAACTAAGAATCCATCTAAAATACTTAGGTTTCGGTTTCTTCATGGTGAAAAGCCATTGGAGCGCCGCATGATCAGTGATGATATCAAATGGTTGGTTTTCTATGTATACATGAAAGTAATCAGTTGCTTGTATTACGGCTAGGCATTCCATCTCATAAGCAGAATAATTCTCTTGGTGTGGTTGTAGTGTTTTGGAGTAATAAGCAATTACATGTTCCTCATTGTCTGGACCAATTTGTGTTAGGATTGCTCCAATTCCATATTTGGAGGCATCTGTATAAACTTTAGAGGGGTAGTCCGGGTTGTAAATAGCAAGGACAGGTTTTGTAGATAGTGCCATTTTAAGTTTAGCGAACGACTCCTCTACTTCCTCATTCCAGATGAAGGGCTGATTCTTCCGAGTGAGTCGAACCAAGGGGAATGAAATTTTAGAAAAGTCCTTCACAAATTTTCTGTAATAATTTGCCAATCCCATGAACTGACGAACTTTCTTTACAGTATCAGGTCTTGGAAAGTCTTGAATAGATTTTACTTTTCCTGGATCAGGTTTTAATTGATTGTGACTGATGATATGTCCGAGGTATTTTACTTCAGTTCTTCCAAAAATACATTTCGACAATTTTAATTTCATGTTGTACTGTCTTAATTTGTCAAAAACTTTACTAAGAAGCTCTATGTGCTCTTGCCATGTTTTCGTGTACACCAATATGTCATCTTGGAAAGAGCAAGTTCCTTTCCATAATAATTCACCTAGAATATGTTGAATTATCCTTTGAAACGTTGAAGCAGCATTTTTTAAACCAAAGGGCATCACTAAAAACTCATAATGACCATCGTTTGTGACGAATGCAGTTTTTTGAATAGATTGCGGGTCCATTTCGATCTGCCAATAACCCCATGCAACATCAAGGGTAGAGAAGAATCTGGATCCATGCAATCGATCAAACATGTCCTGTATGTGAGGTAGGGGTTGCCTGTCATCCAGTGTGATCTCATTAAGACGTCTGTAATCAATGCACATCCTTTTATTTCCATCCTTCTTGGGAACCATAACAACAGGAAATGCCCAAGGAGAATCTGAAGTTCTTATTAACTTGTGTTCGAGAAGTTCTTTAACTTGTTCAGCTATCTCTTCATACTCTTTTAGAGGACGACGATAGGGTCTAAGAGAAATTGGTTGTTCACTTTTCGTGATGATCTTATGTTGTATAGCTACTTTTCCCAAATCAATAGCATGCTGAGAAAATACATTCCTATTGTGTTCAAGTAATTCTTTTAATTCATGTTCTCTTATCTCTTCTAGATGATTTACAAGAATTGGATTTTGTAATCCATCAATTTTGGTGTAAATTGTTTTGTCTCTGACATCTATTAAAAGATTAAAAAGAGATGCAACATCTAATCCGATCAAGAGTGGATATTTAAAGTTCTTCATTACATGGAGAGTTACAGGTTTAATTAGTTTATCTATTCTTACCTTGGTCTGAAGGCTTCCACATGTCCGGGTAACACCATCCGCTTGGCTGATGTGAATGTCTGAATTTGTTCGCTTGAACAATCGCCAATTGATTATTGATACTGTTGCTCCAGTATCCACAAATGCTTGCGCAGGAATTCCATTTACTTCAACACTTATGTTGATAAGCTTGGAAGCTCCTTGTGTAGGGGTATTTGTCAAAGTACTTACATTCAACAATTCCGGGGCTCCGCATACTTGTTTCACTGAAGTGTTTTGATTAGGCCTATCCTTTTTATAATTAGGATCATAATCCTCACAATCTGTGACCCAATGTTTAATTTTTATTCCCTTTTTCGAACATATTGGACACCAGAATGGGCAAACATTTTTTCTATTATCATTATTTTTTGTCGCGAGATGTATTTTGTTTTTAGGCTTAAACTGAATTGAAGCCCTATTTTGTTCAATTGAAGCTGCGATATGGAACCATTTCGTGGTGTCAGTTGGCTGTGCAGCCACAATTAAATCTTTCCAATCATTTGGAAGTCCGTCTGTTAATAAATTAATTTTTTCCTCCTTCGTTAGATGGGTTTGATTTAACAGGCGAATTTATCTTGAAAATAATTTTCTATTGATTCTCTCTTCTCGTTTTAATCTTCGATGTGATGCTGAGACAATTGGATTTGCGTTGTATGAACCAAATCTTTGAATCAACTTTTCCTTTACAACTTCCCATCTTTTTATTGCAGGATTTGAAATAATCTCGTCTGCATACCATTCAAGTGCTGAATCTGTCAAGTAGTACATAAGATTTTTGATTTTTTCATCTTCCTTTAAAGAATTATTTTCAAAATCATATAATTTGATCCATGACTCAGGCCTAATTGCCGACTTCGAGCCGTTGAACTTTTGCAACCGGTTGTTTGGATTTTCCGCCATTTTCTTTTTCTTCGTATCCTTCTCGACTGCGCCAAATGCCACGTTTTTATTTTTAAAACGCTAATTTTAGTTTTGTAAAACTTTAATTAGCGTTTTAAAAATAAAAACGTGGCAAAATATTGAGAAGATTTAGATTTTAAACGTATTTATAACCTTTTAGTACTTGATAGAGGGCGCTGTTCGTGAGCTAAGTAGAATAATTTGAATTTATAGTTTTAATAATTGATTTATATATTTTTTAAAATAGCCTATCGTCTTCCCCGTATTTTTTTACTTATGTATGGAAATTTAGGTACTGTAAAAAAAAAACTTTGCTTCAATAATATAAAAAAAAAAAAACACCCAGGCTAAGTTTCAAACCAAGGTTGTGGAAATACGAAGCCGTACACCTAACCATTAAGCTATGCTTTGCATCATAAATATGCGCATGTAAAGCTATTTCAGGCCTTACATATTTCTAACGACCTTTTTGAAATAGGTTTTTGAAACATGGAAATTATAATACTTCAAATAAATAGAAATAAGGTGAACACAAATAAAACATACCAAATATTTCGAATTAGAGCAGTTATTTTAAACGGCGAATTAGATCAGTTATATCTAAAAATGAAAATATATAAATCTTCAAATCGAGCGAGCGTCTATAAATATTTAGATTTAGATCAAGTATTCTAAACGTATGTGTTATTAAGTGAACTATTATTAATAAAATATTGAGAAGATTTAGATTTTAAACGTATTTATAACCTTTTAGTACTTGATAGAGGGCGCTGTTCGTGAGCTAAGTAGAATAATTTGAATATATAGTTTTAATGATTGATTTATATTTTTTAAAATAGCCTATCGTCATCCCCGTTATTTTTTACCTATGTATGGAAATTTTGGTTTGAATTAGTGAACTACTGCGAATTTGTATACAGGTCATACAAACCAACAAACAAACAGACAGACAAACATACAAACATTCATTTTTATATATATAGATATATATATTCCCCTACATTTTATCTACCCTTTATTTACTATCTTATTGTATATTTTTTTCCACCTTTGTAACAATTGATTAGAAGAATCAATAAAATGGTTTAAATCATCTTTAGAAACCTAGACCAGAGGGGATTGTATTAACAACTTGGGACAGTTTATTCCAGAAAGTCTGACTGATGGACCAAGCCTAAGTTGGTGTATGTCTGTTCTCCAGTTCTTCAGTTTGGATTTGTCACCATCTTCGTGGCTGCCTTCCCTCTAGCTCCGCTGTTTGCCCTCATCAACAATGCCTTTGAGATACGTCTGGATGCTCGTAAGCTGGTCACAGCCTTCCGTAGGCCTGTGGGACAGAGAGTCCGCAGTATTGGTGAGTCACTTTCTTATAACCTCCCTATTGACTATAGAAGAAACACAGAGAAGAGCTGTTGTTTCTTATCCCCTTGTGTAAAGATTACACAAATTCCATGAGTTAATGATCCTCGAGCTACAGAGAAAAAACATCTTTTTATAAGAGAATTATTGTATAAGTACAAGGTAATAAGACCAAATCCAAATAAATAAATAGTGTGTGACATTTCAGTAACAGCGTTGTTATCATCTTCAGACAAAAGTACTGAATAACACTATTTATTTATTTGGATTTGGTCTTATTACCTTGTGTTTATAATCTATAATCCAAATTGTGCCTCATCATGATTGTACAAGTTTGTATAGAAGGGCACCTTGCTCTAAAACTTGTATGATTGTCCTCTTATAAAAGAAGTTCTTCACCCTGACTTGTGTAAAGATTACACAAATTCCATGAGTTCCTGCTCTTCAAGCTACAGAATCTGGAGACTTAAGTCTGGTCATCTACGGACAATGACTTTCCAGAATGGTTGCAAGGTTTTCCCACTATGTACTAAGTGTCAACCTGCAACCCCAAGACATATTATTGACTGTATTGACTCATCCATTAATGAGCTCTACTCTTCCCCGGCAGACACCATCAACAAGCTTTACAAGCTTGATACCTTAGTGGGATTGAGTGGAGATAAGAAAGAAGAAGCTACAAAGAAGAGTATATTTATATAAGAGGATGATTGGACAAGTTTTCAGGCAAGACACCCTTCCTTGGGTACAGGTTTGTATAGAAGGGTGTCTTGTTCGAAAGCTTGTACAATTATCCTCTTATATAAAGAAGCTCTTCTCCCTGACTTGTGTTTGTTCTTCTATAGAGATAAGGGAGATCATCATTGTCTTCTTCTTCTTTCTTATCTCCACTAAATCATATTAAGGTATCAAGCTTGTAGAGCTTGTTGATGGTGTCTGCTGGGGATGTGTCTTCTTCTTTCTTATCTCCACTAAATCATATTAGGGTATCAAGCTTGTAGAGCTTGTTGATGGTGTCTGCTGGGGATGTGTCTTCTTCTTTCTTATCTCCACTAAATCATATTAGGGTATCAAGCTTGTAGAGCTTGTTGATGGTGTCTGCTGGGGATGTGTCTTCTTCTTTCTTATCTCCACTAAATCATATTAGGGTATCAAGCTTGTAGAGCTTGTTGATGGTGTCTGCTGGGGATGTGTCTTCTTCTTTCTTATCTCCACTAAATCATATTAGGGTATCAAGCTTGTAAAGCTTGTTGATGGTGTCTGCTGGGGATGTGTCTTCTTCTTTCTTATCTCCACTCAATCATATTAAGGTATCAAGCTTGTAGAGCTTGTTGATGGTGTCTGCCGGGGATGTGTCTTCTTCTTTCTTATCTCCACTAAATCATATTAGGGTCTCAAGCTTGTAGAGCTTGTTGATGGTGTCTGCTGGGGATGTGTCTTCTTCTTTCTTATCTCCACTAAATCATATTAGGGTATCAAGCTTGTAGAGCTTGTTGATGGTGTCTGCTGGGGATGTGTCTCCTTCTTTCTTATCTCCCCTCAATCTTATCAGGGTATCAAGCCTGTAAAGCTTGTTGATGGTGTCTGCTGGGGATGCGTCTTCTTCTTCTTTCTTATCTCCCCTCAATCACATCAGGGTATCAAGCCTGTAAAGCTTGTTGATGGTGCCTGCTGGGGATGTGTCTTCTTCTTTCTTATCTCCACTCAATCATATTAAGGTATCAAGCCTGTAGAGCTTGTTGATGGTGTCTGCTGGGGATGTGTCTTCTTCTTTCTTATCTCCACTCAATCATATTAGGGTATCAAGCTTGTAAAGTTTGAGACTTTTGATGATGTCTGCTGGGGAAGAGTAGAACTCATCAATGGATGAATCAATACAGTCAATAATGTGTTTAGGGGTTGCAGGTTGACACTTAGTACATAGTGGGAAAACCTTGCAACCATATCATTGTTTTAATAGTAATGTATTGTGCTGATTTTTCATTTTTCCAAATTAAATAACTTTATACTATCCTTACTCTGGAATGGAAACATATTGAAAGGGTCTCACTCATCAGCAGTGATGTCTATTAGAGATTTCGTCAGTTTGATCTTCCGTATGGTGTACTATTGATGAGCTAAGCTTCTTCTTCTTTAACTTTTTTGTTGTTTGTGAGCTGCAATGATAAGATGCTGGTGTTGTGTAGGAATCTGGTACAGGATCCTGGACTCCATTGGACGGCTGGCTGTCCTTACCAACGTGAGTCTGTAGTCCAGTAGCTGTCCCTCTTATAGATAAACTCCCTGTACACATATTATTGTTGTGGTTCTTGTCCCCTTGTGTAAAGATTACACGAATTCCATGAGTTCATGATCTCATGGAATGGGGTATAGGGGTGCAGCTTTCGTTGATCATGGCACCATGGTCCAGGCACACTTTGGTGAAAGTCTGACTTTGTCCGTAATCTGAGGCTGTTCCTAACATGGAAGTAGATATCTTTGCTGCCAACTCTAACATGAGTACAGATGCAGCTCCTCTGTAATCCCTGGATACCTCAGCTGAGGTCTATCAACTGGGTCAGTTGAATTCAGGATTTTTTCAAAGAGGTCTTTCTCCTCTTTCTAACAATGCTGCTGTTGGTCCACAACTACTGGTCAGAGATATTCTGCTTGTTTCACAGCTGGCCTTCATATCTGAAGGTCGTTCCCCTATCCGCCAATTGGGGACGTGTCCTGTAGCAATCAGCTCTGCTAAGAAAGCCTTCTTCTTAATATCATAATCTAAATCATATTTTTAGTGATTCATCCTTGTATGATGCATCATCTGTTATAAGAAATGTTAACTATTTTTGTGATGCGTATGATTCTTTTGGAATTAAAATAAATTTTCCACTGCCTTTACTGCAAGGATAAAATAATGATGAGCCAGGCCCTCCCATTATTTTATCACATTGCAGTAAATTCAGTAGAAAATTGTTTTTAATTCAAAATATGCATCAAAAAATAGTTTATAATTCTTTCTTGCATTTGCAAATAAAAAAAAAAATCCTACTGTCCATATTTACATTGAAGGAGAATTGGAAGGATCTTCTAAAAAGAAAAATCACACATGAATGAAAAGGTACAATTTGGAATAAAGATTAGAACTACAAGGTAATAAGACTAAATCCAAATAAATTAATAATGTGTGATGTTTTGTTAAAAATGCCGTTATCTAAAAGTAACACACTATTAATTTATTTGGATTTGGTCTTATTACCTTGTAGAAACCCTCGACAGAGTTGACAGCTACAGGGCGCGTTCCCAGGTAGCAGATAAGGGAACAACCTTCAGATATGAAGGCCAGCTGCGAAACAAGCAGAATAACTCTGACCAATTAGCAGTGGCGGGCCAACAGCAACATTGTTAGAAAGAGGAGAAAGACCTCTTTAAAAATCCTGAGTTTAACTGACCTAGTTGATAGACCTCAGCAAGAGTTCCTCTCAAGGTATACGGAGGAGCTGAACTTATGTTAGAGTCGGCAGCAAAGGCTTCCATGTTAGGAACGGCCTCAAATTATAGGCAAAGACAGACTTTCACCAAATGGGGATGGATCATGGTGCCATGATCAACAAAAGCTGTACCTCTATATCCCATTCCATGTCAGCTAGAGGAGCATGGACTCATGGAATTTGTGTAATATTTACACAAGGGGATAAGAAACAACAACATCACTGTCTATAAACAGCTAGAAGAGCATGGACTCATGGAATTCGTGTAATCTTTACACAAGGGGATAAGAAACAACAACAACACTGTCTATAAACAGCTATAGGAGCATGGACTCATGGAATTTGTATCATCTTTACACAAGGGGATAAGAAACAACAACAACACTGTCTATAAACAGCTAGAAGAGCATGGACTCATGGAATTTGTGTAATCTTTACACAAGGGGATAAGAAACAACAACAACACTGTCTATAAACAGCTAGAGGAGCAAGGACTCATGGAATTCATGTAATCTCTACACAAGGGGATAAGAAACAACAACAACACTGTCTATAAACAGCTAGAAGAGCATGGACTCATGGAATTTGTGTAATCTTTACACAAGGGGATAAGAAACAACAACAACACTGTCTATAAACAGCTAGAGGAGCATGGACTCATGGAATTTGTATCATCTTTACACAAGGGGATAAGAAACAACAACAACACTGTCTATAAACAGCTAGAGGAGCATGGACTCATGGAATTCGTGTAATCTTTACACAAGGGGATAAGAAACAACAACAACACTGTCTATAAACAGCTAGAGGAGCATGGACTCATGGAATTCATGTAATCTCTACACAAGGGGATAAGAATCAACAACAACACTGTCTATAAACAGCTAGAAGAGCATGGACTCATGGAATTTGTGTAATCTCTACACAAGGGGATAAGAAACAACAACAACACTGTCTATAAACAGCTAGAGGAGCATGGACTAATGGAATTTGTGTAATCTTTACACAAGGGGATAAGAAACAACAACAACACTGTCTATAAACAGCTAGAGGAGCATGGACTCATGGAATTTGTGTAATCTCTACACAAGGGGATAAGAAACAACAACAACACTGTCTATAAACAGCTAGAGGAGCATGGACTCATGGAATTTGTGTAATCTTTACACAAGGGGATAAGAAACAACAACAACACTGTCTATAAACAGCTAGAGGAGCATGGACTCATGGAATTTGTGTAATCTTTACACAAGGGGATAAGAAACAACAACAAAACTGTCTATAAACAGCTAGAGGAGCATGGACTCATGGAATTTGTGTAATCTTTACACAAGGGGATAAGAAACAACAACAACACTGTCTATAAACAGCTAGAAGAGCATGGACTCATGGAATTTGTATCATCTTTACACAAGGGGATAAGAAACAACAACAACACTGTCTATAAACAGCTAGAGGAGCAAGGACTCATGGAATTCATGTAATCTCTACACAAGGGGATAAGAAACAACAACAACACTGTCTATAAACAGCTGGAGGAGCATGAACTCATGGAATTCATGTAATCTTAGGGGTCGGTGGAAGGCTGGTTAAACCGTTTGGTTTTAGACCACTAGGACCCGGGTTCGATTCCCGCATTGGACACTTTTTTGTGTTTGAAAAAAAATGCTCCAATGGCCCCCCAATTCTTGCAAAAGTCCAACCCCACCAGCGAGTGCAAGTAACCAAACGGGGCTCTGGCATTTGTAAGTGCAAAGTCGAACTGCTTTTCACATGTGTAGACATGTGGTGCGCTTACAGTAAAAGCAGTCGCTAACTACCCACCATGATTATCATGGCCTGTACCACGTGTACTAGGGATAAGTAAAAAAATAAAAATAAAAATAATGTAATCTCTACACAAGAGAATAAGAAACAACAATAACACTGTCTATAAACAGCTAGAGGAGCATGGACTCATGGAATTTGTATCATCTTTACACAAGGGGATAAGAAACAACAACAACACTGTCTATAAACAGCTAGAAGAGCATGGACTCATGGAATTTGTGTAATCTTTACACAAGGGGATAAGAAACAACAACAACACTGTCTATAAACAGCTAGAGGAGCATGGACTCATGGAATTTGTATCATCTTTACACAAGGGGATAAGAAACAACAACACTGTCTATAAACAGCTAGAGGAGCAAGGACTCATGGAATTCATGTAATCTCTACACAAGGGGATAAGAAACAACAACAACACTGTCTATAAACAGCTTGAGTAGCATGGACTCATGGAATTTGTATCATCTTTACACAAGGGGATAAGAAACAACAACAACACTGTCTATAAACAGCTAGAGGAGCATGGACTCATGGAATTTGTATCATCTTTACACAAGGGGATAAGAAACAACAACAACACTGTCTATAAACAGCTAGAGGAGCATGAACTCATGGAATTCATGTAATCTCTACACAAGGGGATAAGAAACAACAACAACACTGTCTATAAACAGCTAGAAGAGCATGGACTCATGGAATTCATGTAATCTATACACAAGGGGATAAGAAACAACAACAACACTGTCTATAAACAGCTAGAAGAGCATGGACTCATGGAATTCATGTAATCTATACACAAGGGGATAAGAAACAACAACAACACTGTCTATAAACAGCTAGAAGAGCATGGACTCATGGAATTCATGTAATCTATACACAAGGGGATAAGAAACAACAACAACACTGTCTATAAACAGCTAGAAGAGCATGGACTCATGGAATTCATGTAATCTCTACACAAGGGGATAAGAAACAACAACAACACTGTCTATAAACAGCTAGAAGAGCATGGACTCATGGAATTCATGTAATCTATACACATGGGGATAAGTAAAATCACACAAAATAGCCTGAATAATAATACACAGAAGGAATGCCAATGTCTGACCAAGATTGAAGAGTAGAGTGTGTGGACAGGCTGTCATTATAGCCTTCACTTCCAGCTTCATCCCACGGATGGTCTACAGTTGGACCAGGGACCCGGCACTCCATGGCTATGTCAACTACAGTCTGTCCTACTTCAATACTGCGGACTTCCCCCCTGGAATGTCTACCAGGCCTCTACTGGACCCTACTACTGGACAGCCCCGGGACATTGAATACTGCAGGTACTTCCTATGCCAGACTCAGGGTCTTTAAAGAGGTCTTTCTACTCAAGGTAATAAGACCAAATACAAATAAATAAATAGTGTGTGACATTTCGGTAACAGCGTTGAATGACCTGCATTCAGTACTTTTGTCTGAAGATGGTAACAACGCTGTTACTGAAACGTCACACACTATTCATTTATTTGAATTTGGTCTTATTACCTTGTGTTTATAATCTACTAGCTGAATGACCCGGGCAACGCCCGTGTTTTACCCGATTGAATGTTTTGATTCAAATACTATTTGTTACAATTATAAATTGGTGCCTTAAATAAATGCATATTTCAGTTAATAACTATAGCCTATGTGCTTTATCTGTCTATGTACTGTTGGCTTCCATAGGCGTCTCTTACTGGGAAAAAGAAAGAGAGGATTCCATTTAGTTATTAACTAATATATGCATTTATTTAAGGAGCGACCCACTCCAACACAATAGTTACAGAAATGAGGGGGGGGGGGGCAAAGGTGGCGTGATCGTAGCCGACCAATAGGAGGGCGCCATTCCAAAAAAAAAGCAAACCGTGACAGAGGCCACGCATGACGCTCGTATCTGTATAATCTATAATTTAAATTGTGCCTTATCAGGTCTTTTCACTCTTCTAACAATGTACTGTTGTCGTTTCTTATCTCCTTGTGAAAATATTACAAGAATTCCAATGAGGTATAGGAGTACAGCTTTCGTTGATCATGGTACCATGATCCAGGCACACTTTGGTGAAACTTTGTCTGTAATTTGAGGCTTTTCCTAACATGGAAGCAGATGCCTTTGCTGCCGACTCTAACATGAGTACAGACATAGCTCCTCCATATCCCTGGAGTGGAACCCTTGCTGAGGTTTATCAACCGGGTGTTCTGTGTTCAATTCTGTGTCCCTGGATCAAGAGCCTTGATGAAGTATTATCAGACCCTTTTGAATCCAGGTTCTTTAGCAAAAGCTTGTTACTACTTCCTTTTGAATCCAGGTTCTTTAGCAAAAGCTTGTCACTACTTCCTTTTGAATCCAGGTTCTTTAGCAAAAGCTTGTTACTACTTCCTTTTGAATCCAGATTATTTAGCAAAAGCTTGTTACTACTTCCTTTTCATCTAGGATGTAGTCAAGCAATAGTAAAGCCCTCTAAACTAGTTGAAATTTTACCAGGAGGAAATTGATCTATACAACAAAGGTCACCTCTTCATTCAAAAATATTTAAATCAATTTCCTCCAGGAAATATTTGACATCTATTGTCGCAGAGGTATACCCCGATATGGCTGTACCACGGAGAAAACTTGCCCTGTAATGCTTCAAAAAGTTGAAGACTCCAGAAATAACTTTGGATGAGCTTTAAAAGCCTTGTAAAAGAGCCATTGTATCAGCTAGTAGCGCGCTCTCCTCTAGCCACGAGCTCTTCTGCCGGCACAGGCAACATCTCCTTTTATAAAGACAAAAAATACAAACAAAAGAAAATATACCCAAGATAGTGGATATTGCTGCTGCTGTGATGGAGATGCATGGAGAGATCTGAGACTCTTCTTTGGACACGACAACAACAAAAGAAAATATACAAAATATCTATTTACTTATATAGAAGAAAGCCAAGCATATCTTTACATATAGGAGAAATATTTCCAACATCTATATTCTAGCCATTGATTTGGCCTAGCCACTTTGCCAGCTAAGACGGATTGTGAAAATTCCATTAGATCCCTTGTAGATTTCGTGGAATAAAGTCTGCCTTGGGATGAAGAGGGCCATTTAACCTGAAACAATGATCTCTAGGTGGATGCTTCTCAGTTTGCCAAAGGTGGTGATGTGGCTTTGTCATTAACCTGAGGCTGCTTGTTTGTGGCAATAGTGAATAGATGGCATCTAGTTATGACGTTTATTTTTATGGAAGAGGCGATCTTTGCTTTCATAGATACACTACTCTAAAGTGGGGTCGGTGGATGGATGGTCTAAATGGTTGGTTTTTGACCGCTATGACCCAGGTTCGATTCCTGCATTGGGCACTTTTTTCTGATTAAAAAAAAAAAAAATTCTCCAATGGCTCCCCGATTCTTACAAAAGTCCAACCCCACAAGCGAGTGCAAGTAACCATACAGGGCTCTGGAACATTTGTAAGTGCAAAGTCGAACTGCTTTTCACATGTGTAGACATGTGATGTGATGACATGTGATTTGGATTTGGTCTTATTACCTTGTATTTATAATCTATAATCCAAATTGTGCCTAATTATAACCTTGACAGATGGGATAAAATATGTTGTTGTTTCTTATCCTCTTGTGTAAAGATTACACCAATTCCATGAGTCCATGCTCCTCGAGATAGCTGGTGTGATAAGCAGTCGCCTACCTTTAACCACCATGATTTTCATGGCCTGTACCACGTGTACTAGGGATAAACAAAAAAAAAACTTTAAAGTAGTGGAGTAAGAGAGGAGTGGTGTGTTGACAGGTACGAGGACTACAGACATCCACCCTGGGATCCCCAGAAGTACAACTTCACCGAGGAGTACTGGCACATTCTCACTGCACGGTTGGCCTTCATCATTATCTTTGTGGTGAGACCATCACCCAACTCCTGGATGTGTCTTCTTCTTTCTTATTTCCCCTCAATCATATTAGGGTATCAAGCCTGTAAAGCTTGTTGATGGTGTCTGCTGAGGATGTGTCTTCTTCTTTCTTATCTCCACTCAATCATATTAGGGTATCAAGCCTGTAAAGCTTGTTGATGGTGCCTGGTGGGGATGTGGCTTCTTCTTCTTTCTTATTTCCCCTCAATCATATTAGGGTATCAAACTTGTAGAGCTTGTTGATGGTGTCTCCTGGGGATGTGTAGAGCTCATCAATGGATGAGTCAATGGTGGTAGTGTCTTGTCCTTGTTGCTCCATGGAAAAGGTAGTGCCATTGCCCCATTAGTCAGCCACATTTCAGAGTTCCCTGTAGGCCTTCACGGTTACCGTAGCGGCTCGGGGCTCATGAAATCCCCATCATTTTTCACCCTACAGGGCAGTCCCTTACTTGTGCTGCTTCTCCCGCCTGCCACGTAGAGGAGGACTTCTAGGCAGGGATGAGTCAATACAGTCAATAATGTATTTTGGTGATGTTCCCAGATGACAGTGTCCTTCCTGACTTCTGCGGCTCGTGTCCTCATCCCAGACATGCCTAGATCACTCAAGGACCAGATCCGACATGAGAACTTTATCACCAACGAGCTAGCCATCGAGACAGAGCTGCGCCATGTTAAAGAAGCCATGGTGGCAGCACATGGCACTGGCAAGTCTTTTGGATGGGTTGGCTAGGTGGCCTCCATCTTTGTTAGCACTTAATACTCACTGTTGTAATCTCTCGCTTATGTTACTTATTTTTGTTGTTGTTATTATTATTTTTATTGTTGTTATTACTTATTGTGCATATAACTTTTTTTATGGCATTTTCTCTGATCTACCAAATCTTGTATTCCCAGTCTACTATACTTACAGATAGGATTTACACCTACGCACATCACAAGTTATCTACAATTTTATCTACGGTCATTTTTGATCACTTTTTAATACAGAAAGTAACACACACTACCTCTATGCAATTATCAATTTGTGAAGTTTACATAATGCTCATCTTACTTAAGAAAACTAATACAGTAGAACCTCTCTGTAAAGGACAACATCTAATTGCAGAACTAAAGTGTCCTTTAAGGAGAAATATCTTCTTACTGCATAGTAACTAAATAGTAAAAATGATAATTTTGTTGTTGTTGTTTCTTATCCCCTTGTGTAAAGATTACACGAATTCCATGTGATCTCATGGAATGGGGTATAGGGGTGCAGCTTTCGTTGATCATGGCACCATGATCCAGGCACACTTTGGTGAAAGTCTGACTTTGCCTGTAGTTTGAGGCTGTTCCTAACATGGAAGCCTTTGCTGTCACCTCTAACATGAGTACAGACGCAGCTCCTCGGAATCCCTGGAGTGGGACCCTTGCTGAGGTCTATCAACTGGGTCAGTCGAAATCATGATTTTGTAAATGAAAACTGTCCTTTGTAGAGAGGTATCTTCTAGTAAGAGTGTCCTCTCATAGAGGTTCTACTGTATTTAATACAATGCACACAAGTATAGTTTATCTTTACTTATATTTTGTTTAGTTTTTGAGGAGGGAAATAATTTGCTCTCTCTCTGTTTTCTTATGTATCAAACACTGGCACATCGAATTTTTATCCATAAAATTCATTCTCAGTTATATAAATCATTACATAGTACAGTAAAACCTCCCTGTAAAGAACAACACCTAATTGAAGAGCCAAAGTGTCCTGCTCATCCTGTATCCCTGGATCAGGATCCCTTACAGGGTACCATCAGCTGAGCCCAGGTTTTTTAGTGAGCTTGTTACTGCATCCCCTCCTCCTTTTTCATCCGAGATTGGGACTGGCAAAGGCGGAGTTTTCTCTTCTCTCATCCTTATTCTGAATGGATTCAAGAAAACCTGACAAACATCCATGTCCAACCCACACTCTGGTAAAAACCTCCATTCTTGCTCAACTTGACTTAAAACCAAATCTCAAACTTTTTATTTTCACTCTCTTTGCTCATTTTTTTACTTCTTTTGTGATGCTTTGTTTTTTTATAGTTACATTTATTAATTTTGAAACACAAGGTTTTTTTTATTTTTGTTTGAATCTCTTAATTTTTTTCCTTCTTTGTTTCTTTCTTTATACAAATCTGTACTTAATTTTTCTATTAATCTACAGTAAAACCTCCATGTAAAGGATACCTAATTGTTGTTGTTGTTTCTTATCCCCTTGTGTAAAGATTACACAAATTCCATGAGTTCATGCTCTTCGAGCTGTTTTATGATAAACAGCGGCCTCTCCCAAAGACACATCTAATTGCAGAACTAAAGTGTCCTTTAGGGAGAGGTGCCCTCTTATTGGAGAACTACTAAATAGTAAAAATGATAATTTTGACAATGAAAACTGTCCTTTATAGAGAGGTGTCCTCTAGCGTGAGTGTCTTCTCATGGAGGTTTTACTGTATTGATCAGAGCTTTGATTTTTTATTTTTTTTCTCTTTTTTAACATCAAGTTTTTATTCTTATTTTTAGTTACATTTATTTTTTTTATTGAATCTTTTTAATTTTTCTTCTATGTTTTTTTTATTTACAAATCTTTACTTAATTTTTCTATTAATACTGAACACAGATCTCTTTCTAATTGAGGTTATAGAATTCTATACTTTTTGTTCCCTCTTTTTTTAACATCAAAGTTTTATTATTTTTTTAGTTACATTTTTTTGATTGAATCTCTTTTAATTTTTGCTCTATGTTTCTTTATACAAAATTTACTTAGATTATAGATTATACACACACACAAAGCCTTTATTAGGGACTTGCCCCATACAGATTCTCCCAATTGGGTAAGGTAATAATCATCTTGTGTTATTTACATAGAAATTGAACTGGCTTTACTCTTCATCTCAAAGATAGATTATAGATACAAGGTAATAAGACCTAATCCAAATAAATAAATAGTGTGTGACCTTTTGCTAACAACGATGTTACCATCATCAGACCCTAATGATAACAACACTGATGGTAACAACGCTGTTACTGAAACATCACACACTATTTATTTATTTGGATTTGGTCTTATTACCTTGAATATTCAAACCTGTACTTAATTTTTCTATTACTACTGTTCAGATCTAATTGAGGTAATAGAATTCCTTACTTTTTGTTCCCTCTTTTTACATCAAAGTTTTATTAATTTTTTTTTCTTTAATTTCTTTGCTCACTTTTACTTATTTTGGTGCTTTTTTATTTGTATTATTATTTTTTTGTTTTATTTTAAAAAAACACACACAATCTTTAATGTTTTTTGTTTTATCTATAAAAATCTATGTTATTACATTTTCTGTTTAGATCTGAAATAGGTGTTATAAAATTCTATACTCTAGAAACACATGATAATTATAAACACAAAAATGGTGTCTTATCGAATTCTTGACACTTCTTATTTCTTTATTCATATAGTCTATAGCGCCCGCTCTTGGGACTCACCAAAATAGGGTGCAATAGACACAGGTCACTTTTAATGTAAATCGCATCGTACTACATATTTAAAATCGGTCGCTATAGAGAGGAAGGCGCTATTTAGAGGGGGCGCTATAGACAGGTTTAACTATATATCTTAAAGAAGTTGAATTCTGTTAAAAAATCTCCAATAGGTATTATGACTTCAGAATTCAATAATGGACTAACAATGGGGTTTTGTTGGGATGGCAAACATGCCGTTCTATTCTGTTTAACTGTATATATTTATAGAATTATTACTTGCTGATTGATATAGAGAATTATTGGTCATTTGATTGATCTTGGAATCTATGAGTATGTGATATTGCAGTCGGGGTAATTATAATTAAAATAGTTTAGATCAGAATTAGTTTAAAATGAGCTTTAAGGAATATATTCAATAACAATTTGATAAAGTACTACCTGTTTTAAGATGAATAGAATTAAGAAAACAAAAGACTTATTTACATATGTACAAAAAGACTTGAGCCGGCCAACAGGAAACAACAACAATAGGTTATATAAAGGGAAGTCATGACATCTGGTGGTAGACTTAACAGAAATAAAATTATATTTTTATAAATACAGTTAAACCTGTCTATAGTGCCCTCTCTAAAAAGCGCCTTCCTCTCTATAGCACCCTATTTTAAACATTAAAATGTAATCATTTTACATTAAAAGTGGCCTGTCTATAGCACCCTCTCTCTATAGCACCCTATTTTGGTGAGTCCCAAGAGGGGGCGCTATAAACAGGTTTAACTGTATATATATATACAGTAGAACCTTTTCATTTGCACAATTAGGAGATGCTTTGTCTTAATTTAACCACATGATCCCAGTGCAATTTCATTTTTTTACTTATTTTTCTTATAGTTAGAAAGTGTTTTATAGGGAAATCTCTAGTTTTATGGGGTTTTTATACCACATATTGACTCTTCTAATGTTTTTAAGTATTACAAAGTCTTCTTTATTTTCTACACTTTTCTGCTCTGCTTTCTGTAAATGTGACCTATTTCCTCTATAATCTATCTCTATGAAAGAAGTGTGTGATGGTTATAACTGTGTGTTTGCTGTAGAAATGTGTGGCTGCACTCCACCTGCCTCCTAAGCACTCTTGTCTTTTCTCTTCAGCCTACCTGCCTTCTGTCTATCTGTCTGTCTGTCTGGCTCACTTGCTTGTCTCTCTGCACAAACCTGTATACACATTCTTATAATAGTTATAGTTAGGTTATATTTAGTTAAAGATTAATACACATTAATACCTTTTTCCCCTACTTTATTGATGTTTCAATGCCATTTTTTAAGGTTAAAAAACTTCTATATGATATATCAAGTTACTGATAAGATACAATTTGGATTATAGATTATAAACACAAGGTAATAAGACCAAATATAAATAAATAAATAGTGTGTGACGTTTTGGCAACAGCATTGTTACCGAAATGTTACACACTATTTATTTATTTGAATTTGGTCTTATTACCTTGTCTCTCTGCACAAACCTGTCTACCCATTCTTATAATTGTTAGTTAGGTTATATTTAGTTAAACTAAAGATTAATACGCACTATAATACCCTTTTCCCTCTACTTTATTTATTGATGTTTAAATGTAATTTTTAAAGTTAAAAAACTTCAATATGATATTAAGTTATTGTTAACACAAGGTAATAAGATCAAATCCAAATAAATTAATAGTGTGTGACATTTCAGTAACAGCGTTGTTACCATCATCAGACAAAAGAATAATTTTTAATAAACATTATATTCTTTTATCTGATGATGGTAACAATACTGTTACCGAAACGTCACACACTATTTATTTATTTGGTCTTATTACCTTGTGTATATTAAGTTATTGTTAATTTATTAAGAGTTTTGAATATACTAACATATAGGTAATATTTAAAAAACCCACAATATTAGAAACCTAGCTAAAACCAATGATTTCAAAGGAAAGGAAGACATAGCAAATATATATATTTTTATTATTATTATTAAGAAAAAAGCATCTTCTTAACATAAAGTGGGGTGAAAATGTTGATGTGTTTATATTTTTAGTTTAACACATGTCCCTATATACCTTTGTCTTTACACCACTACTATAAACACAAGGTAAAATAAGACCAAATCCAAATAAATAAATAGTGTGTGACGTTTCGGTAACAGCGTTGTTACCGAAACGTCACACACTATTTATTTAGATTTGGTCTTATTTTACCTTGTGTTTATAAACATCAAAATAATCTGTTAATACAGTAAAAATTACTCTACTACAATTTTTTTTTTGTTCTTTCACTGATCCAGGTTTTCATTGGGAACGCCTTTGGACTCAAATTACCTTTCTTTCTCTTCTAATACTCTTCATTGGTTTTACTTTCTCTTTCTCATCAAATGTGCAATTTTGAAATATTTATCTAGATGTTGATTGTTATAGAGTTTTTATTGTTTTGAATATTTTATTGTTTTTTTTTTTAGAGTTTATATATGTGGAGAGAGAATCTCTAACTAAAAATTTGCAATATATATATATTTATGTGTTTTGTGTGATATTTCATTTAACCCTCATATGTAATATGTTGATTTTTTTATATATAAATATCATAAAATATCTCACACACACAATTCTATATATAAAATTATCTATTCTATATACAGTAAAACCCCGCTAATACGAACCCTGGATATAACGAACCTTCCCTTATAACGAACCCACACCGATTCTCAATTCCATTCCATTAAAAATACCATCGTTATAACGAACTTTGCGATTTTTAGAATAACGAACTACCCCTATAACGAACCTATTTTCGGTCCCAAAATAATAAGACCTATTTAAAATACCATGCTTATAACGAACATAGAATTGTAATTTAAAAAAAATTAAAACAACAAAATTTTGAGCATATTTCAGCTCGTGGATCGCGATTTCAAAACAATAAATTTAGCGGCATTGTTTGTTTTGATTTTTGCACTTTATTTTTGCTGTATGTTGTATAAATTTTAACACAAATTACTTTTTATTAAATAGAATATATTTGCATCCATTAAATTTGAAATATAAAAAATGCAAATGGCTTCCAAAATGAAGAAAACAAAGGCATTTTAAAAACAAAAGCGTTATTTCTTTTTAAAAAAAGGCCATTTTCAGAACTTTTCAAAGTGAAATAACACAGGCAAAATGTTAAGAACATATTAAAATAAGAGAATATAAATTTTATATTATAAAAGATAAAATATAAAGCCATTAAAAATTGTTACAAAGAGGAATCAACCTCAACTTTTGCCGCGATCGCGATCGTACGTTTTAGAACTTAAAAAAAAAGTCCAAATAAACGGTCCCTTGATGAAACAAAAATTATTTTTATGCTATTAACTATGGTGATTTTAAAGTCAGAAATGTTTTGCATGACAGGTAAAAAAAAAAAAATCGAGTCCTAGAAGAATATGTGGAAAAATGAAATGGAAGTAAAACACTAACTTTATTTGAATGGTGCAATGCTTGAAGAATGCTTTGAAGCAACATGGTGTTAGAGCCATTTTTCCAAATAAACATTGTATTATATAATGTGATAATGATGTTTTAAAATTATTTTATATCTTTTTTTTTTTTTTTTTAATATATATTTAATAAAACTTTTCCTAGGATTTGTCTTGATTTTTAAATTAGACATAGAGGTACATGTATGCTAATGACAAGAAGAACCTATCATCTAATGATTTTTTATTATTATTCAGTATTAATATAAGGAAATTGGTCAATTAAGGGGATTAAAACAAAGTGACCACTATTAAGAGGCAGCCTCTTCCAGTGCATACTGTCTAAAAATTTTGAAAAGTAAAAAAAATGGCCAAACTGTGGCTATAGTGAACCGTGGCTATAGTGAACCAAAAGCTCTGTCCCATTGGGGTTCACTATAGAGGGGTTTTACTGTATATAAAACTAAATTACTTTACACCTATTTCTCAAATAAGATTTTGCAATAAATACAGTAGAACCTCCCTGTAAAGGACAACACCTAATTGCAGAGCCAAAGTGTCCTTTAGGGAGAGGTGTCCTCTTACCGGAGAGTTGCTGAATAGTAAAAATGGTAATTTTGCAAATGAAAACTGTCCTTTATAGAGAGGTGTCCTCTAGCATGAGTGTCCGCTAAAGGGAAGTTTTACTGTATCTATAAATACTCTTATCTTGGATTTCACTGTTGAAATATGTGATCTTAGAAACTTTTATTTGTAAATCTGTATTGTGATGATGAGGTACATTTTGAATTATAAGAATTCTTTCCTTCAAGGTAACAAAGAAGTCAATTCTAAGTGATGTTTCAGTACTTTTCCCTGAAGAAGATAACAATACTGTTATTGAAACTTCATGTATACTTTACCTATTTGGTTTTGTAATATTGTTATCACAATTCACTTCTGCACTGCCTGCAACACACATTTCTCTTTCCCTAATTAACCATCTGGAAGAAAGATCCACAATTTCCAAGATGAAAAGCTCTTTGCATTCTTAGACTGTGAAAGTGTTATGTAGTGGAATTTTGGACTGATTGATAACTGTTTGTCTTTTCCCACTTATAATCTAATAGTTTATATAGATTTTTTTCATCTCTTTTGTGTTTTTCTTTAATGTATTTTTCTCGAACCCATAGTATCTTTCAACCAGATGTCTATATAAACACCTAGTATGTGATGAAAAATGTGTTTCCACACAAAGTCGATAAGTTGGTGATGAGAATATAGGATTACCTGTATTCTAACAGATTATGGTTCCAACCCTGGAATTCTACGATGATCCTCCAGTTGTGATGTAATGTCACCTGTTGACTGACCAGACTTCAGTATTACTTCATCTCTTTGCTTTGTGTATGCATCTGGTGTATTCCTGAGTGTGTGTGTATATATGTGGTGTGTTGACATTTGCATATTTGTGTGGTATGTATATGTGTGTTTGTGTTGGCATTTGCATATGTATATGTGGGTTTGTATGGTGTGTGTTAGTATTTGCATATATGTGTGGTATGTAAATGCTTGTTTGTGCTGTATGTGTTGGCATTTGCCTATTTATGCGATATCTATATATGTATTTGTGTTGGCATTTGCATTTGTACATGGTAGGTATATGCGTGTTGGCATTTGCCTATTTATGTGATATCTATATGTGTATTTGTGTTGATATTTGTACATGGTATGTAAATGTGGTATTGTACGGTATGTGTTGGTATTTGCATATGAACATGGTATCTATATGTGTGTTTGTGTTGGCATTTGTATATGTACATGGTATGTATATGCGTGTTGGCATTTGCATATGTGTGTGGTATGTATATGCGTGTTTGTGCAATGTGTTTGTTGGCATTTTCCTTTATGTGATATATATATATATGTTTGTGTGCGGTATGTGTTGGCATTTGCATATATCTTTGGTATGTATATGCATGTGTATGTTGGCATGTGTGGTATGTATATGCGTGTTTGTGCAGTTTGGCATTTGCATATGTGCGTGGTATGTATATGCATGTTTGTGTTGGTAGTTGCATATGTCTGTGGTATGTATATGCATGTTTGTGTTGGTATTTGCATATGTCTGTGGTATGTATATGCATGTTTGTGTTGGTAGTTGCATATGTCTGTGGTATGTATATGCATGTTTGTGTTGGTATTTGCATAGGTCTGTGGTATGTATATGCATGTTTGTGTTGGTATTTGCATATGTCTGTGGTATGTATATGTGTGCAGTGTGTGGTATTGCATTTGCATATGTCTGTGGTATGTATATGCATGTTTGTGTTGGTATTTGCATAGGTCTGTGGTATGTATATGCATGTTTGTGTTGGTAGTTGCATATGTCTGTGGTATGTATATGTGTGCAGTGTGTGGTATTGCATTTGCATATGTGTGTGTGCATATATGTGATGTATGTTGGCATTTTTGTCTTCTCCACAGAAAGGAATCTCTCAGGAAATCTCCTTCAACCATTCCACATCTTTATTTTCATTCTAGTACCAAGAAAGTGCTCTCTCTCTTTATTTTTTCTTAGTTTCACTTATTTTTTACTCCTTAATGTTGGGAAAAACACATCCATCTATTTAACCACCCAATGTCCAATCCGCCTCTAAAGCTCTATTTTTTATAAAGTTCTTTATGATTAATGCCTCTATGTGCCTATACTGCTTGCCTCATGTACTTTTGAATGTTGTAACCACAATAAATATTGCTTGTTTTGCCCAAGACTTGAGTTTTTCATACCAACAACCACACATTACTTTAGTAACATCTCTATGGATTCCTCTATATGGACAAAACTTAAGAAGGTGGAGAGTCTTTAATGTCGCCGGTCATCTATTTTTTCTAAAGAGACAGAGGTAACTTTTCACACTTGGTTATCACATGTCTTCAATAAAGGTCATTGTAATATCTTTCATAGTTATTGTCTGAATCTCAATATACATGCTAAAAGGTACAACTTCCTTAAGTTTTGTCCATGAGTGTGTCTTCAATAAAGGTCACTGTAATATCTTTCAGAGTTATTGTCTGAATCTCAATATACATGCTAAAAGGTACAACTTCCTTAAGTTTTGTCCATGAGTGTGTCTTCAATAAAGGTCACTGTAATATCTTTCAGAGTTATTGTCTGAATCCCGATATACATGGTAAAAGGTACAACTTCCTTAAGTTTTGTCTATGAGTGTATCTTCAATAAAGGTCACTGTAATATCTTTCGGAGTTATTGTCTGAATCCCGATATACATGCTAAAAGGTACAACTTCCTTAAGTTTTGTCCATGAGTGTGTCTTCAATAAAAGTCACTGTAATATCTTTCCGAGTTATTGTCTGAATCCAGATATACATGCTGAAAGGTACAACTTCCTTAAGTTTTGTCCATGAGTGTATACATCTCAATGTATTTATACCTGGATGGACTACTGTCAATTTAACAAGGACTCATTTTTAGATCAAACATAACTTCAAAAATTTTCCATTATGTAAATTCTTATGTTCTATATTTGCATAGATATAATCTCTCTCCATTATCTATTTTTATGTTTTAGTTTTCTGAAGAAGAGCTTGTCCGAAAGCTTCTATATAGAATTAATAAAAGAGTTGCTGTATTTTATGCTGTTTTGTAATACCTCACTTCCTCTTGGCTCAAATAATAACATTCCTGGATGCTTAAACCAAACATATATTAATTTATACAGATTCAAAAGCCGCCATCTTTGCAATTAAAAACTGCTACTATTCACAAGACAGACTCCTCAAAAACATTGCTGCAGAAATCAACAAACTGAATAAAAATACCAAAATAAGCCTACAATGGATTCCATCACATGTGGGAGTCCCTGGAAATGAGGAGGCCGACAGATTGGCAAAGGAAGGAGCAGTTGGACATCCTGATGCGGTGAACTCCGAGACCTACCTTTCAGCAAGGGACCATATTAACAAACTAAAACTACAACTAATAAGGAACCATAGAGATAGTTTCCATCATTCTTGGTACCAGGTAGAAAACCCCAAAAAACAGACCCTCCAACTAAACAGAAGGGAATCGACACAGTTGGCCAGATAGAAATCTGGTCACCTGCGCCCTCTAGTCTATAAAGAGGGAGCCAAAAGCTTCCCCATGTGGATTGGTACAAAACCCAAGAGGCCACTCCCCAACATATACTAAATTGTATTGGAAAGGACAAAAGATCCCTGTACAGAGAACCAAGAAGAGTTCTTGAGCTTCTTTACGAGCACGACCTCCAAGATCTTGTCTAATTTAGACTAAAAGGATAAGTAAAAAAATATATATTTATTTTTATTGATAAAATTGGTTTATTTTATGGCCAATGTTCAGAAATTTGCGGAATTCAACACAGTTTTATACCTATTTGTATTGAAAGTCAATCAGTTTCTTCCTTCCTTATCTGATTAAAAAAGAATTTTTTTTCAAATAGCTATTTAGCAATAGCCTCTTAAGCTATAGATGGGATTTTTTCCCTTTGAAAGGAAATTAGTTAAATTATAATATTAAAGTGTCACTTTAAAGTAAAACTTTCCTTATTCCTCAAATTATACCATTAAAATGGCTTAATTAAAGTTAAACCTCCATGAGTGAACAACCATGAGTTCAACTTCCAATGAAAGATATTAGAAATGATGGAAAGTTTTCTATTGAACCAATAACATGTTCTAACATATAATACAATGATAAGCCACATTATATTGTATTATAAATTACTTTATATAATATTTACGAACGGAAAAATATGTCTAGGGTAGCCTAGTGGACATGGCATCAGCCCGGTAAGTGAAACACTGTGGGTTTGATTCCCATCCCTGGACACTTATTTTTCCGTTTATCATCACTCTTCACAATTCATCCTTTCATACTTCATCCCTAAGGTTAGAAATGGTCATTGTTTCTCCTTTAAATAAATTTTGATTTTTGTTCAAAAGAAACGCGGGATAATTTTCAAATGTCGTTCTACATGTTCTAACATAGCTGACACAATAGATAACTCTGGGCAAGTGCAAAAAGTTACAAAATTTTATTACAATAAAATAGAGTTTGGTGAAAATTGTTTTGGAGAAGAGAGGCAATTGGAGGAACCCAAACAATGTCAAACATGGGGAGTGGAAACATCTATACAGATTGACGTGGTATCATCTCTTGTCTGCACCATTCTTGAGATGGTTCTCAATGCTAGAGAGATCCTTGAGGTCTTCTTTGAGGATAGATATGAGGTAGTTGATGCCTTCTGATTGGTTCTTGAGATGCTGTTTGATGTCGTCGTGTTGAGTGGTGCTTAGTTTGTACCTCTCATTCTCTCCCTTCAGAGCTACGCGGTGGTTGTGGAGCCGGATCTGAGAGAGGAGTTCCTTCAGACGCCCGCGGTACTCTGTGGGGGAGTTGAGGTGGCTCTGCACAGCCTCCAGCTTGTTCTGGATCTGCTCATCTTCCGGCTGGAGGGTGTACCCGGTCTTCCTGTGGATCTCTTGCTTCACCATCACCCTAAGTAACTTCTGTCCCAGCTCCAGGTGCTTCCTCTTGTTCTCTGCTATCTTAGCCATGGTGGTAGCTTGCCTCTTCTTCAGTTCTGCGATGTCATCTCCGATAAGCCGCAGTCTCACCCGATGTTGCTGGGTTTCTTGCTGCTGGCATTTGAGCCTGTTGAGGAGGCCGTCAAAACCAAGGATGGCCACAGGCATGTACTTGTCTGGGTTGGGGTTGTCCAGCTTGGCTTGCTTCCAGAGGATTCCATCAATGCCGGCTGGGGCGTTATCCAGGTAATGCTGCAGGTGCTCCTTGCTCAGGCCAGTCTTGGGCATCAGGTTCTCCAAACCCAGCTGAGCAAGCTGGGTCTTGACAGTCACCTGCTGGAGATGGTTCATGACATCGTTGGAGGAGATACGGTGGGTCATGCCTGTTGGCAGCTTCTCCTCCAGGTAGATGATCACCTGAACCTTGTTGTTGATCACAGACCTGACCCCATCAATGACCACAGTGAGATTGGGCCGGCTACCAAAGATACGATGCAGCAACTCAATAATCTGCTGTTTCTGGTTGAGGACCTCGGCTTCAGTCTTGTTGAGGTCCAGGCCAACGAGGCCGTCCTCAGGGTTGTAGTGAGGAATCTTGCTGTAGCCGATGCACTTGAACTTGGAGAAAGGGTTGTCCACAGCAAAGTCCATGGGGGGACCATTGAGTAGGTAGTAGCCCTTGCCCACACCCCAGAAGGCTTGCAGCTGGTTCCAGCGGGCAATAATGGCATCCCTCTCATCTCCGTACAGGACGGGCAGAGACAGCGCCGTGACCAGAGCAGTGAAAGGGGAGGTCTGGGATGCCACAGTTGGTTGAGTAGCTGCAGCGGGCTGGGCACCAAACATTGAGAAGGAGGTGCCAGGCATAGTGCTGCCACCAAATCCTCCAGTCCCAAAGGTTGGGGCTGCGGAACCCCCGAAAGAGAAAGAGGGCTGGGTAGCACCCAAGCCCCCGAAGGAAGGGGCAGAGGTGGTGGTGGTTCCCAGATTGAAACTGAAGGCAGAAGTGGTAGCCGCTGGGTTGGCAAAGCTGGTGCTACCCAGAGCCCCGAAGGTGGGGGCAGTCGTGGTTGCCCCCAGGGTCCCTGTGCTGAAACTGAAGGCACTGGTGGTGGGAGCGGCTCCAAAAGAAGGGGTGCTACCAAAGCCAGTGAAGGAAGGAGTGGTAGTCCTGATGCTGGAGCCAAAGTTGAAGGCGGGGGCAGAGGCGGTACTAGTAGTGGTTGTTCCAAAACTGCCGAAGGTGGGTGCTATTGAGGCCTGGGGTTGGCCAAAGGCAGGTCTGTTGAAACCTCCGAAGGCCATTGTGTGGTGTGGAACCCTAAACACACAACATTGTCTTTACATAAGTATGCTGTAGGAAGTTTACTAGAAATTTATAACAACTTTTCAATTAAAATATTGGGTCTAGTTTTAACGTCTATTTTGACGGGAGAGGCAACCTTTATCTTTATAGATGAATATCCTCCCAGCAAAATTTCCATCTATAATTTGGGCATAGATTTGGCCTAGCCACTTTGCCAGCTAAACACCTCTTTGGCAGATTGTGAGGATTCCATTAGATCCCTTGTGGATCTCATGGAATAAAGTCTGCTCTAGGCTGACGAGGGTCATTATCTAGAAACCATGGTGTCTAGGTGGATGCTTCTCAGTTTGCCAAAGCTGGTGTAGTGGCTTTGTCACCAACCTGAGGCCACTAGTTTGTGATGACGGTCAATAGATGGCAATTAGTTTTGACATCAATTTTGACGGGAGAGGCGACCTTAGATCTTTTTATATGAATATCCTCCCAGCAAAATTTCCATAATATACAGTAGAACTACCTCCCTGTAAAGGACAACACCTAATTGCAGAGCTAAAATGTCCTTTAGGGAGAGGTGTCCTCTTAGCGGAGAGTTGATAAATAGTAAAAATGGTATTTTTTGGCGATGAAAACTGTCCTTTATAGAGAGGTGTACTCTAGCGTGAGTGTCCTCTCATGGAGGTTCTACTGTATTGGCGATGAAAACTGTCCTTTATAGAGAGGTGTACTCTAGCATGAGTGTCCTCTCATGGAGTATGTTCTACTGTATTGGTGATGGAAACTGTCCTTTGTAGAGAGGTGTCCGCTAGCGTGAGTGTCCTCTCATGGAGTATGTTCTACTGCACTTTAGTTATCAAAAAATACCACAATAGAGTCTTCCTTCGGAGAGCTTAGCCTAAAAACATGGTTTAATCTGATCTCTCTTGGAAAGATGATCTCTTATCAAGAGGCTGGGTTGAAAAAGCTCCTCATGACTTGGCCTGCCTCACATGAAAATCTCCGATGAGAGACTACTCTCTGTATTTTATCAAATATTCTGAAGTGTTCTATATTCGGAGCTTGTTCGGCCGTACAACTACTACAATAGGAACGATACAGAGAAGATTAGCATGGCCCCTGTGATACCAGTTCGGCGGTACAACTACTACAATAGGAACAATACAGAGAAGATTAGCATGGCCCCTGTGATACCAGTTCAGCGGTACAACTACTACAATAGAAACAATACAGAGAAGATTAGCATGGCCCCTGTGATACCAGTTCGGCTGTACAACTACTACAATAGGAACGATACAGAGAAGATTAGCATGGCCCCTGTGATACCAGTTCGGCGGTACAACTACTACAATAGGAACAATACAGAGAAGATTAGCATGACCCCTGTGATACCAGTTCAGCGGTACAACTACTACAATAGGAACAATACAGAGAAGATTAGCATGGCCCCTGTGATACCAGTTCAGCGGTACAACTACTACAATAGGAACAATACAGAGAATATTAGCATGGCCCCTGTGATACCAGTTCGGCGGTACAACTACTACAATAGGAACAATACAGAGAAGATTAGCATGACCCCTGTGATACCAGTTCAGCGGTACAACTACTACAATAGGAACAATACAGAGAAGATTAGCATGACCCCTGTGATACCAGTTCGGCGGTACAACTACTACAATAGGAACATACAGAGAAGATTAGCATGACCCCTGTGATACCAGTTCGGCGGTACAACTACTACAATAGGAACAATACAGAGAAGATTAGCATGACCCTGTGATACCAGTTCAGCGGTACAACTACTACAATAGGAACAATACAGAGAAGATTAGCATGACCCCTGTGATACCAGTTCAGCGGTACAACTACTACAATAGGAACAATACAGAGAAGATTAGCATGACCCCTGTGATACCAGTTCAGCGGTACAACTACTACAATAGGAACAATACAGAGAAGATTAGCATGACCCCTGTGATACCAGTTCGGCGGTACAACTACTACAATAGGAACAATACAGAGAAGATTAGCATGGCCCCTGTGATACCAGTTCGGCGGTACAACTACTACAATAGGAACAATACAGAGAAGATTAGCATGGCCCCTGTGATACCAGTTCGGCGGTACAACTACTACAATAGAAACAATACAGAGAAGATTAGCATGGCCCCTGCGATACCAGTTCGGCGGTACAACTACTACAATAGGAACAATACAGAGAAGATTAGCATGGCCCCTGTGATACCAGTTCGGCGGTACAACTACTACAATAGGAACAATACAGAGAAGATTAGCATGGCCCCTGTGATACCAGTTCGGTGGTACAACTACTACAATAGGAACGATACAGAGAAGATTAGCATGGCCCCTGTGATACCAGTTCAGCGGTACAACTACTACAATAGGAACGATACAGAGAATATTAGCATGGCCCCTGTGATACCAGTCCAGCGGTACAACTACTACAATAGGAAGGATACAGAGAAGATTAGCATGACCCCTGTGATACCAGTTCAGCGGTACAACTACTACAATAGGAACGATACAGAGAATATTAGCATGGCCCCTGTGATACCAGTCCAGCGGTACAACTACTACAATAGGAAGGATACAGAGAAGATTAGCATGGCCCCTGTGATACCAGTTCGGTGGTACAACTACTACAATAGGAACGATACAGAGAAGATTAGCATGGCCCCTGTGATACCAGTTCAGCGGTACAACTACTACAATAGGAACGATACAGAGAATATTAGCATGGCCCCTGTGATACCAGTTCGGCGGTACAACTACTACAATAGGAAGGATACAGAGAATATTAGCATGGCCCCTGTGATACCAGTCCAGCGGTACAACTACTACAATAGGAAGGATACAGAGAAGATTAGCATGACCCCTGTGATACCAGTTCGGCAGTACAACTACTACAATAGGAACGATACAGAGAAGATTAGCATGACCCCTGTGATACCAGTTCGGCAGTACAACTACTACAATAGGAAGGATACAGAGAAGATTAGCAATGGCCCCTGTGGAAGGAGGACACGGAAAATCATGAAACGTTTCATTTTAACTGTGCATAAGAACAGTGGCACTATTACATCACCCTAGTAACCTAGTGATGATAAAGAATGAGTGTCAACACCAGTTTTGGCAAATTCAGACAAAAAGCCAACAACCTGTATACAATGGTTTTGAGCTATGGCCCTCATCAGTACAGGGACGGCTTCAATTTTATAACATCCTACAAGAGAGTTTAGGAAATCAGTCAAATTTACCAAACTGTAATCAATGTATCTTGGATATTGTTGTTAATATGGGGTGTGATTTAACTGATAGACAGGCTCAGCGACCCATACTAAGAATTAGGGAGTTTATCAGCTCCTGTGGAATCAACGCCCACTCTGTTGTTAAGGCTGTTTCTAGCTCATGAGTGTTTCTAGGAGGGGATTGGAGGGATGAGATCCGCCGTCCTAGGTTGTCCCATACATGCTCAATGGGATTTAGGTCTGGAGATCGAGCTGGCCAATTCATCCGAACAATTGCATGGTTTTGGAGAAAAGTGTCGACCACACCAGCCCTAAGTAGAAGGGCATTATCATCCATTAGATGGTTTTCTAACTCCGCCTTTGCCGGTCCCAAGCCCGGATGAAAAAGGAGGAGGGGGAGCAGTAACAAGCTCGCTAAAAAACCTGGGCTCAGTTGGCCTGGCTGATAGTACCCTGTAAGGGCTCCTGATCCAGGGATACAGGATGAGCAGCGTTTGTACTCCATGTTAGGAGTGGCTGCACATGGCGTCTGTTCCTCATGTCAGAGGCGGCCATTTCTTTTGGAGCTAAGTCGGCCTGCCACTGAGTAGTGCTCCCAGTCTTAAAGACAAAGGCAGATACATTCTACTTCACCCAGTCATGATGGTTGTCAAACAGACACCATCAAGGGTCACAACTTGATACCCTAATATGATTGAGTGGAGATAAGAAAGAAGAAGAAGATGGTTTTCTCCCAGTGTATTACCCTGATAAGAACAGATACTACAAGAATTCTAAATGTAGGCTAAAGGTAGTTAACAAAGATATGAAGAGGGTAAATCTTAATTTGACATTATGCCTTCACTCAGCTAAAATGAGAATCTCAATAGTGTCCATTAATCCATTATTCAGTAATATCTTTTAGGACTTATTTTCTGTTGGTATTTTAATGATCAAAACAAAAAAAGTCAAATGTAATTATTATTAATTTAGAGGTGTTTATGTCAAATACAATTAAATATCTATTCATACAATCTATATTTACTATTTTATATTCACCTTTCAGAATACTAAGGGAATAAAATTAAATATTTAAATAAACACCAGATCAGAATTAAGGCCATACTGAGGTCAACAGGACACTGGATCCATTTATCAATTGCATTTAACTATCCCAGTGGAGTCTTGTAAACTATCTTATATACTTCTAAAATTCCAGTCCAAAAAAATGACAAACTATGCAAAATTAAAATCAGTCATATAAAAAAATCTTGGGTTTTAAACTAACACCTATTGTACTTTTTTGGTCAAATAAATATTTCTAGTTTTATACGTTTATTTAATACCAATTATTAACACCACAAAGAAAAATTTTTTTAAAGGTTTGTTTGTTTATTTAATATTTGAATTATGATAAAAGTTATATACCACGTTTATATTTAAATTATTTGTTTTTTAAATGATTACATGAGACTTACCTACAGATCTGTGTATAAAATGCTTCAGTTTATCTTAATCAAAAAATTGTATATACCATTTTACATGACTAAGACAAACTAAAATATAAATACCATGAGCGCCACCGGATAAAAACAAACGCATTCCAATTTCAAATGACCTAACCAAAAACAGAGTAAAATGAATTATGATTGAAAAAAAAAAAAGGGAAATGAAGAAAAAATGCAATTGTGGCTCTCAATTTTATATTACATTCGTATTTAATTTTACAAAATTAGAAATCTTCTAAAAAGTCAACAATCCGACTTCGACCTTGTCCTTCATGAGGGAAGGTTTTAATAATTACAATTATTGTGATTATATATTATTAATCTATAATTACTATTCAATATTAAAAGTATTATTAGTAATAATCCACTCTCAATAAGAAAACCTCGCTTAATAAAAGATTATATTAGTGGTGATATCAATAGTGATTAAAGGAAATCATTAAAGTGTATTTTCATCATCATTTAAAATATCTAAATATGAAAATGTTGGGAAGTCTCGGGACTAGCTCTCACGTTTAATGGCGTAAATACTCACATAAGCCATGACGAGAGGTTGGGTAAAGTTAGATTAAGTTAATGTGGGTTAGGTTCAGGTTAGATTATGTTAAGATTAGGTTCAGTTTAGAATTTGTTAACATGGGGGAACTAAACAAAGCATTTGAGTAACCAAGACTCCTGGAGCGTATCTATAGATTGCAAACTACTGAACATGGGAACTATTTATCGAAATATCATAATTTGTTTGTTATATTGAAATAATTTGTATAGGTTCTAAATAGTAAATATATTAATTTCCATCTCCATTGCCTATATGCAAAAACATATTAGTATTTATTCAGTAATTTTAGTGTGAGGGACAAAACATCGATTCCATTAGTATTTTATAAATACTTATAAATTAACACAAGGCAATAACGCGCCATCTATACATATAAAATAAAAGGACTTAAAAGCGCGAATGTTTCTTTTATACATAAAACGGACTTCTACTGTCCATACTGCGATGAAAAAAATATTGGGATTTATATATTTTTTCATCGCAGTATGGACAGTAGAAGTCCGTTTTATGTATAAAAGAAACATTCGCGCTTTTAAGTCCTTTTATTTTATATAAATACTTATATTCAAAGTTTGAATAATAAGAATAATTGAGCACAGGCTACCTAAGTACGCGGTTTTGGAGCCTCTAAGTAGGTTGGGTTGGTCTAATCGATCCTAATATATAATTAAAATTTAATTCTCTTCTCAAAGTTTGAATAATGTTATAGAAAAAATTAAGATATATATAGAGGTCAAATAACCAGGGTTCCTGTGGAGTGTACAAAAGGTGTATGTCAACTACCTAGCGGTGAACTCCAAGATATCATGAGGTGCCATAAGTTATATATCAAAAGTTTATTATAAAATTACTTTCAATTATGTGTATTATGTAGTATATAATCACAAAAAAAAATTATATAAGCTACTAGCTGAATGACAGGGCAACGCCCCGGGTTTTACCCTATTAAATGTACCCTATTCAAATACTATTCGTTACAATTATAAATTGGCTCCGTGGATGTCACTCTTGTGAAACGTCCCGCTCCAAACTTTGTGTCTGAGAAGCGATATTTTTATAGAAAGATGATCTGGCTTTTGTTTTCTGCTCGAATGAATGTTTTTCTGTTAGAATTTTGTTCCTGCATATAAAATAATGAACTGGTTTGACCCGTGGTCTCTGCTTTTTGGAATTTTTCCCGATATAATTTTGTATCTGATAATCAAACATGATACAGCAATATCTTCATCATCATCATTTTCTGACTAAAAATATATAGTTTTAATAATTGATTTATATATTTTTTAAAATAGCCTATCGTCTTCCCCGTATTCTTTTACCTATGTATGGAAATTTTGGTTTGAATTAGTGTACTACTGCGAATTTGTATACCGGACATACAGACAAACAGACAAACATACAAACATTCATTTTTATATATATAGAGATTTCTTAAGATATGTGACTTTAAGTATAAAAAGCTTTAATCCAAATGTCTGAATAATATAAATATATTCTAAAAAAATTATATTTGATATTAAAAAAACTCTCAATCGATTTTGACGAATATTTTCTGCAGTTTATTTATTTATTTTATTATTTCTACATGTTTTTAAACTTAGGTGTCGCTACCTCTGCTAACAGACCTGTTTTATTTACCTATCCCTTGTTTACACGTTATTTAGCGGTTCTTTGCTTAGATTATTTTTGATTTTGTATTTAATACCTCCATTTTATAGAGTAAGTATTGCCAAAGATTTAACTTACACAGATATTCCCTAGTTCACCCCTCATTCATTTCCCGAGACAATAATAACACTAATACGAAAATATACCTAATTTGTATATATCTCAATTGGTTTCACTATTTAAATTAATCAAACGCAGTATTGTGTCTATTTAAATAAATTGATAAGAGGAAAATACGAAAATTTTAAATCCTTGTATAAATTAGTGACACTCGCCCTATATTTTATTTATTTATTTATTATTATTTATTTTAAAATTTAATAATATCTCAAAAGTAATGACCAAAATTTACATTTACGCATCTCAACACAGACGATGAAAAAATAAACATTAATTAGCAAAGGATATAATTATATATTCCTGTCAGAGGTGAAATAAAATATAAATTATACATGCTACTTCTACCCACAATTTATGAAAAACGAATATGTTAATTTTTAGTTTTTGTTGTGATATGCCAAATTAGGATCCAAAAGCAAATGAAATATTAATATCAAACATTTTAAAATAAAATTTTTCGTTTTTAATATAAGAACATCTGTAGAATGTTATGTCGCATAAATTACTTATTCAGATTTGATCTTGTCACCTTGGGATTATTTCTATAATTCATATTGTACCATAAAATGCTCCAATGGCCTCCGATTCTTGCAAAAGTCCAACCCCACCAGCGAGTGCAAGTAACCAAACGGGGCTTTGGCACATTTGTAAGTGCAAAGTCGAACTGCTTTTCACATGTGTAGACATGTGGTGCGCTTACAGTAAAAGCAGTCCCCTACTTCTACCCACCATGATTATCATGGCCAGTACCACGTGTACTAGGGATAAGCAATAATAATAATAATATGTATGTTGATTAGTAGAAATAATCTTGTTTATTTAAAGACCATGATTTAATAATAATTTAAAGGATACCTCATTTATTCTTTTCTCTGATGATGGTGACAATGCTGTTGCCGAAATGTCACGCACTAAAAAATTATTTGGATTAGGTCTTATTTTCTTGTAATATTTAAAGACAAATTTCCTGTCTCAGCAAAATTTGCATTAATATTTCAATCCTAGAATTGTAGGTAAATAAAATACTGCCGGTGGATGAGAGGGTAACACCCTCGATTCCCGACAGCCATGAACCGGGATTGAATCCCACGTTAACATTTTGTTTAATATGTGAATAACCTTCATATATTATTCATACACCATCAAAAGTCTCAAGCTTTACAAGCTTGATTGAGTAGAGATAAGAAAGAAGAAGAAGACATATTATTCATTGTTTCAATTATCATAAACTTGGTTGCTCTTGTTGAGCTGCACCTAATAAAGTGATATTGGAACCGAACTGAATTGTAGGTAACCTTGTACTTTTTGTCAAAAGAAGTAAAATGGCCACAAGATATAAGAAGTGAAGATGGTCCTAAGTATTTATCTTATGTTTACATTTAGCTTTATCTCGGCTCCTCCGCCCAAAGAAACATGTTTCCCTCAACCCAGTGCCATCAAATATTGTGGTTTTTATTTAGTGGGTTGGAACGTTTCACGATTTTGTGTGTTATCCTCTTCTTCTTCTTCTTTCTTATCTCCACTCAATCATATTAGGGTATCAAGTTGTGACCCTTGACGGTGTCTGTTTGACAACCATCATGACTGGGTGAAGTAGAATGCATCTGTCTTTGTCATTAAGACTGGGAGCACTACTCAGTGGCAGGCCGGCTTAGCTCCAAAAGAGACGCCTCTGACATGAGGAACAGACACCATGTGCAGCCACTCCTAACATGGAGTACAAACGCTGCTCATCCTGTATCCCTGGATTAGGAGCCCTAACAGGGTACTATCAGCCAGGCCAGCTGAGCCCAGGTTTTTTTAGCAAGCTTGTTACTGCTCCCTCTCCTCCTTTTTCATCCGGGCTTGGGACCGGCAAAGGCCGGTGTGTTATCCTTATTAAAGGGCCATGCTAATCTTCTCTGTATCCTTCCAATTTTAGTATATGTTTTGCCGAACAAGTGTATACAAAGTGGGTTGGTGTTGAAAAGCTGCTAAAACCATTTTGTATCAAGTCCCTTTTGGATATCAGCATTTTCTAATACCTTGGTAAACCTTTACAATGGTTCAGTTGACAGAAAAGAGTATATTGGGAAGCCTTTATTAAGTAAAATCGTTCCATAACAGGATTATCCCAGATGGATAAACAGAATTCTTCTTCTTTCTTATCTCCACTCAATCATATCAGGGTATCAAGCCTGTAGAACTTGTTGATGGTGTCTGCTGGGGATTTGTCTTCTTCTTTCTTATCTCCATTCAATCATATTAGGGTATCAAGTCTGTAGAGCTTGTTGATGGTGTCTGCTGCGGATGTGTCTTCTTCTTTCTTATCTCCACTCAATCATATCGGGGTATCAAGCTTGTAGAGCTTGTTGATGGTGTCTGATGGGGATGTGTCTTCTTCTTTCTTATCTCCACTCAATCATATCAAGGTATCAAGCTTGTATAGCTCGTTGATGATGTCTGCTGGGGATGTGTCTTCTTCTTTCTTATCTCCACTCAATCATATCAGGGTATCAAGCCTGTAGAGCTTGTTGATGGTGTCTGCTGGGGATGTGTCTTCTTCTTTCCTATCTCCACTCAATCATATCAGGGTATCAAGCATGAAGAGCTTGTTGATGGTGTCTGCTGGGGATGTGTCTTCTTCTTTCTTATCTCCACTCAATCATATCAGGGTATCAAGCTTGAAGAGCTTGTTGATGGTGTCTGCTGGGGATGTGTCTTCTTCTTTCCTATCTCCACTCAATCATATCAGGGTATCAAGCATGAAGAGCTTGTTGATGGTGTCTGCTGGGGATGTGTCTTCTTTCTTATCTCCACTCAATCATATTAGGGTATCAAGCCTGCAGAGCTTGTTGATGGTGTCTGCTGGGGATGTGTCTTCTTTCCTATCTCCACTCAATCATATCAGGGTATCAAGCCTGTAGAGCTTGTTGATGGTGTCTTCTGGGGATGAGTCTTGTTCTTCTTTCTTATCTCCACTCAATCATATTAGGGTATCAAGCCTGCAGAGCTTGTTGATGGTGTCAGCTGGGGATGTGTCTTCTTTCCTATCTCCCCTCAATCATATCAGGGTATCAAGCCTGTAAAGATTGTTGATGGTGTCTGCTGGGGATGTCTTCTTTCCTATCTCCCCTCAATCATATCAGGGTATCAAGCCTGCAGAGCTTGTTGATGGTGTCTGCTGGGGATGTGTCTTATTTCCTATCTCCATTCAATCATATCAGGGTATCAAGCCTGTAGAGCTTGTTGATGGTGTCTGCTGGGGATGTGTCTTCTTTCTTATCTCCACTCAATCATATCAGGGTATCAAGTCTGTAGAGCTTGTTGATGGTGTCTGCTGGGGATGTGTCTTCTTCTTTCTTATCTCCACTCAATCATATCTGGGTATCAAGCCTGTAGAGCTTGTTGATGGTGTCTGCTGGGTATGTGTCTTCTTTCCTATCTCCATTCAATCATATCAGGGTATCAAGCCTGTAGAGCTTGTTGATGGTGTCTGCTGGGGATGTGTCTTCTTTCTTATCTCCACTCAATCATATCAAGGTATCAAGCCTGCAGAGCTTGTTGTCTGCTGGGGATGTGTCTTCTTTCCTATCTCCACTCATTCATATCAGGGTATCAAGCCTGTAGAGCTTGTTGATGGTGTCTGCTGGGGATGTGTCTTCTTTCTTATCTCCACTCAATCATATCAGGGTATCAAGTCTGTAGAGCTTGTTGATGGTGTCTGCGGGAGCTGTGTCTTCTTTCCTATCTCCCCTCAATCATATCAGGGTATCAAGCCTGCAGAGCTTGTTGATGGTGTCTGCTGGGGATGAGTCTTCTTTCTTATCTCCACTCAGGGTATCAAGCCTGTAGAGCTTGTTGATGATGTCTGCTGGGGATGAGTAGAGCTCATCAATGGATGAGCCAATATAGTCAATGGTGTGGTTTGGGGTTGCAGATTGAGAATTGATATTTAACAGCCACAACACACTAGAATCAAAACCCTCATTGTGGGCACTTTTTTTTCCCCTAAAAACAAATTATATATATTCTGGCCAATATACCTTTAGGTTCAGATGGGTAAGTTTAGGTTGTTTTAAAAATTGATTTTTTTTTCTTACTACGAGTAAGCCTAATGCAATGGAATAATACACCTACAATGTGATGAAGAAATTGTAAAGTAGGGTTCTCATATAGAAATTGTAATATTGATTGAACAAAAAATAAGAAAAGATCAAATATGTGTAATAAACTCTGAGAGAAAACTGACAAAAACTATAACAAGACTTAGAACAAAACACTATAAAGGAATGACAATACATCCATATGGCACAAGAACCTATAGGACATGTAACAATTGTCCTGGTGTGGAACTAACACCTACCCACATATTCTCATGCCCAGCAATGGCTGCAGCCTTTCAGAAAATTGACTTAGACCCAGAGCAGCAGCTTTACACGCCAGAGATAGAGGACATTGCTGCTGCTGTGATAGAGATGTATGGAGACATCTGCGGCTCTTCATTGGACACAACAACAACAGAAAATTGACATGGACCCAGAACAGCAGCTTTACACACCCAAGATAGAGGACATTGTGACTGCTGTGATAGAGATGCATGAAGACATCCGAGACTCTTCATTGGAAACGACAACAACAGAAAGTTGATATGGATCCAGAGCAGCAGCTTTACACACCCAAGATAGTGGACATTGTGACTGCTGTGATAGAGATGTATGGAGACATCTGACTATTCTTTGGACACAACAACAACAATATTGATTCGTTGTAAAAAATTGTCGCAAAGAGTCGTATAAGATTGAGAAATGCTCACCAACTCTTTCTGAGCTTGATAGAGGTAGAATTATTGCCTACCCGTATTTATGTTTATTGTACCGCAGTATTGATTCTCTTTCTGGACGAGATCTCATGACTGTTAGCAGAATACGGAACGCCCGCTATTACTAATCGCCGTTTAACTCCGCCTTTGCCGGTCCCAGGTCCGAATGAAAAAGGAGGAGGGAGAGCAGTAACAAGCTCACCAAAAAACCTGGGTTCAGCTGGCCCAGCTGATAGTACCCTGTAAGGGCTCCTGATCCAGGGATACAGGATGAGCAGCGTTTGTACTCCATGTTAGGAGCGGCTGCACATGACGTCTGTTCCTCATGTCAGAGGCGGCCATTTCTTTTGGAGCTAAGTCGGCCTGCCACTGAGTAGTGTTCCCAGTCTTATGACAAAGGCAGACGCATTCTACTTCACCCAGACCCTAATATGATTGGGTGGAGATAAGAAAGAAGATGAAGAAGAAGACTAATCGCCATATTTCCACGGTCATTAGAAATGAGTATCCTACCAATTTACTTCTATTGATTTGGCCTTGATGAGTCCATTATCTTCTATCAGGAGTTGTCTAACTTGCTGTGTTTGAAAGGAACTTTTCTTGGATCTGGAAATCTCCCTGAATCTACTTCCTCACCTTGTCTTCAGACATTTGTCCCCTCAGTTCTGTCCACTTAGTAGAAACCAACTAACCTGATATCATAAACACAAGGTAAATAAGACCAAATAATTTAATAGTGTGTGATGTTTCGGTAACAGCATTGTTACCATCTTCAGACAAGAGTACTGAATTGGTTGTAAGTGCTTGTTTCAGTACTTTTGTCTGAAGATGGTAACAATGCTGTTACCTGAAAGTCACACACTATATATTTATTTGGATTTGGTCTTATTACCTTGTATTTATAATCTATAATCCAAATTGTGCCTTATCATTGGATATTTGGTCTTATTACCTTGTGTTTATAATCCAAATTGTGCATTATCAACCTGATATCATAAGATGTCATAACCTTTGTTTCTGTTCATTTGGTTTTGCTTCCAGTTGATTACACCATTTTGGGACAACAACTATGGACAACCATTTGATCCACTGTTTTCTTAGAGAGACTCACCAAATAAATTTGCCAAATTTAATACAGTAGAACAACCTCCCTGTAAAGGACAACACCTAATTGTAGAGCCAAAGTGTCCTTTAGGGAGAGGTGTCCTCTTACCAGAGAGTTGCTAAATAGTAAAAATGATAATTTTGTTAATGAAAACTGTCTTTTGTAGAGAAGTGTTCTCTAGCGCGAGTGTCCTCTCATGGAGGTTCTAATGTATAAGTTACATACTTTGGATTATCTCTGCCCTAAAAAAAGCCTTCTGTTTGATGGAAAGTTGGTAAATTTAGACTCACTAGAGATCCCCATAATTTATACAGGATACCTCATGTCAATGCCTCTAGTTAAAGCTCTTTAATGAGAACTTTGCTTGAACATGATGAAGAATGAATGTGGTGTTGCCAGCAATGAACCAGAGTGGAGTGAAGGCAGCCAAGAGGCTGGTGCCCCAAAACTATGTGGAGCAGGCCATGCAAGCTTCCAAGAAACACCAGAACCTCATCTGCCAGCTCTTGGAGCAGGTGAGAATTCTTCTGTTAGCCCCATCTATGTTTCTGGACATCATAATCTCATTTTCCTAACCTACTACAAATTTTCAATGCAACCTCTCTGTTAATGACAACAACACCTAGTTGTAAAGTCAAATTGTCATTTATACAGAAGTATTCTCTTACCAGAGAGTTGCTGGATAGTAAAAATTGGTAATTCTGGTAGAGACCCCCTCCGTACCATCAAAACCCAATGCCTGCAGGAATGGAAATCTAATGCTGCACATGACTGGTACAGAGCAGGAGGGACAAGCACCGGTTCTGTCCTCCCAAGAGAACAACAGTCTTTGATTTCCAGACTTAAATCTGGTCATCTACGGACAATGACTTTCAGAATGGTTGCAAGGTTTTCCCACTATGTACCAAGTGCAATTCTCAAACTGCAACCCCAAAACACATTTTTGACTGTATTGACTCATCCATTGATGAGCTCTACTCTTCCCCAGCAGACATCAACAAGCTCTAAAGGCTTGATACCTTAATATGATTGAGTGGAGATAAGAAAGAAGAAGAAGAGAAGGTAATTCTGGTGATGAAAACTGTCCTTTTGTAAAGAGGTGTCCTCACATGGAGGTTCTAATGTATTTCTTACACTAAAGAGTTAACTGATTAACCAATTCAGCATGATGGTAACAGTTATTATTATCCCTAGTACACATGTGGTACAAGCCATGAAAATCTTGGTGGGTAGAAGTTGGTGACTGCTTTTACTGTAAGTATACTACATTAGTAAATTAAATTTAATTGCCATCTATCGTTAAAATTTTACACAAATAAATTTACTGCCAATGCGTTTCTTTTAAATATCATCAAATATTATCTCTACAGACCTTACTGCAATGATATGAGTTATTGAATGAGAGGGCTTGGCTCATCAGTAGTGAACCCTCTCAGCGGTTTCGCCAAATTAAGAGTTCACTACTGATGAGCCAAGCCCTCTCATTCAATAATTCATATCATTGCAGTAAGGTCTGTAGAGATAATATTTGATGATATTTAAAAGAAACGCATTGCCAGTAAATTTATTTGTGTAAAATTTTAAGTACACCCCATGTCTACACATATAAAAAGCAGTTCGACTTTTTCACTTACAAATATGCCAGAGCTCCATTTGGTTACTTGCACTCGCTGGTTGGGTTTTAGACTTTAGCAAGAATCAAGGGTCCATTGAACCTTTTTTATTTATATAGAAAAAAGTGTTCAATTCGGAATTCCAATCCCAGTCATAGCAGTCGAAAAACCAATGGTTTAGACTTACCCTTCCACAGACCCCTGTGTATTCTAGCTATTGGTGTTTTAAACTCTTTATTCAAACATTAACTACATAGCATTGCTTACATAGTAGTGTTTACATGAGAAAATAACAATGGCTATATACATATAGTAAAGTCACACAAAGCAATAACGCGCCATCTATACATATAAAATGAAAGGATTTAAAAGCGCGAATGTTTCTTTTATACATAATACAAACTTCTACTGCCCTTACTGCAATGAAAAAATGTGTATTGGGAGGGCTTGGTTCATCAGTGGTGAACCCTCCCAGCAGTTTCGCCAATTTAATCCACCAGACCGCTTCTCAGAGCTCTAATACTGTATTGGATGATTCTGCTTATATACGCAGCACTGAAGGGTGGAATCTCAGAAATGGTTTTCAAGAAAACTATGGACATAAGGTTATAGGACAGTAGAATTACATTGAAATATTTGCATCGAGCAATGCTCTTCCGCAAACAATAAAGACAAGGTCAGTTAGACATAAATTAACACAAAGCAATAACGCGACATCTATACATTTTTTCATCGCAGTAAGGACAGTAGAAGTTTGTATTATGTATAAAAGAAACATTCGTGCTTTTAAATTCTTTCATTTTATAGTAAAGTCAGTTTTACATGAGTCAAAGTTTCAGTTCAGCAAGTAAAGATGGATATAGAGACATTAAGAGAGTATATATTTACACCATACATCAGACATGAGCCTCTAAAAGTGAGTCAATGTTGTAGTCATTGTTAAAAATCGATGCTTATCCAGAATTTGTACATTACATATTTGGCGATGAAAAAATGTACCTCTTATCCGATGCTACATTGATGCTAGTTATTGATAGGGTTGGTGTTGGAAAGGAAATGGCTTAAAGACACTTACTGTAGAGCTATATGTATGGAACTGTGTCTCTTCTTCTTCTTTCTTATCTCCACTCAATCATATTAGGGTATCAAGTTGTGACCCTTGGTGGTGTCTGTTTGACAACCATCATGACTGGGTGAAGTAGAATACATCTGCCTTTGTCATTAAGACTGGGAGCACTACTCAGTAGCAGGCCGACTTAGCTCCAAAAGATATGGCCGCCTCTGACATGAGGAACAGACACCATGTACAGCTGCTCCTAACATGGAGTACAAACACTGCTCATCCTGTATCCCTGGAGCCCTTACAGGGTACTATCAGCCGGGCCAGCTGAGCCCAGGTTTTTTAGTGAGCTTGTTACTGCTCCCCCTCCTCCTTTTTCATCTGGGCTTGGGACCGGCAAAGGCAAAGTTAGGGAACTGTGTGTGTAGAGGAAGTGTCCAAAGGAAGGCTGGGACGACAGCACCATCAATGCCCTTATCCAACAACTAGCTGCCATGGACAGCAACAACTACCTCAGCAGCTGCGGAGTTGGAGAACGAGAGGCCAGGTTTGCTTCGGACATTGTGTCTGCCAGACACTTCAAGTAAGTGGGCATGAGTGATTTTACTGTTTGGATGGAGTTTTCAGTGTTGTAGAAATATACTGAACTCTCTGCATTGTCGAACTACACTATTTTATCTGTTGTAAAACTGGTGTCAACCTGGATGGTATAATCTGTGCATTCTCATGATAAAGATTAGAATTGGTGAACGTTCAAACAATGGACTGGACAACACGAGGAGATGAAGAGGATGGCGGAGGAAGTACGGAGAGACCATGTAGAGGAAGGCATTGAAGGAGGGAGATATGGAGAGACCATGTGGCCCACCCTCAGTAGAGGAAGGTACTGAAGGAGGGAGATAGGGAGAGACCATGTGGCCCACCCTCAGTAGAGGAAGGCATTGAAGGAGGGAGATATGGAGAGACCATGTGGCCCACCCTCAGTAGAGGAAGGCATTGAAGGAGGGAGATATGGAGAGACCATGTGGCCCACCCTCAGTAGAGGAAGGCATTGAAGGAGGGAGATATGGAGAGACCATGTGGCCCACCCTCAGTAGAGGAAGGCATTGAAGGAGGGAGATATGGAGAGACCATGTGGCCCACCCTCAGTAGAGGAAGGTACTGAAGGAGGGAGATATGGAGAGACCATGTGGCCCACCCTCAGTAGAGGAAGGCATTGAAGGAGGGAGATATGGAGAGACCATGTGGCCCACCCTCAGTAGAGGAAGGCATTGAAGGAGGGAGATATGGAGAGACCATGTGGCCCACCCTCAGTAGAGGAAGGCATTGAAGGAGGGAGATATGGAGAGACCATGTGGCCCACCCTCAGTAGAGGAAGGTACTGAAGGAGGGAGATATGGAGAGACCATGTGGCCCACCCTCAGTAGAGGAAGGCATTGAAGGAGGGAGATATGGAGAGACCATGTGGCCCACCCTCAGTAGAGGAAGGCATTGAAGGAGGGAGATATGGAGAGACCATGTGGCCCACCCTCAGTAGAGGAAGGTACTGAAGGAGGGAGATATGGAGAGACCATGTGGCCCACCCTCAGTAGAGGAAGGCATTGAAGGAGGGAGATATGGAGAGACCATGTGGCCCACCCTCAGTAGAGGAAGGCATTGAAGGAGGGAGATATGGAGAGACCATGTGGCCCACCCTCAGTAGAGGAAGGCATTGAAGGAGGGAGATATGGAGAGACCATGTGGCCCACCCTCAGTAGAGGAAGGCATTGAAGGAGGGAGATATGGAGAGACCATGTGGCCCACCCTCAGTAGAGGAAGGTACTGAAGGAGGGAGATATGGAGAGACCATGTGGCCCACCCTCAGTAGAGGAAGGCATTGAAGGAGGGAGATATGGAGAGACCATGTGGCCCACCCTCAGTAGAGGAAGGCATTGAAGGAGGGAGATATGGAGAGACCATGTGGCCCACCCTCAGTAGAGGAAGGTACTGAAGGAGGGAGATATGGAGAGACCATGTGGCCCACCCTCAGTAGAGGAAGGCATTGAAGGAGGGAGATATGGAGAGACCATGTGGCACACCCTCAGTAGAGGAAGGCATTAAAGGAAATAGGAAATGTTAAAACATCCATACAAGATCCACTTAAGTCTCTGATCATCTACAGACAATGACTTTCCAGATGGTTGCAAGATTTTCCTACTTTGTACTAAGTTCTCAACCTGCAACCCCAAACCACATCATTTAGTGTATTGGCTCATCCATTGATGAGTTCTACTCATCCCCAGCAGACACTATCTTCAAGCTCTACAAGCTTAATAACCCGATATGATTGAGTGGAGATAAGAAAGTAGAAGACACATCCCCAGCAGACACCATCAACAAGCTTTACAAGCTTGATACCCTGATATGATTGAGTGGAGATAAGAAAGTAGAAGACACATCCCCAGTAGACACCATCAACAAGCTCTACAAGGCTTGATACCCTGATATGATTGAGTGGAGATAAGAAAGAAGAAGACACATCCCCAGCAGACACCATCAACAAGCTCTACAAGGCTTGATACCCTGATATGATTGAGTGGAGATAAGAAAGAAGACACATCCCCAGTAGACACCATCAACAAGCTCTACAAGGTATGATTCCCTAATATGATTGAGTGGAGATAAGAAAGTAGAAGACACATCCTCAGTAGACACCATCAACAAGCTCTACAAGGTATGATTCCCTGATATGATTGAGTGGAGATAAGAAAGTAGAAGAAGACAGGATTCTCATCAACACTTCCTAAATAAATATGTTTAAAGATGCAGGTAATGTAGTTAGCTTACTCCCTGGTTAGAAAAGCCATTTGAAGTCTGATGGAAAGAATTTTCTATGGACTACAATTTTTTCTTGTCAACAGTGATGGATGAGGGGACATGTAGGTGATGTCCAGGAAAAGACATCTTCTTTCTTATCTTCACTCAATCATATCAGGGTATCACACCTTGTAGAGCTTGTTGATGGTTTCTGCTGGGGAAGAGTAGAGTTCATCAATTAATGAGTCAATATAGTCAATAATGTGTTTTGGGGTTGCAGGTTGACACTTAGTACATAGTGGGAAAACCTTGCAACCATTCTGTCATTGTCTGTAGTTGACCAGACATTAGTCTGGAAATCAAAGACTGTTGTTCTCTTGGGAGGACAGAACTGTTGCTTGTTCCTCCTGCTCTGTACCAGTCATATGCAGCATTATATTTCCATTCCTGCAGGCATTGGGATTTGATAATATGAAGGAGGTCTCTTTCGTCTAGTTGGGTGGTAGATTCTCTGGCTTCAGGTAGGCCAAGAGCTCCAGACTTTGCCAGAGAGTAGGAAGGGACATGGCATCAGCAGGTCCGGTGACATCAATGTTGTCTGGTCAACAGTAATGGATGAGGGGACATGTGGCTGATGTCCAGGATGGGACATGGCATTGGGAGGTCCGGTGACATCAATATTGTCTGGTCAACAGTAATGGATGAGGGGACATGTGGCTGATGTCCAGGATGAGACATGGCATTGAGGGGTCCGGTGACATCAATATTGTCTGGTCAACAGTAATGGATGAGGGGACATGTGGCTGATGTCCAGGATGAGACATGGCATTGAGGGTCCGGTGACATCAATATTGTCTGGTCAACAGTAATGGATGAGGGGACATGTGGCTGATGTCCAGGATGGGACATGGCATTGGGAGGTCCAGTGACATCAATATTGCTGGTCAACAGTAATGGATGAGGGGACATGTGGCTGATGTCCAGGATGGGACATGGCATTGGGAGGTCCGGTGACATCAATATTGTCTGGTCAACAGTAATGGATGAGGGGACATGTGGCTGATGTCCAGGATGGGACATGGCATTGGGAGGTCCGGTGACATCAATATTGTCTGGTCAACAGTAATGGATGAGGGGACATGTGGCTGATGTCCAGGATGGGACATGGCATTGGGAGGTCCGGTGACATCAATATTGCTGGTCAACAGTAATGGATGAGGGGACATGTGGCTGATGTCCAGGATGGGACATGGCATTGGGAGGTCCAGTGACATCAATATTGCTGGTCAACAGTAATGGATGAGGGGACATGTGGCTGATGTCCAGGATGAGACATGGCATTGAGGGTCCGGTGACATCAATATTGTCTGGTCAACAGTAATGGATGAGGGGACATGTGGCTGATGTCCAGGATGGGACATGGCATTGGGAGGTCCAGTGACATCAATATTGCTGGTCAACAGTAATGGATGAGGGGACATGTGGCTGATGTCCAGGATGGGACATGGCATTGGGAGGTCCGGTGACATCAATATTGTCTGGTCAACAGTAATGGATGAGGGGACATGTGGCTGATGTCCAGGATGGGACATGGCATTGGGAGGTCCGGTGACATCAATATTGTCTGGTCAACAGTAATGGATGAGGGGACATGTGGCTGATGTCCAGGATGGGACATGGCATTGGGAGGTCCGGTGACATCAATGTTGTCTGGTCAACAGTAATGGATGAGGGGACATGTGGCTGATGTCCAGGATGGGACATGGCATTGGGAGGTCCGGTGACATCAATATTGTCTGGTCAACAGTAATGGATGAGGGGACATGTGGCTGATGTCCAGGATGGGACATGGCATTGGGAGGTCCGGTGACATCAATATTGCTGGTCAACAGTAATGGATGAGGGGACATGTGGCTGATGTCCAGGATGGGACATGGCATTGGAAGGTCCGGTGACATCACAGAGCCTCAGCCCAAGGCAGCTGGCTCCAGCCTGGTGAATGTCTTGGCCAACTCCCTGGTGATGGACATCATCAAACAGATGGGTAAGTTGTTTTTGTAATTACTTATTCCTCAAGTCATTCAAACGATCTCCATTAGGTACCATTGTCTCAGCTTTTCTATTATAGTCCTGAATTTTTCCCATGGGTCTTTTTTGGAGGATTTGATACAATTCAATAGATGTTCAGGACTGGCTGGTTGGGAATCGTATTTGGGGCATTTCAGGAATGTTTTGATTTTTCCATTAAATTTGAGCATTCTAAGATGTCCTGTTCGTAATCTTGAAATCGCCGTTTGTTCTTCTCTAGTAAGGGTGTGGAAAAAAGATTTGTTAGGAATGGGGGTGTACCAGGGGTGGTTTAGGGTGGATTTCCAGAGAGAGGTTTGTTTGTGGATGGAAGAAATTTCTGAATAGGTGAGTTGGGAGTTTTCAAGCTGGCCATCACAAAGTGCCTCTATTAACTGAGTGTCATCGTAACATACACCAAAGTTTGTTTGCTAATCGTGAATTCTATCAATTATTTATTCTCATATTGTTATATTCCATCTTTTATAAAGTCTGCTTCCATTTTTGAAGCATTTTTTCAAATCTCCCTTACCAAAATGATTTACTTTAATTCAACATTGACTTTAATCCAACCAGAATCACCTATCCCTTGGGGTAAAACAAGGTAATAAGACCAAATCCAAATAAATAAATAGTGTGTGACGTTTCGGTAACAGCGTTGTTACCATCTTCAGACAAAAGTATTGAATGAGAAATTTTACCAGTAACTCTTTCAAACATGCTGTGGTAAAATTTCTCATTCAGTTCTTTTGTCTGAAGATGGTAACAACACTGTTACCGAAACGTCACACACTATTTATTTATTTGGGTTTGGTCTTATTACATTGTGTTTATAATCTACTAGCCGAATGACCCGGGCAACGCCCGTGTTTTGCCCGATTGAATGTTTTGATTCAAATACTATTTGTTACAATTATAAATTGGCGCCTTATATAAATGCATATGTTAGTTAATAACTATAGCCTATGTGCTTTATCTGTCTATGTACTGTTGGCTTCCGTAGGCGTCTCTTACTGGGAAAAAGAAAGAGAGGATTCCATTTGGTTATTAAATAATATATGCATTTATTTAAGGAGCGACCCGCTCCAACACAATGGTTACAAAAACGAAAAGGCGAGTGGGGGGGGGGGGGGGGGCAAAGGTGGCGTGATTGTAGCCGACCAATAGGAGGGCGCCATTCCAAAAAAAAAAGCAAACGGTGACAGAGATGACTGTTGAAGAATGACGCTCGTAACTGTATATAGAATAATCCAAATTGTACCTTATTATTGGAGATTTGGTCTTATTACCTTGTGTTTATAATCTATAATCCAAATCATGCCTTATCTACCTATCCCTTGGGGTGTTGAATTAAAAAGGATTGACTTTATATACCTTCAATATGATACTCCATTCTGATAAAGCGTAATATGGATTATAGATTAGAACTACAAGGTAATAAGACCAAATCCTTCTCTGAAGCAAAGAAGTCTGAGTCCCTGTCGGCCTCATTTGTGAGGAATTTCCATCAAATGTTGTCCAGGGACTGATTAATCTATTGGGGCAAGGTAGCAGTGTTTCCTGGCTAAGCCTTTTAACAAATTATGGAAAACAGCACAGACAATAGGCACAAGACAGATGATAGATCCAACTTAAAAGAAAGGTTGATGTTAATCTCCACTTTCTGTAAATAACTGCTATGTTTACTTCTGTATCTGGGAGAATCCTGTATGGGATGGATGTCCTAAATAAATCCCTTTTTTTGTTGTTGTTTCTCAGCTAAGTTGCTGTATGGTATCCCACCCACTTCTGCTATTTATGGCTTTGGATTATCTTCTTCTTCTTTCTTATCTCATTTGATAATCATCATGACTGGGTGAAGTATAAAGCGTCTGCCTTTGTCATTAAGACTGAGAGCACTAATCAGTGGCAGGCTGACTTAGCTCCAAAATAAATGGCCGCCTCTGACATGAACAGATGCCATATGCAGCCGCTCCTAACATGGAGTACAGACTCATCCTGTATCCCTGGATCAGGAGCCCTTACAGAGTACTATCAGCATGGCCAGCCGAACCCAGGTTTTTTAGTGAGCTTGTTACTGCTCCCCCCCTCCTTTTTCATCCGGGCTTGGGACCGGCAAAGGTGGAATTGTTTGTATTGTGGTGAAGGACTTCCTACAATGGTTGTCCGGGGACTAAATAATCTGTCGGTGCAAGGTCTGGGGAGTATGGTAGGTAGAACAGTGTTTCACAGTTAAGTTACTCTATGGTATCCTAGCCACTTCTTCTACATTATTGTGAAGGAGCAATATACACTCCTGGGAATAACCAGTTCTGGCTTCTGTTTCACTTCCTGATGAACATGTTGCAGCTGCTGAGAGTATAGAACTTCATTCAGAGTTTGAACTTCGCCTTTGCCGGTCCCAAGCCCCGTTGAAAAATGAGGAGGGGGAGCAGTAACAAGCTCACTAAAAAACCTGGGCTCAGCTGGCCATGCTGATAGTACCCTGTAAGATCTCCTAATCCAGGTATACAGGATGAGCAGCATTTGTACTCCATGTTAGGAGCGGCTGCACATGGCGTCTGTTATTCATGTCAGAAGCGGCCATTTCTTTAGGTGCTAAGTAGGCCTGGCACTGAGTAGTGCTCCCAGTCTTAATGACAAAGGCAGATGCATTCTACTTCACCCAGTCATGATGGTTGTTAAACAAGCTTGATACCCTAATATGATTGAGTGGAGATAAGAAAGAAGAAGATTCAGTTTGACGCATTGGATTTTTTTTTTTGTGTATCCCTAGTACACGTGGTACAGGCCATAATAATCATGTTGGGTAGAGGTAGATGACTGCTTTTACTGTAAGTGCACCACATGTCTACACATGTGAAAAGCAGTTCGACTTTGCACTTACTTTGTACCAGAGCCTCATTTGGTTACTTGCACTCGCTGGTGGGGTTGGACTTTTGCAAGATTCGGAGGCCATTGGAGCATTTTTTTATAATCAGAAAAAAGTGTGCAATGCGGGAATCGAACCCGGGTCGTAATGGTTGAAAACCAATGGTTTAGACCATCCTCCCACCAACCCATTGGTAACAGCTCATAATCTACCATTTGAACACCCTTTCTCTCTCTCTCTTGAGGTAACCAGGATTCCTGGAGCCACCATGTACACCAACTATCCTGGTTGACATGTCTAATGGTGGACATCCAGTTTATCTGATGTACTGTACCTGGTTCTGTAGGTCTTCAGGGGTAAATATGCTCATTCCTAGGAGAATGGACCACTTGAACAGTCCATCAGTCAACAAACAATGTCGTCCTGCCACTGAGTAGTGCTCCCAGTCTTAATGACAAAGGCAGACAATTTCTACTTCACCCAGTCATGATGGTTGTCAAACAGACACCATCAAGGGTCACAACTTGATACCCTAATATAATTAAGTGGAGATAAGAAAGAAGAAGATCAATTAACAGAGCATGATCTTGCATTGATGTAAAAGGAAATCTTTCGGTGTGATGCACAGAGTCCTGTGATGACAAGCCATTATTGTAAGCACGCAACCAAAAATGGATGCTCTGCACTTTCTAGAAAGCAACGAACAAGCTTGTGGGCTTCAGAAAGTGAGGATCCCACCAAAGCACAGCTGGTACAGTGGAATGGACCCAGGAGCTCTGAACCTCAGACAGGGCACCAAACAACAAAGATTTAGAACAGACCATCTCTAGTAATTCAATAGCAGATAGAAAATAATAATAAAATCTACCCCAATGGTCAAAAATATAGTTTGATACCTACAGCTCCAGAACAAATTTTGGCTTGTATTAGATACACTAAACAGGACCTTTGGGAGAGACCGCTGCTTATCATCAAAAAGCTCCATTGACTCATGGAATTTGTGTAATCTTTGTGCAAGGGGATAAGAAACAACAACTACACTGTGGGACATTATATTTATTTACATCACAATTCATACCTTACTTTATGCCATTTTACATTATATATTTTAAACTTTGACACCTTGGAACAACATGGCTGGATGTTCAGGAGTACCCAACACGCAGGCTTGCTTTATCCTACCTCTAGCCACAGGGATGAGTCTGACTCTCTGTCTGTTGACCTTACGCCGGCGTAATCCAAAGGCACGCTACGTGCTGTGGCCTCGTATTGACCAGAAGTCATGTCTTAAGTGTTCCTTGACAGCAGGTAAGTGTCAGATACCATGTGACTGGAGTGGAGCTGATGTGAAATGTGCCAGGATTTGAGCTGGTGGTTGTGGAACCCTTACGAGAGGGGGATGAACTCCATACCAATCTACCCCGGCTTACAGAGCTTCTTCAGTCCATGGATCCTGGTTCTGTAGCCTGCATCCTCTCCACCACTTCTTGCTTCGCTCCCAGAGCCCCTGATGAGTGAGTCCTCCTCTATTCATTATTACAGGATTGCAGAAAAAATCATAAGACTGGTCAACACTTTCTTATTTATAAATAAAAGAATGTGTCTGTCTTTGTCATTAAGACTGAAAACACTACTCAGTAGTAAGCCAACTTAGCTCCAATATAAAATGGCCGCCTCTGACATGAGGAACAGATGTCATGTACAGCTGCTCCTAACATGGAGTACAAACTCATCCTGTATCCCTGGAGCACTTACCGGGTACTATCAGATAGGCCAGCTGAGCCCAGGTTTTTAGTGAGCTTGTTACTGCTTCTTCTCCTCTTTTTTCATCCGGGACCGGCAAGGGTGGAGTTTTTAATGGAGTACAACCACTAAATAAACACAAGGTAATAAGACCAAATCCAAATAAATAAATAATGTGTGACGTTTCAGTAACAACGCTGTTACAGAAATGTTACACACTATTTATTTATTTGGATTGGTCTTATTACCTTGTGTTTATAATCTACTAGACGGGTGACCCGGGCTTCGCCCCGGGATTGACCAGTGTGCATATCTACCCGAGTGATATATATTTAGATAAGATTTTTTTTTATATAATTGTTTGTTATTAGCATTATCTATTTGTTTGCATCAGCATAATTTAATCTAATCTTTGTGATAGAGGGCGCTGTTCGTGAGCTAAGTGGAATAATTTGAATATATAGTTTTAATAATTGATTTATATATTTTTTAAAATAGCCTATCGTCTTCCCCGTATTTTTTTTACCTATGTATGGAAATTTTGGTTTGAATTAGTGAACTACTGCGAATTTGTGTACCGGACATACAAACAAACAACATACAAACATTGATTTTTTATATACAGTAAAACCCCGCTAATACGAACCCTGGATATAATGAACCTTCCCTTATAACGAACCCACGGCGATTCCCAATTCCATTCCATTGAAAATACCATCCTTATAACGAACTTTGCGATTTTTAGAATAACGAACTACCCCTATAACGAACCTATTTTTGGTCCCAAAATAATAAAATCTATTTAAAATACTATGCTTATAACGAACTTAGAATTGTAATTTAAAAAAAAAATTAAAACAACCAAATTTTGAGCATGTTTCAGCTCGCGGATCGCGATTTCAAAACAATAAATTTAGCGGCATTGTTTGTTTTGAATTTTGCACTTTATTTTTGCTGTATGTTGTATAAATTTTAACACATTATACTTTTTATTAAATAGAATATATTTGCATCCATTAAATTTGAAATATAAAAATACAAATGGCTTCCAAAATGAAGAAAACAAAGGCATTTTAAAAACAAAAGCGTTATTTCTTTAAAAAAAAAAAAGGGCCATTTTCAGAACTTTTCAAAGTGAAACAACATAGGCAAAATGTTAAGAACATATTAAAATAAGAGAATATAACTTTTCTATTATAAAAGATAAAATATAAAGCTATTAAAAATTGTTACAAAGAGGAATCAACCTCAACTTTTGCCGCGATCGCGATCGTACGTTTTAGGGCTAAAAAAAAAAAAATCCAAATAAATGGTCCCGTGATGAAACAAAAACTATTTTTATGCCATTAACTATGGTGATTTTAAAGTCATCAATGTTTTGCATAACAGGTTAAAAAAAAAACGAAATCTAGACCTAGAAGAATATGTGGGAAAATGAAATGGAAGAAAAACACTAACTTTATTTGAATGGTGCAATGCTTGAAGAATGCTTTGAAGCAACAAGGTGTTAGAGCCATTTTTCCAAGTAAACATTGTATTATATAAAATGTGATAATAATGTTTTAAAATAATTTTATATCTTTGAATATATATTTAATAAAACTTTGCCTAGGATTTGTCTTGATTTTTAAATTAGACATAGAGGTACATGTATGTTAATGATAAGAAGAACCTATCATCTAATGATTTCTATTATTATTCAGTATTAATGTAAGGAAATTGGTCAATTAAGAGAATTAAAACAAAGTGACCACTATTAAGAGGCAGCCTCTTCCAGTGTGTATGGCTGTCCTTTAATTATACGGCCTAAAAATTTGAAAAGTAAAAAAAAATAGCCAAACCGTGGCTATAGTGAACCATAAGCTCTGTCCCATTGGGGTTCACTATAGAGGGGTTTTACTGTATATAGATATTACTACCCTAGGAACAACTTTCCTGGATAGAATCTATACCTCCCCTTATATGGAAGTTTACCTAGCACAAGACTACAATCAAGTAAGGGTTTATAGTCAGACTGAAGTATTTGTTGAAGTACAACTGTTTAAAGTTATTCATACACACACCGCACTACTTCAATCTCATGCTAGCAATGTAGCATCTCTAGCTGTTACCCTGACATCCTAATTGTTCACCTCTATAAGACTCAGGGTTCTGCCTGCCAATATAATGCTGCAGCTACAAGATAGGAAGACCAAATCCAAATAAATTATCACCTTGTACAATAGAACCTCTATGAGAGGACACACGCACTAGAGGACACCTCTCTACAAAGAACAGTTTTCATTGCCACAATTACCATTTTTACTATTTAGCTAAGCTTAGCTATTTGGAGCTAAGTTGGCCTGCCACTGAGTAGTGCTACCAGTCTTAATGACAAAGGCATTCTACCTCACCCAGTGTGGAGATAAGAAAGAAGAAGAAGACTATTTAGCAATGTCAAACTGCTTTTCACACGTGTAGACATGTTGTGCACTTACAGTAAAAGCAGTCGCCTACTTCTACCCACCATGATTATCATGGCCTGTACCATGTGTACTAGGGATAAACAACAACAACAAACAACTATGTAGCAATTCTACGGTAGGAGGACACCTCTCCCTAAAGGACACTTTGTCTCTGCAATTAGGTGTTTTCCTTTACATGGAGGTTCTTCTGTAGTTCTAATCCATAATCCAAATTGTATACCTTACCCTAATGCTGCAGCGAAGTGTGTCGTGTGAGCAGCGTGGTGGCCATTGCCAAACTCTGCAAGAAGGCTGACGTACCCCATATTATCAACAATGCCTATGGTCTACAATGCCCTGTCATAATGGGGAACATTGCTAAGGTTAGTGCTGTCTATGTTGTTCCATCCTTGTTTAAACTGGATATTTATGCAGGCTGCACGTAGAGGTCGCGTTGATGCCTTTATCCAGAGTACAGACAAGAACTTCATGGTGCCTGTGGGAGGTGCCATTGTGGCTGGCTTTGACGTTGAGTTTATCTCTGCCATTGGCAAGACCTACCCGGGTAGGTATCATACCTGGTTGTAAACATTTGACACAAACGGCCATCGTCTAAAACTAAATAAGTGTACCTTGATGACCATCTTTTTATCCCTTGTTCATGTGGCCATGATAATCATGATGGGTGTTAGCGATTGCTTTTAGTGAACCACATGTCTGCACATCAGTTTGCCAGAGCTGGTGTTGTGACTTTGTCAACGCCCCGAAGCCACTAGTTTACATTGACGGTCAATAGATAGCGTTTATCTTTGACATCTATTTTGACAGGAGAGATCAATATCCTCCCGTCAAAATAGATGTCAAAGATAAACTCTATATCCTTGTAAAACTTCAATCTATGTAAAAAGCAGTTTGACTTTTGCATTTGCAAGTATGTCTGTGCCCCATTTGGTTACTTGCACTCATTGATGGGGTTTGACTTTGGCAAGAATCAGGAGGCTATTGAAGTAATTTATTTTTTTTTTCAGAAAAAAGTGCCCAATGGGTCATGGTTTACAACCAACCACTTCTTCTTTCTTATCTCCACTCAATCATATTAGGGTATCAAGTTTGTAAAGCTTGAGATTCGACAATCATCATGACTGGGGGAAGTAGAATGTGTCTGCCTTTGTCATTAAGACTGGGAGTACTACTCAGTGGCAGGCCGACTTAACTCCAAAAGAAATTGCCGTCTCTGACATGAGGAACAGACGCCATGTGCAGCTGCTCCTAACATGGAGTACAAACACTGCTCATCCTGTTTCCCTGGATTAGGAGCCCTTACAGGGTACTAGCAGCCAGGCCAGCTGAGCCCAGGTTTTTTAGTGAGCTTGTTACTGCTCCCCCTCCTCCTTTTTCATCCGGGCTTGGGACCGGCAAAGACGACTTGAAGTGATGATCAAGTTTGTGATGTCAGGGAGAGGATCAGCCTGCCCCTCCATGGATGTCCTAATCACCTTACTATCCCTGGGTCTGGAGGGCTACCAGAAACTGCTGGTCTCCCGCAAGAGCATGTTCATCTATCTGGCTGAGCAGCTACGGGACCTGGCTGCAAAATACCAGGAACGGCTACTGGAGACTCCTTCCAACACCATCTCTATTGGTAGGAACTTGTGTTGTTGTTCCATATCCCCTTGTGTAAAGATTATACAAATTCCAGAGAGAGAGAGAGAGAGGTTGAATGGGGTGTAGGAATGCAGCTTTCGTTGATCATGGCACCATGATCCATGGTGTAGGAACTTCTTGGTTACCTTAGTGTACACCTTTCTGAACTACAGGAGCATCTGTAAGGATGCCTCATTCCATGAATCAAGTCTTCTTCTTCTTTCTTATCTCCACTCACTCATACAGGGTATCAAGCTTGTAGAGCTTGTTGATGGTGTCTGCTGGGGATGTGTCTTCTTCTTTCTTATCTCCACTCAATCATATCAGGGTATCAAGCTTGTAGAGCTTGTTGATGGTGTCTGCTGGGGATGAGTCTTCTTCTTTCTTATCTCCACTCAATCATATCCAGGTATCAAGCCTGTAGAGCTTGTTGATGGTGTCTGCTGGGGATGTGTCTTCTTCTTTCTTATCTCCACTCAACCATATCAGGGTATCAAGCCTGTAAAGCTTGTTGATGGTGTCTGCTAGGGATGTCTTCTTCTTGCTTATCTCCACTCAATCATATCAGGGTATCAAGCTTGTAGAGCTTGTTGATGGTGTTTGCTGGGGATGTGTCTTCTTCTTTCTTATCTCCACTCAATTATATCAGGGTATCAAGCTTGTAGAGCTTGTTGATGGTGTCTGCTGGGGATGTGTCTTCTTTCTTATCTCCACTCAATAATATCAGGGTATCAAGCTTATAGAGCTTGTTGATGGTGTCTGCTGGGGATGTGTCTTCTTTCTTATCTCCACTCAATAATATCAGGGTATCAAGCTTGTAGAGCTTGTTGATGGTGTCTGCTGGGGATGTGTCTTCTTTCTTATCTCCACTCAATTATATCAGGGTATCAAGCTTGTAGAGCTTGTTGATGGTGTCTGCTGGGGATGTGTCTTCTTCTTTCTTATCTCCACTCAATCATATCAGGGTATCAAGCTTGTAGAGCTTGTTGATGGTGTCTGCTGGGGATGTCTTCTTCTTTCTTATCTCCACTCAATCATATCAGGGTATCAAGCTTGTAGAGCTTATTGATGGTGTCTGCTGGGGATGTCTTCTTTCTTATCTCCACTCAATTATATCAGGGTATCAAGCTTGTAGAGCTTGTTGATGGTGTCTGCTGGGGATGTGTCTTCTTCTTTCTTATCTCCACTCAATCATATCAGGGTATCAAGCGTGTAGAGCTTGTTGATGGTGTCTGCTAGGGATGTCTTCTTCTATCTTATCTCCACTCAGTCATATCAGGGTATCAAGCTTGTAGAGCTTGTTGATGGTGTCTGCTGGGGATGTGTCTTCTTCTTTCTTATCTCCACTCAATTATATCAGGGTATCAAGCTTGTAGAGCTTGTTGATGGTGTCTGCTGGGGATGTCTTCTTCTTTCTTATCTCCACTCAGTCATATCAGGGTATCAAGCTTGTAGAGCTTGTTGATGGTGTCTGCTGGGGATGTGTCTTCTTCTTTCTTATCTCCACTCAGTCATATCAGGGTATCAAGCTTGTAGAGCTTGTTGATGGTGTCTGCTGGGGATGTGTCTTCTTCTTTCTTATCTCCACTCAATTATATCAGGGTATCAAGCTTGTAGAGCTTGTTGATGGTGTCTGCTGGGGATGTGTCTTCTTCTTTCTTATCTCCACTCAGTCATATCAGGGTATCAAGCTTGTAGAGCTTGTTGATGGTGTCTGCTAGGGATGTCTTCTTCTATCTTATCTCCACTCAGTCATATCAGGGTATCAAGCTTGTAGAGCTTGTTGATGGTGTCTGCTGGGGATGTGTCTTCTTCTTTCTTATCTCCACTCAGTCATATCAGGGTATCAAGCTTGTAGAGCTTGTTGATGGTGTCTGCTGGGGATGTGTCTTCTTCTTTCTTATCTCCACTCAGTCATATCAGGGTATCAAGCTTGTAGAGCTTGTTGATGGTGTCTGCTGGGGATGTGTCTTCTTCTTTCTTATCTCCACTCAGTCATATCAGGGTATCAAGCTTGTAGAGCTTGTTGATGGTGTCTGCTGGGGATGTGTCTTCTTCTTTCTTATCTCCACTCAGTCATATCAGGGTATCAAGCTTGTAGAGCTTGTTGATGGTGTCTGCTGGGGATGTCTTCTTCTATCTTATCTCCACTCAATCATATCAGGGTATCAAGCTTGTAGAGCTTGTTGATGGTGTCTGCTGGGGATGTCTTCTTCTTTCTTATCTCCACTCAGTCATATCAGGGTATCAAGCTTGTAGAGCTTGTTGATGGTGTCTCCTGGGGATGTCTTCTTCTATCTTATCTCCACTGTACCAGCTGTGCGTGTGTGTGGCAGGTATCACCCTGACTGCCGACAATGCCAAGAGTCTGACAGAACTAGGTAGCATGTTGTTCAGTCGGTTGGTATCAGGATCCCGGTGAGTATGTCCTTTCTTCAGTACCTGGCATTGACCAAGCTGACAATGATCCTGTAGGGTGGTAGTACCAGGCGGTTCTAAGGACGTTGAAGGTATCCAGCTAGAAGGTTGGGGATCCCACTGCCCTAACTACCCAACAGCCTATCTCACCGCTGCAGCAGCTATTGGCATTACAAAGAAAGAAATCGATCAGTTTATCTCCAAATTCGAGAAGATCCTGCACAAATTCAAAGAGAAACATTTAAAGAATATGATTGCCCTAACACCACCAGAAGTAGAAGACAGCCAACAAAAGCTCAAAGTCACACCATCTTCCAAATGGTCAAATACACCTCGAGGATCTTGGAAGAAAAAAGATAGAAGAAGGAAAAAGTCTGGAGAAACTCAACCTACAGATAGTGATCACCAAAGTCCACCAGAGTCCTCTGTTCTAAACAGTCCCAACAGTGATCCTGATCAGTCCATAGTCAACAATTCCCTAGACATTTCCACAAACGGACTGCCTCAACAAGAAATCTAATCTCTAGTCTGCATTTTTTCCCTTTTTTTTTTGTTTTTATTTTTTTTATAACTGGGCCTTAAAAGAACAAATTTTTTTGGTCTCTTCATTCATGTTCCTACTCTTTGATCCTTGTAACATCATTATATTAAAACTTTTTATTTCATATGGCATTTAAGAAATAGCTATGCCACCAAAGGTCTTAAGAGCTTTATATATATTTTATTTTTATTTTTTGTTAGATATCTGTGATGTAGATGTAATTATGAACCTCCCCATATTGTATAATTGGAAGAAAAAAAACTCAATTATATTTGGGAATAAAGTATTTTATTATTATATTTAGTAGTTATATATGTTATTTTTATCCTAAGTACACATTACATCAGGAACATAACGAAAAACATGGTGAAGGAAGACGAGTTTCTTTTATTGATGCATAGGTGCAAGCTTTCGGGTAAAAACCCTTCAACAGGCGAGAAATGAAGCGCGACTTATAAGGACTATGGTACAAATGGTAGGAAGGAATATATATATATATAAAAGGAAAGTTTCAAACTATTTATATATGTTAATATTAACAGAAGACCGATTTTTAAGAAAAGTAAATATTAAATCTGCAGTCTGAAAGCTTGCAGGGCGTCGAAGGGCGTGAAGCCCGAAAGCTTGTAGCCCATGTATAGTAAAAATAAAAAAATTTTCTCTTCGTTTTATAACTATTTACAATTCTATAAGAGAAATTTTCATGATTCATGTTATGAAGATAGAAAATAATAACAAAATTTATCCCACTTGCCCAAAATGTAGTTTGGTACCTGCAGCTCCAGAACACATTTTGGCTTGTATTAGATGCACTAAACAGGACCTTTGGGAGAGGCCGCTGCTCATCATAAAACAGCTCGAGGAGCATGAGCTCATGGAATTCGTGTAATCCTTTTTTTTTTACACAAGGGGATAAGAAACAATAACAACAACACATTACATTTTTGTAATTTTAGTGAAAGTCTGACTTTGCCTGTAATATGAGGCCATTTTTTAAATTTTATTATTACAGAAGCACGAAGTCTATCAGACTATTGTGTTATATTAGAATTATTTACATATATATCTTTAATTATTTACACGATGAATTAGTAGTGATTTATAAATCTGTGTACAAATTGCTCTAAACTTACCAAAGTTTTCATAAGATTGAGTATATACAGAAAGATGGCATTATGTCAAAGTAAGCAAGTACAATTTGGTTAGTTAGAGGGCAAGCCAACAAAATTCCTAACATGGAAGCCTTTGCTGCCGACTCTAACATGAGTACAGACACAGCTCCTCCATATCCTTGGAGAAGAACACTTGCTGAGGTCTATCAACCAGTTCAGTTGAACTCAGGATTTATAAAGAGGTCTTTCTCCTCTTCTAACAATGTTGCTGTTGGTCCGCGACTGCTTATTGGTCAGAGTTATTCTGCTTGTTTCTCAGCTGGCCTTCATATCTGAAGGTTGTTCCCCTATCTGCCACCTGGGGATATGCCCTGTAGCAGTCAGCTCTAGTGAGAAGTAGATTTATATAGATAGCTGTAACAGGTCTGTTGAACTCAGGATTTATAAAGAGGTCTTTCTTCTCTTTCCAACAATGGAATAAGAAACAACAACATGTGATACAGAACATGGGTAGTTATTCTATTTATCTATGCCATCCCTCGGCAAAACTGACTGCTACAGGACACATCCCCAGGTGGCAGATAGAGGAATAACATTCAGATATGAAGGCCAGCTGAGAAATAAGCAGAATAACTCTCGGGGGTCGGTGGAAGGCTGGTTAAACCATTTGGTTTTCGACCACTAGGACCCGGGTTCGATTCCCGCATTGGACTCTTTTTTCTGTTTAAAAAAAAAAAATGCTCCAATGGCCCCCGATTTTTGTAAAAGTCCAACCCCATCAGCGAGTGCAAGTAACCAAACGGGGCTCTGGCACATTTGTAAGTGCAAAGTCGAACTGCATTTCACATGTGTAGATATGTGGTGCGCTTACAGTAAAAGCAGTCGCTTACTACCCACCATGATTATCATGGCCTGTACCACGTGTACTAGGGATAAACAAAAAAAAAAAAAAAAAACTCTGACGAATAAGTAGTCGCAGACCAACAGCAGCATTGTTAGAAGAGGAGAAAGACCTCTTTATAAATCCTGAGTTCAACTAACCTGGTTGATAGACCTCAGCAAGGATTCCTCTACAGGGTTATGGAGGAGCTGTGTCTGTACTCATGTTAGAGTTGGCAGCAAAGACATCTGTTTCCATGTTAGGAATTGCCTCAAATTACAGGCAAAGTCAGACTTTCACCAAAGTGTGCCTGGATCATGGTGCCATGATCAATGAAAGCTGCACCTCTACACCCCATTCCACATGGAATTCGTATAATATTTACACAAGGGGATAAGAAACAACAGCTATTCCATAGACACTTAGACGACACATTTGCTGAATACCTTTTAGAAGAAGATCTAATCATCAGAACTCTGAATGAATACCCCAAGTTCACACCGCCACCTTTGTCGATCCCAAGCCCGGATAAAAAAGGAGGAGGGAAAGCAGTAACAAGCTCACTAAAAAACCTGGGCTCAGCTGGCCCGGCTGATAGTACCCTGTAAGGGCTCCTGATCCAGGGATACAGGATGAGCAGCGTTTGTACTCCATGTTAGGAGCGGCTGTACCTGGCATCTGTTTCTTATGTTAGAGGCGGCCATTTCTTTTTGGAGCTAAGTTGGCTTGCTTCTGAGTAGTCCTCCCAGTCTTAATGACAAAGGCAGATGCATTCTACTTCACCCAGTCATGATGGTTGTGATAATAAGAAAGAAGAATGACACACCTACACCTTTGGAAGAGGCCACTACTTATCATAAAACGGCTTGATGAGTATGAACTCATGGAATTTGTGTAATCTTTATACAAGGGGATAAGAAACAACAACAACAGAAACACAATAGAAAATAAAACAGTTACTATATTTGGACTTGCCAATAAAGAAGATAAAAGAACATTTTCAGCCAAGTGTAATACAAACATTCTTTTAACTCTTTCCGGTCCGTGCGCACCATTTGTTTACATAAGTGTAGAGGCTGCCGTCTACTGTGCATAGCATACAATCCACTTGTGCATCTTCTCTTAAATCCCCATATTATCAAATACAATTGAAAACTTTGTTTTACAAATTTAATACAGTAGAACTACCTCCCTGTAAAGGACAACACCTAATTGCAGAGCCAAAAGTGACCTTTAGGGAGAGATGTCCTCTTACCGGAGAGTTTCTGTTGTTGTTTCTTATCCCCTTGTGTAAAGATTACACGAATTCCATGAGTTCATGCTCCTTGAGCTGTTTTATGATGAGCAGCGGCCTCTCCCAAAGGGAGAGTTTCTAAATAGTAAAAGTGATAATTTTGCAAATGAAAGCTGTCTTTTATAGAGAGATGTCTGCTAAAGGGGGGGTCTACTGTATATTTATTATAGTACATAAAATAATTAAAAAATCACAAAAAAATAATATTGTGGAGAAGAAATAATAATTGATTATTTAATTTAATTATTCAATGAAAATATTTAAAAAACAGATTCATTATTTTACATTTGTAAAACCATCATTTAGTTACCTAGCTTGCTTGTTCAAGATTCTCTAGCTGTAGATAGTTTGGTTAATAATTGTCGACTAGTCGTACTGACGTCATCAATAAATACTTTTACATCTTAAGATATTACAAGACTTGATTTCTACGTTACAATATATTCTTCTTCTTTCTTATCTTCACTCAATCATATTAGGGTATCAAGTTTGTAAAGCTTGAGATTTGACAATCATCATGACTGGGGGAAGTAGAATGTGTCTGCCTTTGTCATTAAGACTGGGAGCACTATTCAGTGGCAGGGACTTAGTTCCAAAAGAAATGGCCGCCTCTGACATGAGGAACAGGCGCCATATGCAGCTGCTCCTAACATGGAGTACAAACGCTGCTCATCCTGTATCCTGGATTAGGAGCCCTTACAGGGTACTATTAGCCGGGCCAGCTGAGCCCTGGTTTTTTAGTGAGTTTGTTACTGCTCCCATCCTCCTTTTTCATCCGGGCTTGGGACCGGCAAAGGCAGAGTTACGCTACAATATATATTTGTGGGATGGTTGTGTGCAGGTTGGTGTGGCTTGTGGAAAGGCCGCTGATAAGATTATAATTATTTTATAAAATAATTTAAAGCACCGAAATATATAGAAAACAAAAGAAGTAATGGCTGTTGGAAGCAAGCCTTGTTGTTGATGACGTGCGTGGCCAGAGTCCTGGATGACGCCCGCACATGCGTAGTGAGGTGTTCTCCCAGCTCGCCGAGGCGTAGTGAGGCCGCCACACAACTGCCCGTATGTGTAGTGAAGCCTTGTCCCAGTTCGCGCTCACTGAGGCAAAGTGTGGTTTCCATATATCTATTTATATTTCAATAAAGTATGATATTTTCGGAAACAATCCCCTAAATGAAGAGCTGGTTTGTCACTACAGGTTTCACAATAAAAACCAGTTCTCTTTCTACTACCAGATGTGGATTGGGAAGAACAGACTTTGCAATCTCTGGCAGTCTTAATGTTAGCATTGTGGAACCGATTGTCCATTCTTTCTAAGCTTTCTGAAGTTGAAACTTTCATCTGTTTTGGACGATCATTCTGCCATGGTTCCACAAGTTCTTCCACTAACTGTTCTCGATATTTTTCATGGCTTATTGGTTTCAGCCCATTTTTTTTCATGTTCTGGCTGTATATAATATATGAGTTGACAGTAGCCATTTCTAGACCCCAGAAAAATAAATTTCTCCACCATTTTACAGTTTTTCTGAGAAAATTGTATGTTGAACAATAGTAATCAGCAATATTAACACCTCCCATATTTGAATTGTAATTTATAATAGCAGTTGGTTTTTTAATTTCTTCTGAACCATGTCTAGTTTTCTTGGTGATTAGTCGTGTTGAAGCTGTATGGAATGAAGAAACAAGATGGACATCATGTTTGTCCTTCCAACAAATTGCAAGTAAGTTATTCTTTCTGAATGCAAGAGTTTGCCCCACCATAAGTTGTGTTTTTTTTCAGTTTCTGGGGCATTCCTGGTTGGTTTGGCATTATAGTTCCAGTTAGATAACTTTGCATTTTAGAAATTTCTTCAATAAGTGTGAAATTTGTGTAGTATTTATCTACGAAAATATGAAAACCAGTTTTTATTTGATTAGGATTTTGTTGTAGCATAGTAAGTAGATGAATCACGATCCTTGATGGGAATGGTAGATCTGGTCGTATTAGAGATAAAGTGGTTTCACTACCAAGATATGGCACAAAAGAATAAATATAACCTATTTTGGAAGCAGCTAAAACAAATATTTGCAAACCCCATTTGGTTGGCATTTGCGGATTATAGGTTTTAAATCCGATTCTTCCCTTAAAACCTACAGTTACTTCATCAATTGCTATATTTTGAACCACAGGAAATAATTCTAAACATTTTTGATTTAAAAAGTCAATAAAATTCTTCATTTTTTGACCTCTTGTTAAAATCGGTCTAGGATCAGGTGTACTGACGCGGAACATAAAATAAATTTGCTTGAAACGATTTTTTGTAAAAATTGCTGAGAAAAATGACATCTTTTTAGAAAATCTTTGAGACCAGTAATCTTCAATTGAAGGTAAAGGTATAATTCCCATATTAAGAATACAGCCAAGGAATGCTAGAAATTCGTTCTCAGTAACGTCAATCCAATCACTGAAAAGAGATTTTTTCTTTTGCGATTTTAATGGTATTTTTTCTTTAGCATAGTTATTAGTTTCCTGGCAAATCATTTCAATGAATTGGCTGGTAAAAAAAAGTTTGAAATATTGAATTGGTGACCATGATGTAGGTTTGCATACCTGTAGTGGGGCAGTAAATGAAGGATGGGGAAGTCGCTGATCATCTTGTGAAACATCAAACCAAACGTCTGGCTCTTCAAGATATTCAACCCATTCTTCAAATTCATAAATTTCAGCAAATAGGGAACCTATATCAGAATCAGAAATTATACTTTCATTTGATGAAGAATCATCAAAAAAAGGAGATTCGGGAAGAGCAGACGAACTAGAAGCCATGTTAAAAAAAAAAAAAAAAAAAGAGAGAAAGATAAAATGTTAGAAAAGAAATGGAAGATGAAGGAATGGAGGATGATTCAGCAAGATTGTCACGTGATTTCCAGGAAACGCCAATCCAACGCTGGCCCTCCCCCTCTTTTCACCCCCTATTTGCACAGAAGCCATTGATAATGGCTGGCGACCAGGTAGCGAACCATAACACAAAGCCACTAATAGTGGCTTGCGGACCTCTAAGTGTCCAATACTTTCATTTCAACACTTATAGCCATTGTAGAACGAAGTTTGACAATTAAACCGCAAATGTTTCTTTTAAACGAAAAATTGAAATTTATTTCAAGGAGAAATAACGATATTTCCAACCCTAGGGATGAAGTATGAAAGGACGAATTGTGAAGAGTAATGGGGGATTCCCATCCCTGGGCACTTTATTTTTCCGTTTATCATTACTCTTCACAATTCATTATTTCATACTTCATCCCTAAGGTTAGAAATAATCGTTATTTCTCCTTGAAATAAATTTCGATTTTTCGTTTAAAAGAAACATTTGCGGTGTAATTGTCAAACTTCGTTCTACAATCATATAAGCCGCATTATATTGTATTATAAATTACTTATAGCCATATAAGTCATATCACATAAGGTAATCAAGACTAAATCCAAAATAATTAAATGTTGATGACGTTTTGGTAACAGCGTTTTTGTTAGTTCGCTATTTAAAAATCGAAAAGTTCGTTATAACAATATTTTCAATGGAATGGAATTGGGGATTACCGTGAGTTCGTTATAAGGAAAGGTTTGCTTTATCCAGGGTTCGTTTTAGCGGGGTTTTACTGTATATGGTTACGTTAATTTTCTTTCTATAAAAGTTTTTAAGTAAGGGGAGCGAGAAATTGGTATCTATCCTCTTTGACATTTCATTAATTTGGATTATTATGGCCGTCGCATTTTTCTTTGGTTAGTAGGGCCTAAAACCATTTTCTCTTTCTCTTAATTTGAATTTAGTCTTGTTATCTTATGTTTCTAAGCTATAATCCAAAAATTGTACCTTATTATAAAATATCAAAGACTTTAAGAGGATATATACCAATTTCTCGATTCTCTTACTGAAAAACTTTTATAGAAAGAAATATAACATTGTTGGAAGCTGCAAAGTTTAAAGTTTGTGGAGACTGTATTATACTTATCGGACAGAACCCTCTACCTAAGTCCTGAACGTGCCCCTGTTTATTCTGCGCGACGGGCGATGCAGCATGCAAATCAACATCTTATCTCGTGGAATGGGGTGTAGGGGTGCAGCTTTCGTTGATTATGGCACCGTGATCCAGGCACACTTTGGTGAAAGTCTGACTTTGCCTGTAGTTTGAGGCCATTCCTAACATGGAAGCCTTTGCTGCTGACTCTAACATGAGTACAGACACAGCTCCTCTGTACCCTGGAGAGAGGGACCCTTGATGAGGTCTATCAACCGGTTCAGTTAAACTCAGGATTTTTAAAGAGGTCTACTCCTCTTCTAACAATACTGCTGTTGGTCCGCGACTGCTTATTCGTCAGAGTTATTTTGCTTGTTTCGCAGCTGGCCTTCATATCTCAAGGTCGTTCTCCTATCCGCCACCTGGGGACACGCCCTATAGTAGTCAGCTTTGCCAAGGGAGAAGAAAAATAACATAACCAGATACAGTAAAACCCCGCGCGCTAATACAAACTCGGGAGAAAGCGAACTTTTTCCTTATAACGAACTCAAGGTAATCCCCAATTCCATTCCAATTAAAATATAATTGTTATAACGAACTTTTCAATTTTTAAAATAACAAACTAACCAATTTTAAGTTCCAAAAAAATAAATTATATATTTAAAATACTAAGTTTATAACGGACTTTGTACGAATTGTAATTACATTTAAACCTGTTTATAGCGTCCCTTCTAAATAGCGCCTCCCTCTCTATAGCGCCAGATTTTAAATACGTAGTCCGATGCGATTTACATTAAAAGTGACCTGTCTATAGCACCCTATTTTGGTGAGTCCCAAAAGGGGGCGCTATAGACAGGTTTAACTGTACGTAGTACGATGCGATTTACATTAAAAGTGACCTGTCTATAGCACCCACTCTCTATAGCACCCTATTTTTGGCGAGTCCCAAGAGGGGGGGGGGGCGCTATAGACAGGTTTAACTGTAATATATTTTTAAAAAAAACAGATTGTTGATCATATTCGGTTCCAAAATCACTTTATTAGGTATCGCTCAACAAGAGCAACCTAGTTTATGATAATTGAAACAGTGAATAATATGTGAAGGTTATTCACATGTTAAACAAAAGGTTAACGCGGGATTCAATCCCGGTTCATGACTGTCGGGAATCGAGGGTGTTACCCACTCGTCTACCAACTTGTCTTTGTTTTTATTGACCATATTTTAAGCTCAGAAGATCGCGATTTCAAAACAATAAATTTAGTTGTTTGTATACATTTACGTTTAATTTTTTTTTTTTTTTTTTTTTTTTGCGGTGTCTAGAGTATCGCCCTCCTCCTGGAGTATGGAGGGGGATGTGACCTCCTTGGAGTGCTGGGAGGTCGCTAGGTCTAATAACTGGAGCCGTCGTCCGGGTGGAGCCTCTTTAGGGCGGGTGTGTGACCCCGTCAGGCCCGGGCACCAAGAGAGAGAGGGTCGATGGAAGGATGGTCTAAACCGTTTGTTTTCGACCGCTACGACCCAGGTTCGATTCCCGCATTGGGCTTTTTTTCTGATATAAAAAAAATGCTCCAATGACCTCCGATTCTTGCAAAAGTCCAAACCCACCAGCGAGTGCAAGTAATCAAACGGGGTTCTGTCACATTTGTAAGTGCAAAAGTCGAACTGCTTTTCACATGCGTAGACATATGGTGCACTTATAGCAAAAGCAGTCGCCTACTTCTAACCACCATGATTATCATGGCCTGTACCACTTGTATTAAGAATAAGCAAAAGAAAAAGTTTAATTTTTATGCTGCTTGTTATATAATTTTTTACACATTATATATACTTTTTTAAATTTAATATAATATATCTCTCTTAAAATTTGAATTAGAAAAAATTCAAATGGCTTCCAAAATAAAAGGGGGTAAAGCAAAGAAAGGGGTTCTAAAGAAAGAGCTAATACTATAAAATCGGACCTTGATCTATCAGTATGAATAACAGGGAAAGTGACCTTGTCTGCATTCTAGGCTGAAAGTAATTAAGCGTCGGAAAGGAGGGTATGGTAGAGCATTTGGACCAGCGAACTGATCCTCCTTAGCCGCCTTGAGGTAGGTCATTCGCGCTTTTATTATGATATAAAACGGAGGTGTTATGTTCGCAATAAATTAATTTTCGAACATTCCTTTAAGATTAAATCAAAAGATGTTTATTTACCGAGCCGTATTACAAAACTGGCGTCTTTCCCGCGCGTCACCTGATTGGTTCGCACGCCGCCAAGCCATTAGGTGAGGCGGAGCTTCCGCCACCGTGTTGCTGACCGATATCTGTAGCTGTTCTATCACAGGAGGTATGCCAGTTAGAGGAATGGATGAAATAGTGGGAATGCAAGGGCCACCTCGTAATATGTGACGCGCGGACTGCAGACTCTGGAGCTGTCTGATGCCTTTTCTAGAGGAAGCGCGATTGCCCCAGGCAGAAACCCCATAGAAGAAGGTCTGGATCACCACAGCTTTAAAAATGCGGTGTCCAGCCACAAAAGACAAAACCAAATTTCCCTCGGATGGCATTAGTGAGAGGGAATTATGCAACGGGTCTGGAGTACAATTTTCTTAAGATGGGATCTTGGTTGGGGGCGAACTCTCCTCCATTGCAGGGCTTCCTGGAATTAAGCTGGAGGTCATTGTCAACACATCAAGCAGTCATCCCGATCCAGAAAATCGTTGATATCCCTGACAGGCAAACGACTACGAACCTGGATTAGGAGGGTAAAGTCGTCGGCAAAAGCCACCAGCGAACTTTCCCTGATTTGAAGTTTACGAGCGACCACATTCCAGAGAAAGGGACTTAACGCAGAGCCTTGGGATTTTCGCAGTTGGGAGAAGGTTGAAGCTTTGGATGACCACGCAGAATACGTGACTTCCCGTCCTCGAGGAAACTTTGCATAAGGCAAGTGAGTCTTGGCAAACTAGGCGATCAAGGCTTTGGACAATATCCAGTCTCCATATGGTATCGAAAGCCTTGCTGATGTCTAGGCTTATTGCCTGAGTATTCCTCCAGTGCAACTGATTTCTGTCAATAAACTCTATGATTTTGGCCAGTGCATCTTCTGTCAAACGCCCATGGACAAAATGAATTGGTTGCCAGAAAACCAGCAGTGTTGATCTGCCAGCCATTGGAGTCTGGCCAGAATGCATCTTTCGAACACCTTTGCCAAGTTGTTTAATAGCGTAATGGGTCTGTACCTATCTAGCTTGTTTGGGGATGAGCTATAAGTTTTAAGAACTAGAATGTGCGTCCCACTTTCCAGGAATTAGGAAAGTGGCCAATTTTGAGGCACTTGGAAAATATTGTGACCAGTAATGAATGTAATGGGGGTCCACCTAGGACCAGACATAGAGAGCCAAGCCTATCCAGACCTGGCGTCTTCCTGCTGCCACATCGGTAGCTGGCTCTGGAGATTTCTCATGGAGTAGGGTGGAGGATCAATTTTTTTTGGATGTGGATGATTGTCTGGTGGAAGGAAATACTCTAAAACTGTGCGGATTGTCTCCTCTAGAGTAAATGGGGGCCATAGTTATACTGGAAGAGAGGAGGACCCCTGTGGGCTTTAGGGCCTTGAGTTCTGAAGCGGTGTATGGCATTCCATGTAGTTGCTGAAACTTCTGCAGCGGTTTAGCCAACATTTACATTTGGCTGGCTGGCTTTATATTGCTGCATTGAATCAGTTTTGGCATGCTCGATAGGGGCCGCAGAAATTCCGAATTGGATTCTGGGTGCTCTGCGAGCAGCAACGAAGGGATAGGACAAGTTTTCCCAAGCCACTAAGTTCTGGCGTCCACCAGGCTTTTGAAGGTCTGGGACTTACTCCCTTTACCCCAGCTATATCTTTGAGTCCCTCGTTTTCCCAAATGTGATCATCTACATACTTTTCATATGCTTCATTGGCTCGTCTATTGTCTGTAGCCCATATTAACGAGGTTATTAAACATTTTAGGCAATAATAAATTACAAATAGTGTGTATCTGCAGAAAATATTTATTGCAAATTTCATTAAAAAAAAACTAGGGTGGCTAATGAATCTAAAATTGTATTTTATGAATTCACAGTTAAACTTTTACCCTGATAATCTCGGTGCAGAGAGCGAAGAACAAGGTGACCGCTTCCAAAAAAATTAAAATTATTGATCAACAATACATTGGTCTTTGGAATCAAAATTTAGTGGGGGAATATTTTTGGAATCTGATGAGTAATGACAAAAAAGCAAAGTACACTTGATTCTTTTTTTATGCGGTAGATGCGTTCCAGGGGAATCCGCATAAAAAAAAATCGCACAAAAAAAGACATACATTTATATGTAAAATGATAGATACGTTCCATTTATTAAAAAAATCGCATAAAACCTAAATAATGTTTTAAAATGCACCAGAAATCGCATAAAAAAAGATTTATAAATAATAAGATTTATTTTTTTTCTCATCATATTTTAATAAATGGCACATATGTGTGTTAATAACAAAAACTGATATAGGCTTAGCAAAATAGGTTATTCTTTTTGAGGATTTCTGGTTGTTTTTGTACTCACGTATGTTGTAGTTACGAGGACATCCCTTTAGATAAAAACAAATATATATTTATTTAAGGAACGACTTGTTCCATTACATATATTGTTAAGACAAGTTAGCGGTAAACAATAACAGCAAGTTTGAAGGTAGAAGTTGGAAGTTACGTCATCGTAGTGACGTCAGCATCTATGATGATTAAAGTCAAAGTCTGCGTAACAATTCCCTCCTTACTTTGTCTTTATTCCCACGATGCTGAGGCTCTCCAGGTGTTTCTTCATCTGGTCTCGGGATAGGTCCTTTGTGAAGATATCCGCCTCCAGGTCCTGGGATGGCTTGTACAGAAGGCAGATGTCTCTGGATTCATAACAGTCTCTCAAGAAGTGGTACTTTCTGTTGATATGTCTACAGCGACTGCTTTGTTTAGGGCTGGAGATCCAGTTGATCAATGACTGACTGTCTGTATAGATCGCAGTTGGTTTTTCCATGAAATTCCATTCTTCCAGCTCCTGTAACAGGTTTATTATCCACTTGATCTGACAGCAGCTTTCACAAGCAGCTATCATTTCCGCTTCCATTGTGGAGAGGGCGACGAGTGGTTGTTTACTACTTTTCCAGTCTATAGTTGCTTCGCCGAGCTTCAATACATATCCGCCGTAGGATTTTCCGTCATGAGTGGTCGACCAGCTGGCATCGGTGTAGGACTTCAGGATTCCAGTCTTTCCTCTTTCAAATTTCACTCCTAGGTCAATTGTTCCTCGTAGGTATCTCATAACTCTTTTGATTGCTGTCCAGTGCATCTGTTTTGGTTGTCGGGAGTACTGTGAAAGTTTGCTAGTGATGTAAGCGATGTCGGGTCTGGTGTTAACAGCTAGAAACATTAGCATTCCAAGGGCTTCTTGGTAGGTGTGCTGATCACAATTGTCATCTTCAATATGATTGTCCAAATTGATTTCTTTGGAACCTGGTGTTGGAACTTCCTTACAAGTTTCCATTCCATATTTCTGCAATATTTGTTGTACATAGTGGCTTTGCTGTAGCGAAATTCCCTCCTTGTCTTGTATGATCTTGATTCCCAAAAACATGCCTTTACATGTTACATCCTTTATTTCCAGGTGATGTCTCAATTTATTGATGAATCTGTTCGAGGTGTCTTCAGAATCTGAGACAGTGATAAAGTCATCAACATATATTCCTACATAGAAGTATTTGTCTCCATTCTTCCATTTGAATACGCAAGGATCAGATTTAAGTTTTTCCAGTCCACAGTCATGAAGTACTTGACTGAATTTCTCGTACCACGATCTTCCGGATTGGGGTAGACCGTAAATACTTTTGTTGAGTTTGCAAACTTTGTTTCTGTCTTGGGCAAATCCAGCAGGTTGTTCCATGAATATTGTGTTTTCAATGTTTCCATTTAGATAGGCTGCTTTTACATCAAATAGTTTAATGACTGAATCTTTTGTTGCTGCCATTGACAAAATAGTCCTGAGGGTGGCATTTTTAATTACAGGGCTGAAACTTTCGTTGTAATCTCTTCCTGGAATTTGGTTGTATCCCATTGCAACAAGTCTAGCTTTGTAAGTTTTGTTTTCGTTTTCTTGGTCTTTAGATATTTTGAACACCCATTTACTTTTGACAACTTTAGCGTTTACAGGTCTAGGTACCAGTTCCCATACTTGATGCGAGTACATGTTCTGTATTTCCTCAAGCATTGCGTTCTCCCAATGTTTCTTGTCTTCGCATGCGATGGCTTCTTCATAGTCTTTCGGAATGGTTTCATTCGTAGTAGCCAGAACGTAGTCATCGAATCTTTTAGGTATTGTTCGAGTTCTTTGTGGTCTGTCTGATTCACTTGACTCTGTCTGTCTGTTGACCATGGTATCTGGTGCTGGCTCTTCAATATCAACATCTGATAGAACATGATTGTCCAGTTGTTCATCCTCCTGAATGAAGAAATATGTGTCAGTGTCCGTATTATTATCACTTTGTTTTTCTTCCGAGATGACATTATTGTTCTCTCTGAAGTGAATGTCTGCGGTTTCAAGAATGACTCTCGCTGTGATATCAAATACTCGATAAGCTCTTCTGCATCTTGAATAGCCTACAAATATTCCTCTCTTAGATTTAGCTTCTAGTTTGTGTCTTTGATGATTCTCGAGTTTATAGAAAACTTCACAACCAAATCTCATGATGTGAGAGACGGATGGCTTTTTACCTTTCCATTTTTCCATAGGGGTAGTGTCTGGGTCATTAGTTGTGGGAGTTAGATTGTACAGATATGCAGCTGTATTCACAGCTTCTGCCCAGAAGTGTAGGGGTAATTGGGAGTCTGCCAGAAGTGTTCGGCCTTTGTCTAATAGTGTTCTGTTAGCTCTTTCAACTCTCCCATTGCTTCTTGGGGTGTACGGTGTAGTTAGTTCATGTTTAATTCCTCTGGATTCTATGAAGGTTTCAAGGTTTTTATTGATAAATTCTGTTCCGTTATCTGTTCTAAGTCGTTTTAGTTTTGAGCTTAGCTCGTTTTCTCTCTTTACAATAAACTTCTTCAAAACTTCTGCTGCTGAGAGTTTATCTTTGAGAAATTCTACAAATATTCTTCTAGAAAATCCATCTACGATGGTCAAGAAATATTTACTTCCGCCCAAGGAGTTTATTCTCATTGGACCACAGAGATCGACATAAATGGCTTCAAATGGGTAGCTTTCCTGATTGTTATCTGTGTGAACATAGGGTACTTTGGTCATTTTTCCCAATGAGCAAGCATCACATTGATCAAGGGTACCATTTATAGAGTTCAAGCCTTTTAGAAGATTGTTCTTCAAAATCAGGTCTAGTTTGTTGTCGCTAGGATGTCCTAACCTTCTGTGCCATGCAGTCCTAGAATTGTCCTTTGAAATCAAGCAATGTTCGTTTGGGACATGAGTTGCTTCAGATAAACGTGATAGGTTCAATGTGTACATGTTACCATCAAAGTTTCCTGTTCCTATTAGCTTGTCATCAGAAGAGTATATGTATGCTCCTTCAGAATTCAAAAGAACAGAGTTCCCTCTTCTTACTACGCTTGGAATGGACATTAGATTTCCTTTCAGGTGTGGTACATGGAGGACATTATGCAGGGTTACAGCGTTGTTAAGTTTGTCCTTACCTTGTACAGTAGCTTGGATTAATCCTGATGAGGCAGATTCGATGTGTCTCCCTTCTTCCGCCACTTGTATGCTTCTTCTATCCTCCGTCTTGTGCTCGATCCATTCACCATGGGAAGTCATGTGGCTTGTGCACGCAGAATCAATTATCCACACGTCCTGAGTCGTCGGGCGTTCCTCCCTTGTGCTTGCATGTAGTGCGTATTCTGAAGTGGAGTCTCTTCGTTGGGATGGTTCCTCCGTTCGTTCTTGGATTGCTGACCTGGCTGTGTCTTTGTTTTGTTTTGGTCCTTTATGGTAGTTCCTTGTACTGGCCATGTTATTTTTGTTTGTTGTATTCTTTTGATTTCCTTTGTTGTCAGGGTTGAACCAACAGTCTTTCTTGAAATGTCCTTTTCTTTTGCAAATGAAGCATGATTTTTCTTTGAATTGGTTGCCTGATGATCTGAAAGCATTTTCAGGATTTTTGCTTCTGTCCTGTCTTTTCTTCTCGAAATCCAGTAGAGTTTGTCTCAAGTCTGGTAAGGAGATTTCTCTGTTTATTGACAGTGCTGCTGCGATCGTGTCAAAGTTAGGTGTGAGTCCTTCAACAATGTATCGTACAAGTTCTCTTTCTGTTACAGTCTTTCCTAGCTGGGTGATCTCTTGTGCCAGTTTCTGTGCTCGTACAATATACATGTTGACATTTTCATTTGGGTTCAATTTTAGTCTGGCTAGATCCAACATTAGGTCTATCCTTTTATTTTCTAGAGATCCTTCAAACCTTTTCTTTATGTCGTACCAAATTCTTTTGGCTCTTTTATCGCCTCGAAAGATGATTGTTAAGTCATCCGAAAGTGACAATATTATTAGGCTGTATGCTTCCCGATTCTTTTTCTTCCAAATATCATATTCTAGTTTATTTTTTGTAAAGTCTGGCTCGTCATTAACAATTACGTCCTCGAAGAGATCTTTTGAATCTAGAATTGCTTCCATTTTCATGGACCACGTGGTATAGTTGTTTTCTGTTAACTGTTCGATTTTTGCTAAGTTATGTGTATCCATTTTTATTCAACTTTTTCTTTCTAAATTGGCGGTTAGTCCAATTATTTAATTTCTTTTTTGATTTAAATGGATCAATTGGCTGTTAGTCCAATTCGCGCGCCCAAACAACGCACTGCTACCAAATTGATATAGGCTTAGCAAAATAGGTTATTCTTTTTGAGGATTTCTGGTTGTTTTTGTACTCACGTATGTTGTAGTTACGAGGACATCCCTTTAGATAAAAACAAATATATATTTATTTAAGGAACGACTTGTTCCATTACATATATTGTTAAGACAAGTTAGCGGTAAACAATAACAGCAAGTTTGAAGGTAGAAGTTGGAAGTTACGTCATCGTAGTGACGTCAGCATCTATGATGATTAAAGTCAAAGTCTGCGTAACAAAAACAAAACTTAATATGTAAAATAAAAAACATAAACAAAACTTTATTTAAAATCATATTAAGAATGTTTTCATCATTATTCGCTGTCTGATAATGTGCGAACCCGTTTGTGGATTGGTGCAAGATCACTTTCATCACTTGAAGATAAAATTACGTCATCAGATCTACATGGTAATTGATATATAGCTAGCAATAAATATGTATATATATATATATATATGTTTCTATGAAAATGTTAATCTGCAAGACGCAGGTTATCATCATCTTTGTTTTGTTGTTGTCACTTTTTTTGGCGTTTCGCAAAACAACAAAAATGCTGTATCAGACTTTACTAAGACAATAAAGATTTGCTACAAAATAAAAGTGTACTAAGATGTTGCATTTGGCGACGAGGATATAAGAGTAAGTACCCTCGAATTTTGAATTAAATATTTTTAGAAATTATCTTTGATTTTGCATATAATTGAAAGTTATTTTTAAAAGACTAAAATTGCAAAGTTTTAGGATGCAAATTTAAAAAAAAAAAGTGGAATAAAATGGCTAGTTACCAATTTAAGGAATATAATGAAGAAACTGAAACTTTTGAAACGTTTTATGAACGATTGGAACAGTTTCTCATATTGGAGGAGGCAGGGGATGAGAAGAAAAAGGCTTATCTCCTAACCCTCATGGGAAGTAAAACCTATGGTGTTTTGAAGAATTTGTGCAGTCCTATTCTACCTAAAAATAAAACTTTTGATGACCTAATAGATATCTTGAAAAGGCACTTCTCTCCAAAGCGCTCAATTGTAGTAGAGAGGTTCATTTTTTTTAAAAGAATGCAATTAAAGGAAGAAAGCATCTCGGACTACTTGGTGGAAATTAAGCGTTTGGCTTCCTCATGCAACTTTGGAAATTTTCTGGAGGATTCTTTACGTGATAAAAGGGTTTGTGGGTTATATAATGCCAAAATACAAAATAGAATTTTGTCGGAGGGTGACATTTCTTTAGCTAAAGTAATTGAGATAGCATTATCTATGGAAGCGGCTGAGAAAAATACAAAATTATTCCATTTGGAGCAGGGTGAAGATTGTGTAGATAAGTTGAGGATTGAACGCAAGGTTGAATCAAATTTCCAGAATGGCAAATGTAAACATTGTGGTAAACCGCACAAAGAACCATGTAGATTTAAGGAGGCGATATGCTTTAAGTGTAATAAAAAAGGACACATTGCCTCAATATGTTGGAGCAGTAGAAGAAATCTAAGGCAACATCAGAATCAGCCGGGAAATATACATCAGATAGGAGACCAAGAAGAGGAGGAAGAGTATGTCCAGAAAATTATAAGCGTGACGATACCTGAGTATAAAATTAATTTTGCCTCAAGTGACCCTCCCTATCTGATGGAGTTAAAAGTAGAAGGAAACTTTATTAAATTTGAAATGGATACGGGTAGTGGTCTAACACTGATATCAGAAAAGGATTTTAAAAATAGTCTTCAACACTTGAAATTGGAAAAAGCGAGTATTATTGTAAGAACTTATGATGGTACCGTGGTACCCATTCTGGGTAAAATCAATGTCAAAGTGGAGTGTCAAGATATTACTTACACACTTAGAGCGTTGGTGGTGAAAGGAGAAAAGAGGGCGTTGATGGGAAGAGAATGGATAAATAGATTGAAATTGGGCTGTTTCGCGGTAAAACATATGCCTGTGGAAATTACCATTGAGGAAATTTTGAAGGAAAATCAAGCCTTATTTGCGGAGACAACTGAACCAATAAAAGGTTTCACATTTTCAGTAAACATGTGTGATGTGAATCCAATTTTCCATAAGGCTCGTCCGGTGCCTTTCGCCATTAGGCCAGCAGTTACTGAAGCATTAGACAAAATGGTGGCTAAGGGTTATCTATGTGAGGTGGCGAGCAGTAAATGGGCCACTCCAGTGGTTGTAGTGCCGAAGAAAAATAAAGAGATCAGAATTTGCTGCGACTTCAAGGTAACTCTAAATAAATATTTGGACACTGCAGCCTATCCCCTTCCCACACAGCAAGATTTATTCTCCACATTGGCCAAGGGAAAATACTTTTCTAAATTGGACTTGAGGAACGCTTATCTGCAATTAGAGGTGGACCCAGGCACCCGACCGTTACTAACGATAAATACTCATAAAGGGCTGTTCAGGTTTAAGAGAATGCCATTTGGATTGGCAAATGCGCCCAGTTATTTTCAATCTGTAATGGATAGGGTTTTGTCAGGTATAGGAGGCGTAATTTGTTATATTGATGATGTCCTTATAGCCACAGCATCAATTGAAGAACATCTGGCGTTGTTGAAGACTATATTTGCTCGCTTGGCGAAGTATAATATCAAACTAAAGAAAGAAAAATGCCTATTTTTGCAAAAAGAAATTGAATATTTAGGACATCTTGTCACGGAAGAGGGCATCAGACCTTTAGATCATAAGGTACAAGCAATACAGAAGGCCAAAACGCCTACGAATATCTCTGAATTAAGGTCATTTCTTGGTTTGGTAAACTTTTATGGGAAGTTCATACCCAATTTGCCTGAGCTTTTGAAGCCTCTTCATGAGCTTCTTCACAAAAAACGTCCTTGGGTTTGGACAAAGGAATGTGGAGAGGCCATTGACAAGTGCAAGAATAGCATTACCTCGGAGAGGGTGCTAGTCCCTTATGATGCGACTTTGCCATTGTGTTTGGCCACTGATGCATCGCAGATTGGAGTGGGCGCTGTGTTGTCACATATTATAGAAGGCCAGGAGAGACCGATTATGTTTGCCTCACGGACTTTATCAGTAGCAGAACAAAATTATTCTCAGATTGAGAAGGAGGCTCTAGCCATTATTTATGGAGTTACCAAGTTTCATCAATTTATTTATGGAAGAAAATTTATTCTTATTACAGACCATAAGCCATTGGTGACCATTTTGGGCTCAAGATCAGGAATCCCCACCTTATCTACTTCAAGATTGCAGCGTTGGGCGCTTATTTTGTCAGCTTATACTTACGATATTAAATTTCGAAGAACTCAAGACCATGGGAATGCAGATCTTCTGTCACGTTTTCCTGTGGGCTGTGAAGAAATTCCAAGATTAAATAATGTCTATGCTTTATCCTTTGTGGAAGAATTGCCGATCACAGCAGAGGAAATTGCCACGGAAACTGAAAAAGACGAAGTGCTCTCATTGGCCAAATTTTATACTCAGCAAGGCTGGCCTGAAAAGGTGGCTGATCACCTCAGACCTTATTTTCAAAGGAAACTTGAGCTAACTGTAGATGGGGAGTGTTTGGTTTGGGGAATGAGAGTTGTCATTCCACCATCTCTCAGAATAAAAATGTTGAACTGTCTTCATGAGACTCATTCCGGTATGAACAAAATGAAGGCTGTAGCAAGATCACATTTTTGGTGGCCTAATCTAGATACCCAAATCGAGTTTTTGGTAAATAAGTGCAGAAGCTGTCAGCAATCCCAGGATGGGCCAAATAAAGGAAAATGGCAACCCTGGAAATGGTCAACCAGACCTTGGCAAAGAATTCACATTGATTTTGCAAATAAGGAAAACATTAATTTATTAATAGTAGTAGATAGTCATTCAAAGTGGATCGAAGCCATCCCAATGAGAGAGACCACCACACGCAAAACCATTGAGCAACTACGGCGACTTTTTTCTTCCTATGGGTTACCGGAGGAACTTGTATCTGATAATGGACCTCAGTTTACTGGGAGTGAAATGAAAGGTTTTCTGGAAGGAAATGGAATTAAACAAACATTGATCCCGGCGTACCACCCGCAAAGTAATGGCTTGGCTGAAAGAGCGGTTAGAACAATTAAGACTGCCCTGGATAAAAATAAAAGGAAAATTGGGGACACCATTCAAGACACCTTGTCAAAAGTTCTTCTGGCATATCGAAGCACCCCGCATGTGACAACGGGAAAGACTCCATCAGAGCTCTTTATTGGGCGTGCGCTTCGAACCAGAGTGTCGTTGATACATCCCAGCTTGGCATCTAGAGTTAGGGACCAGCAAGCCAGGCAAATGAAGTATGATCGGCGAACCCATTTGGAAGAATTCCAGATAGATGATTTAGTGTGGTGTAAAAACTTTAGAGGTGGTGATAAATGGATCCCAGGAAAAATTGTGGGCAAGAAGGGAACTAGAGTCTACACCATTTTGATCCACGGACAGGTAAAGGCCTATCACAGGGATCAAATTAGAAAAAGGTGGAGGAATGGTGAGGAAGATGAGAGTGGAGATGGAGAGCGTCAACCCGAGCACTCAAGAGGAGCAGGTCCCAATGCCATAATCTCGGAGGTTGTACGAGACAGAGGTTATATGGAGTCGCTGTCGCCAGGACTAACTAGCCAGCGGTCGGATCAAGATTCAGAGGTTCAGAGTGATACAGACGATGGAAAGTCATTGGAGCCTCTTCCCTCGCTGGACCCCGAGGCCTTGAAAGAGGAGGGTCCTGTCCTAAGGCGGAACCCACCTCGAGCGAGGAGACTTCCTGTGAGATTTGAAGAGAGAAGATGGTGATATATAGCTAGCAATAAATATGTATATATATATATATATATGTTTCTATGAAAATGTTAATCTGCAAGACGCAGGTTATCATCATCTTTGTTTTGTTGTTGTCACTTTTTTTGGCGTTTCGCAAAACAACAAAAATGCTGTATCAGACTTTACTAAGACAATAAAGATTTGCTACAAAATAAAAGTGTACTAAGATGTTGCAGTAATGCTTCTTTAGGAACTTCAGTGATTTTTTTTTCTTTGACAAGGTAGTCAGTAATCAAACGCTGTGATGGCTTGACTAGTTCTTTGTAGAGTTCTCTGTAGCCAGACATACAAAATTTCAGATCACGTTGGAATTTTAAGGCGCGTTCTACATCATTATCATTTTGAATAAAAAAAATTTCCAATTTACCGGAAAGTTGAAGGCCTTCCCGAAGTAATTTTTCGTCCAGTGGAGTAACATCTTCCAGTTCGCTATCTACTGTTTCGAAATCTTTAGTAGTATCTACCATACTTTCCAAAATATCATCATCATTTAGGGCTTCGTCCACAAGCAATTCTTCTATATCATGCTCGCCAAAATCATCAAAACCTTCCCCACCTATTTCCTTAGCAATTGAAATAATATCTGATGTTACTATTGTTGTTCTATTTGATTCATTTCTCTTTGATACGCATTCAGGCCAAGCAGCTTTCCAACATGCATTTAAAGTTTGTGATTTTATCTCGGCAATTGCTAACGCAACATGATCTACTCAGTTCAAGATATTAAATTGTTTCCAAACTTCAGTAACTGTTATTGTATTGGATTCCAGTTTATCGAAAATGAATTGGAAAGTGAATTTTACATAATATTTTTTAAATGTTGAAATAATTCCCTGATCTAATGGTTGAATTAGGCTCGTTGTGTTTGGAGGGAAAAAAACTACCTTTATATTTGGATGTTCTAAGTTCGGATGACCTGGTGCATTGTCAAGAATTAATAAGATCTTAAATTCGAGACCCATCTCTTTCATATAATTTTCTACTTCGGGTACGAAGCATTTATTGAACCATTCAGTGAAAATAGCCGTTGTTACCCAGGCCTTCTTGTTTGCCATCCAATGTACGGGCAGTGTATTTAAGTCTTTTCCTTTTAATGCACGTGGTTTTAAAGATCGATTTACAAGCAGCGGTTTTAACATTCGATCGCCAGATGCATTGCTGCACAGCAATAAAGTAACTCGATCTTTAGCAGCTTTAAAACCACTGGCATTTTTTTCGGACTTTGCAATGTAAGTACGGGTTGGCATTTTTTTCCAAAACAATCCTGTTTCATCAGCATTGAAGATTTGATGGGCACAATATCCTCCATCTTTAATAATTTTAGCCAACTTTTCAGGATATTTTCTAGCAGCTTCTTCATCTGCAGAAGCCACCTCACCTTTTATTTTTAGATTATGAAAAGAATGTCTTTTTATAAAACCAGTTAACCACCCTGTGCTGGCAGAGAATTGTGGATTACTTTCACGTGAAGATGTAGATGGCTCTGATTCTTTTAACTCCTTGTAAAATTTAAGGGCTTTCATCTTGATTAAATGTCCATCTAACGGAATTCTTTTTTGAGTTAAATCTTCAATCCAAATTACGAGAGCCTTTTCTGTTTTTTCTATTAAAGTGCCTCTTGAATATGATGAAATTTTAGAACTCAAATTTGTACCAGATCTGACTGATCTTCTTATTGCCGCTTCATTTTTTTTTATTGCTCTTATAGTAGATTCGCCTAAATTATAACGTTTACCTATTGCTGTTGATCTTTCTCCTTTCGCCAAGCAATCGAGAATTATAATTTTGGTTTCTAGCGAAATTGCACTTCTTTTTTTGTTTTTTATTATTGTCACACATTTTCTTTAAGAGGACTAAAAATTATAGAAAAAAACTTTATGTACAATTACGCACTAAAATTATTCAAAAAAACTTACAATTCACTTGAGTAAATTTATCTTCCGGTTTTCGGTAGTAACCTTCTTTCACAAAGTTTTATTTTCTAATGCTTTCCAATATGCAGGCTTTTTTAATTAGTTTCATACAAAAATAAAATGCAGCATAAAAACACGCAATTTTAACGAGGTATTTTTGTTTTTGTCTCTTTTGTTTTTAAGAACAAATCAAGAGAAAACATGTCAATAAAAGAAAAAAGAAATTTGTAACGGCAGCTGGCACGCCGGCGGGTTTTCAGTTTTGATTTCGGTTTTGCACGAGTTGTGTAAGACACCGGCAGGCGCGGAATAAAAGACATTGGAACTTCCCCTCTACTGTTTGTTGGATAACTTAACATACAACCAGGACGTTACAAAATTCTTTCTTTGTATTGATTGCGTAATAGTAGAGTTGTAGTTGTTATTCTTATTCGTTTTCAGAAAAAGTGAATCACCAAAAAAAAAAAATTTCGAAATTCGAATAATTTTTTTTTTCTTGCACCGCATAACTCCAAAACCGCATAAAAAAAACCGCATAAAAAGAGAACGAAGTGAATAATAAACTTCAAGGAAAATAATCGTTAAATCTATTAATGTAATTTTTTATTAATCTTCCTAAATATTGCTGTATCTTTGGAAATAATGTTTAATAAACCAAATAAAATGTTGTTTCGCGCGCGCATACACAATTTTTCTTGTTAAGACCTTTCATCTAGTATATAAAAGCAATTCTCCTGAGAAATTTAAAAAATTGTTGAAGTTTGAGATTGAATCAAGGAATAAAAAGATTATTTATTAAACAAAGTAACTTAAAACAAGATGTTAAAGTAGCAAAATTTTAAAGGCAAGTATATATAGGAAGGCGAGAGACAAAGACTATATATATTGACGTCGACCGCAGCGCCGCCGCGGCCGTTGATTGGTCGATCCCCCAATGCTCCACGCCAATTTTGATCGCTATTCCAACACTCCCTCTCGATCCAAAATGTTCAGTAGACCTCTTAAGTAGTGGAATTTGTTTCGTGGAAGAGGTTTAGTCATTATATCAGCTAGCTGTTCTGAGCTGCAAACATGATGCACTTTAAGTTCACCTTCTTCATGTTTGGATCTAATGAAGTGGTAGCGAACATCAATATGTTTCGTTCGTTTGTGGAATACTGGATTTTCAACAAGTTTTATTGCTGCTTGGTTGTCGATATAAAGTTCAGTTTCTTTAGTAATATCACAGCCGATGCCCTGTAGAAGTCTTCTGATCCAAATCAATTCCTTAGCAGCACTGCAGGCAGCGATGTATTCACTTTCGGTGGTTGAAAGTGCGATAATTGGTTGTCGTTGGCTTGCCCAAGAAACAGTTCCTCCGTTCATCATGAAGGCATAACCAGTCGTACTTTTTCTGGAGTCAACATCACGAGCAAAATCACTATCAGAGTAGCCAACAAGTTGGTCTTGTCCAGTGAAGAGAATTCCCATGTGTGGAGTGCCTTTCAGATAACGGAAAATATTCTTCACTGTTGTACAATGTGCAGGTCCTGGATATTCTAGGAATTTACTCACTTGTGAAACTGCATAAGTGATATCTGGACGTGAAACACATGATGCAAACATAAGGGATCCAACAGCTTCTCGAAAAGGGAATTTAGGCATCTTTTCCTTTTGTTCTGGAGTAGGACAGTCCTGCTTTGTTAAGATGACAGAAGGATCCATAGGCACCGAAGCAGGAATACAGTCAGCCATATTAAATTTACTCAAAATTTTGTCAATATATGATGACTGGTGAATGAAAATACTTGCTCTATCTTCTGACTGCTCAATTTGTAGCCCAACAAAAAAGTTAACACTTCCAGATGTAATATCAAATGCGTGTTCTAACTCATCCATTATAATAGCTATTGCCTCTTTATCTTTAGATTGAATAATTCCATCATCAACATAGAGAGCTAAGATAACATTTGAATCATTGTGTGTTCCAATGAAAATGCAGGGTCGGCGTCTGATGTTTTGAAATTATGGCTATACAAAAAATTGGTAAATTTCTTATTCCAATTTCTAGAAGATTGTCTCAGACCATACAGACTTTTATGTAATCTATAGCAGCTATTATCATCTCTCTTGTAGCCTTCTGGTTGTTCAATATAAACAAGTTCCTCTAATTCGCCATTGAGAAAAGCTGTCTTTACATCGAATTGCTTAAGAAACATCCTTTCAGAAGCAGCGTGTGATAAAAGAATGCGTAACGAATCATACCTGACTACTGGGCTAAACGTATCGAAATAGTCAACATTTTTGATTTGAGAATAGCCTTTTGCAACTAATCTGGCTTTGAACCGTTGAATTGTACCATCGGACTCCGTTTTAATTTTATAAACCCATTTACAACCGATAGGTTTATGACCATCTGCCAAACGTTCTAAAGTCCATGTTTTATTTTTATTTAATGCCTCAATCTCTTCATCCATGGCTAATTTCCATCTTTCTGAATCTGAACTTGTTATTGCATCTATATAGTTACTGGGTTCATCAGCGAGCGCAAAGTTACATTGGCTATTCGAAACTTTAGAGCGTGTTATCATTGGATGCGAACTGATATCGGATACTGGCAGCATTTCCTGCACTGGGATGTTTGTTGTTGCAACTGGGTGATTCATCCGGAACGCTGTTAATCTGAAATATTATTTCTTTCGGTTTGGTAGATTCTCTATCTGAATGTGGAGTAGCTTTCTCATCGAATGTGACATCTTTAGAAATTCTTATTTTTCTAGTTTTCCAATCCCATAGTCTAAAATTTTTGCTTGTATTCTCATAACCTAAAAACATAAGTTTTATCGATTTATTATCCCACATTTTACGGTTTTCTTTGGGAATATGCATATAAGCATTACAGCCAAATATTTTATAGTTAGCTACATTAGGCTTTGTGCCAAAGAAAAGTTCATAAGGTGTCGTTCCAGGGGTTTGCTTAGTCGCACTTCTATTTAGAATATAAGTTGCTGTGTTACATGCCTCAGCCCAAAAAAATCCTGGAAGATTTCGTGAATTTAGCATGGACCTGGCTGCTTCCACAATCGTACGATTGTCTCTTTCTATACGTCCTATCTGTTCGTGCACATAAGGTGCAGTGAACTCGTGAATTATCCCAAATCTTTTACATAAATCTGCAAAATTATCGCTTTTGAATTCTAGCGCATTATCAGTCCTAAGAACTTTTATCTTATTTCCAGTTTGAGTATAGATTAGAGTAGCATATTCTTTGAATATATCTAGCACATCTGATTTGTTTTTAATAAAATAAATATGGCGATAACCACTAAAGTAATCTTTAAATAAGCAGAAATACAGATATTTACTTAATGATTGAGTCTGCATTGGGCCACAAATATCAGCATAAATAAACTCACCTAGCTGGTAGTTTTTGCCATCTGAGGGATAGCACGACTTTCTATGGGCTTTTCCAAGTTGGCATCCTTCACAGAAGAAAAAATCTCCCTCTAAATCTTGAGGCTGCAGACCATCCACCAATCCTTTGGTCGCCATCTCTCGAAGTGTAGCAACTGGAAGATGCGCAAGTGTCTCGTGCCACAACTGAAGCTTGTTCTCGCTGGTGATGTATCCTTGTGATGATGACGTAACCTTGAAGAGCATCCTGTAGAGGCCGTCATGACGCACTCCTACGGCTTTTAGGTCATTATCCATGAAGATCTGTAGCTTGTCATGTTTGATAATGACGTTGAATCCTCTTCTTGTGGACGTAGAAAGGCTATACAAATTTTTCTTTAGTTGCGGCGAGTAGAGCACATTTCTTATGTACGTATTGTACCATCCACCGTCGACGTAGGCTTGAATCTCGATGTCTCCAAGTACTGCAAGTAGTGTCGAGTTGTCTCCCGAGTAGATTGGATGATCACTGGTGAACGGCGTGTAGGTCTTGAACCACTCTCGTCGAAATGTCATGCTGCAGCTTGCACCGCTGTCAGCATACCAAATATCATTGGGCTCTACTTGATTATCGCACAAAATAAGTCCATAATCACTTGAACTTCCTTTTGAATCATGAAGATTTTTGGATTTATTTTTCTCATTAGCTAATCTTTTTCTACATTCGCGGCTCCAATGTCCAATTTTGTGACAATAGTGGCATTTAGTGTTCTTCTTGGCATCTTGAAAAGAACGTTGTGTATCTTTAGGCTTCGTTCGTGCTTGCCTGTGTAATAAGGCCTCATCTTGTTTAGAAGAACCGCTTTGTTGATTCCTTGTTTCTTCAATCAAAAGTCTTGCAGTTAAATTGTTAAGAGTTTGAGCTTTCGGATCTAACGATTCCCACGCTGCAACAAAGTAGCGCATACTCGAAGGCAAAGTATTTAAAATTTTTGCTACCTTTTGATCTTCCGTTATGGTTCCGCCCATTTGTGAAATTTGTGCAGAAATATTTTCAATTTTTGCTATGTAATCACTTATTGTTTCCGATGTCAATCGTGCATCGAAGAATTGTTGCCAAAGTAGGCCAATAGTAAATTCGGATTTTTGTTCATGAATAGCAAGTAATTTCTGCCACATTTGTGAAGCGGATGTACAGTTCATCAGGGGCTGAAGAAACTTTAATTCGATTGCCTGTGATAATAACATCCTTGCCTTAACGTCCTTTGATTTCCAATTCTGTAGTGAACTTTCAGAGTTACTGTCGGAGGAAACAACATTCGGCTTTATTTCTAAGCCTTCCAATAATTCTAGTAATTTTTGTTGTTCCAAAAGAAGCCTGAATTGGAATTTCCATAGTGAAAGTTTTCACCATTAAAAACTTTAATCCTTGAAAGACAATCTTCGCTCATCTTCTTTGTCTTGGAATCGGCCAACGACAAAAAGAAACTAGGGTTATGGTTGGCGGTTGACGCCTAAACTTCGAGCAAAACAAAGGCTTACTCACTGCTGGCGGTTAATCCTTTTAGGCGCAGTGGAAGCGTGCTGGGCCCATAACCTGTTGAAGTTTGAGATTGAATCAAGGAATAAAAATATTATTTATTAAACAAAGTAACTTAAAACAAGATGTTAAAGTAGCAAAATTTTAAAGGCAAGTATATATAGGAAGGCCGATTTATATTTTGTTTAACGGGCTACTAACCAAAAGTAATGATTTTTGAGCCCATGCGCGATGTGAGGAGGCAAGGAATAAGGGTATGTAGCGGCAGGAGAAGACTCGCAGGGAAGTGGAAAGGTTGGGAAAGCAGGGGAACAGCGCCTGGGAGAAGTGAGACAGGGGTCCAGTAACCAGTAGAAGGTGGCGGGAGGAGTTGGAGGCGGAGGGTTTTTGAAGCCTAAAACGTGCGGGTCTTAGACTTCAGGATGGGGCAGATTGAGGCTCTCGCCTCGTGGTTGTCTGAGAGGCCTTTTTGGCAGCAGTTGGCGCATTTGGAAGTGTTCTGGTCAGCTCTGGTTGGGCAGGAGCGGCCTTCATGGCCGTCTTCACCGCAGTGGAAGCACTTGGGAGCTCTGGAACAGTGGGTGGAGTTGTGGCCGAAGCCGCAACAGCGGAAGCAGACGCGGGCGCGGATGGACGCCTCAAATGGGACGCCTCCTATAGGAAGGCGAGAGACAAAGACTATATATATTGACGTCGACCGCAGCGCCGCCGCGGCCGTTGATTGGTCGATCCCCCAATGCTCCACGCCAATTTTGATCGCTATTCCAACAAAAATAAAAGGAAATAAATTTGAGTTTGTTTATATTATTAGTAAGTATTTTGATAAAAAAATATATATAAAAAAATATATATATCAAGGATATAGTGTTTAATTGAAGTAAAATATATGCACACCACATATGTGTGGAATATGGATTTACACTATCTTTAGCTTATATATATATATATAAATGAATGTCTGTCTGTGTGTACTCTATAGATTCAAAAACCATACATCCAATTGCCGTGAAATTTTGGGATATTATTAGGTATATCCCCGGGAAGGTTTTTGAAAAATAATTTCTTGAATATCCTTAGAGTTATTTGCAGATTTGTAGATTTAACTCGCAAGCAGCGCCACCATTGCGATGATGATAACAAGTTTTTTTATCTATAAGTTTTATTATCACTAAGTTTATTATCTTAAAGATTATTTATCAAAAGTAAGATTATCTCAGGATGACACGGCAATTTATTTGAGACAAGAATAATGATACAATTCAAGGCGAAGATACTATTCCTTTAACTTCCAATTACCGAGGGAACCAATTAATATTGATTTTATTCAACTTATCGATTATTTTTCAAGGGACCGGGAAAAAAAGTTCACTAGATAAAACGATGATTTTGTAATGTAGAAAAATTAGGAAGACAAAATTCAAGATGACACGGCACACAGGGACTGGGAAAAAATGTTCACTTTATCGAGAGATTCAAATTTACGAGTTTCAAATTATCAAAATATATCTTTTTTTTTATAAGTTTATAGAGAATTGTTTTAACAAATGATCGTTAGACAAACCTTTACTTGGGTAAAACCTCGGCCGGGTACATCCGCTAGTCTATATATATATATAATTGAATGTCTGTCTGTGTGTACTCTATAGATTCAAAAACTATACATCCAATCGCCGTGAATCTATATATATATATATAATTGAATGTCTGTCTGTGTGTACTCTATAGATTCAAAAACTATACATCCAATCGCCGTGAAATTTTGGGATATTATTAGGTATATCCCGGGAAGGTTTTTGAAAAATAATTTCTTGAATATCTTGAATATCCTTAGAGTTATTTGCAGATTTGTAGATTTAACTCGCAAGCAGCGCCACCATTGCGACGATGTAACAAGTTTTTTTATCTATAAGTTTTATTATCACTAAGTTTATTATCTTAAAGATTATTTATCAAAAGTAAGATTATCTCAGGATGACATGGCAATTTATTTGAGACAAGAATAATGATACAATTCCAAGGCGAAGATACTATTCCTTTAACTTCCAATTACCGAGGGAACCAATTAATATTGATTTTATTCAACTCATCGATTATTTTTCAAGGGACGGGAAAAAATGTTCACTAGATAAAACGACGATTTTGTAATGTAGAAAATTAGGAAAGACAAAATTCAGGATGACACGGCACACAGGGACCGGAAAAAATGTTCACTTTATCGAGAGATTCAAATTTACGAGTTTCAAATTATCAAAATATATCTTTTATTTATAAATAATTTCTTGAATATCTTGAATATCCTCATAGTTATTTGCAGATTTGTAGATTTAACTCGCAAGCAGCGCCCCCATTGCGACGATGATAACAAGTTTTTTTATCTATAAGTTTTATTATCACTAAGTTTATTATCTTAAAGATTATTTATCAAAAGTAAGATTTTCTACCTATTAATTGCGCACAAGTCAAAGTTAGTTTTATCATTTATCTACAATATATATATTGGGAGAATAGATAAAATGATGATTTTGTAATGTAAAAAATTAGGAAAGACAAAATTCAGGATGACACGGCAATTTACTTGATACAAGAATAATGATACAATTCCAAGGCAAGATACTATTCCTTTAACTTCCAATTACCGAGGGAGCCAATTAATATTGATTTTATTCAACTTATCTAGTATTTTTCAAGGGACGGGAAAAATGTTCACTTTATTGAAAGATTCAAATTTACGAGTTTCAAATTATAAAAATATATATATATACTAGCGGATGTACCCGGCTTCGCCCGTGTTTTACCCGAGTAAAGGTTTGTCTAACGAATCTCTCGATAAAGTGAACATTTCTTCCCGGTCTCTTGAAAAATACTCGATAAGTTGAATAAAACGAAAATTAAAATTATACCGCGAATGTTTCTTTTAAAAATCGAAATTTATTTTCAAAGAGAAATAGCGACATTTCTAACTTTGAAGATGAGGTATGGAAAGGTGAAACATGAAGAGTAATGGAGAACGGAAAAACAAAAAGTGTCCAGGGGCGGGAATCGAACCCACACGGTAAGCAGAAGGGTGTGGGTTCGATTCCCGCCCCTGGACACTTTTTGTTTTTCCGTTCTCCATTACTCTTCATGTTTCACCTTTCCATACCTCATCTTCTAAGTTAGAAATGTCGCTATTTCTCTTTGAAAATAAATTTCGATTTTTAAAAGAAACATTCGCGGTATAATTTTAATTTTCGTTTTACAATCATCAGCCGCGTTATATTGTATTTTAAAAAGTTGAATAAAATCAATATTAATCGGTACCCGAGTAAATGTTTGTCTAACGAGCATTTGTTAAAACAATTCTCTATAAACTTATAAAAAGAAATAGATATATTTTGATAATTTGAAACTCGTAAATTTGAATCTCTCGATAAAGTGATCATTTTTTCCCGGTCCCTGGTCCCTGTGTGCCGTGTCATTCTGAATTTTGTCTTTCCTAATTTTCTACATTACAAAATCATCGTTTTATCTAGTGAACATTTTTTCCCGGTCCCTTGAAAAATACTCGATAAGGTTGAATAAATTCATGGTCGTTTATGGAAGATGGATTAAGTTCCCGGAGGTCATCTTGGGCAAGCTCCCGCGAGGCTTTTTTTCTTGTCTACTTGGCTCAGCTGTGTCACCAATTCTGCCCTGATTGGTCGGTGGGTACTTGGACTGTCCTTGAACTTGTCCTTGGACTGCCGCCGGCCAGATGAATCCATTCTCGTCGCAAGGTTGCGCTGCTTGCGAGTTAAAGCTACAAATCTGCAAATAACTCTAAGGATATTAAAGATATTCAAGATATTATTTTTCGTAAACCTTTCCGGGGATATGCCTAATAATATCCCAAAATTTCACGGCGATTGGATGTACGGTTTTTGAATCTATAGAGTACACACAGACCACAGACAAACAGACAGACAGACATTCAATTTTATATATATAGACTAGCCGATTGACCAGGGCAACGGCCGTGTTTTACCCGATTGAATGTTTTTATTCAAATACTATTTGTTACAATTATAAATTGGCGCCTTAAATAAATGCATATCCTAATCCTAATCAATCAGTCATAGGCCGCCTCTGTCACGGATGGCCGGCGTCCTCCTATTGGACGGCTATGATCACGTGTCATCGTTGGCGCGTAGGTGACCTTGAGTGACGTAATGCCCCCCCCCCCCCCTGCCGGCGGCGCGCGCCCGTTGGCTGCTGGCGAGCACGTGACCTCCCTGTGTGCGCGCATCCGTGACAGAGGCGGCCGGCCAACGACTGACTGATCAGGAAAGACTCTCGTGACTATATATATATATAATATAATATAATATATGTATGAGTACATTTTGTGTAGAAATAGGATTAGTTGACTTTATAAGGTAAACTTATTCATACAGTTTGTATCCCTCGATAGCTCAGTTGGCAGAGCGGAGGACTGTAGATGTTACAACGGTGATCCTTAGGTCGCGGCTCGAGGGAGTTTTTTTTTTGGTAGATGCGCGCGCATCCGTGACAGAGGCCGATGAGGAAAGACGGTCGTGACTTCAAAAAATATATGTAGTATATTTTAAGGTAGCTAGAACACAATCTTCTAATAGTTATTATAATCCCATATCTGTATATAAAATTATGTATCGAATAATGGAAGTGACAATAAAACAAAGAAGGGGTAAAGGTAGACCAGACGACAAAGTCCAGACGACGCCATGGACCAGACAACAGGTGTTTATGATAATGAGTTCATTCCCCCCGTCAGCAGGTGGCCGGACACGTGGCCAGACATCATTAATAACCCAGCGCTTGACAGGTGGCGTGATTAGGACAACCAATCAGAACTCGTCAACATCTGCCAGAGTCGAGTATATAAGCCCCCAAGATTGGGACAAAGTAGTTGTTTTAGTTGTTTCAGAGCGACGCTGTTATACGGTCAGTCAGACTTCTCACCCCTATCCGCGATGTAGACTTAGGGCATCCGTGACGTCCATGGTCCGACTACCTTCGTCCGTGGTCTACCTCTACTTCTTGGAGTTACCACCTAGACCTGCCTCTGTCTCTTGCTGTCCCAGTGCGGGAATCCCATCACGCACCCACTACCACGACTGCCCAGTACATTCCACCTCGGGATTACTACATATATATATATTTTTTATAAGTTTATAGAGAATTGTTTTTAACAAAAGTTCGTTAGACAAACTTTACTCGGGTAGCGAAGCCCAGTACATCCACCCGCTAGTTGATTTATTTAGTAATAGATTTTTAATGTCATCAGATTTTTCCCCTAACAGATAAATATCATCGTTGAAATGATTTTAAGTACATAACTTGAGAAATTGGGCTAGTCTGAATAAAAAAAAAGCAATACCACGTTAATCAGTACAAAAAGTTGACCTAGAAAATGTTCTATTTTTAAGAGGGAGAGAAAGAAATTACTTTCATTTCGTTTATTAGTATAATATTTTAAAATTAAAAATAAATAAATTTATTTCATAGAAAAAATACTTTTCTATTAATATATATCATCATACCATTACCTAAAGAGCTCCTTTTTACTGTGTATTCCTTTTCCATGAAGTAAATAAATTTAATTTTATAAACAAAACATAAATATGGCGTCGTTATTGGGTTTAAGTGCCTATGCAAGTAGTGGGGAGAGTGAAAGTGAAGATTTAAATGATTTGCCATCTTCAAAACCACTTGCTTTAAGTAAATACAATTTAAATGCTGCGCCAGTTGTTGATATAAAGGTAGGTTATATTTTAAAGTTTATCTTCACAGAACACACTAATCCTGATGAGACATGCATTTCTGCGGATTGTGAAGACATTTATTTACGAAAAAATGAAGTAAATAAAATATAATTATATGTATTTTTAAAATAAGTTGATATAAGGCAATGCTAATCTCAATAACTTAAAGCTTTTAAAAAAACGTTCAATCTCAACGACTTTCAAAAAACAAATTTTGCCGTAAAAAAGTGTAAATATAAATATCTAGAATCAAAACCTAAAATTAACTTCCTATTTAAATCTTTGATCTCAATTTTTAGAAATGTTAAAAAATACTCGCCACAATAAACAGTTAGACCTGTCTATAGCACCCCCTCTTGGGACTCATCAAAATATGGTGCTATAGAGAAGGGATGTTATAGACAGGTCACTTTTAATATAAATCGCATCGTACTACGTATTTAAAATCGGGGGCTATAGAGAGGAAGGCGCTATTTAGAGGGGGCACCATAGACAGGTTTAACTGTATATCACAATATTATACATTAGAGCGCCATCTGTTAAGAGAATTCAAAACTCTTATAGACGCGTATGATTCTTTTAAAAATAAAACAATTTCTACTGCCCTTACTGCAATGAAAAATTAATGGGAGGACCCTTGGCTTATCAGTGTTGAACCCTCCCAGTGGTTTCGCCAGTTTATTCTATCACAATGGGAATTGTGAAAGTTCATTTGAAAGCTTTATTTAGTAAGTTGGAAGTGTAGCTGCTAGGTTTAACAACCACACCTCTCTCTCTTCTTCTTCCTTATCTCCACTCAATCATATTAAGGTATCAAGGGTCGGTGGAAGGCTGGTAAACCGTTTGGTTTTCGACCACTAGGACCCGGGTTCGAACCCGCATTGGACACTTTTTTCTGTTTAAAGAAAAAAAAAAAAATGCTCCAATGGCCCCGATTCTTGCAAAAGTCCAACCCCACCAGCGAGTGCAAGTAACCAAACGGGGCTCTGGCATTAGTAAGTGCAAAGTCGAACTGCTTTTCACATGTGTAGACATGTGGTGCACTTACAGTAAAAGCAGTCGCTAACTACCCACCATGGTAATCATGGCCTGTACCACGTGTACTAGGGATAAGCAAAAAAAAAAAAAAAAAGGTATCAAGTTGTGACCCTTGATGGTGTCTGTTTGACAACCATCATGACTGGGTGAAGTAGAATGCATCTGCCTTTATCATTAAGACTGGAAGCACTACTCAGTGGCAGGCCAACTTGACTCCAAAAGAAATGGCCACCTTTGACATGAGGAACAGACGCCATGTGCAGCCGCTCCTAACATGGAGTACAAACGCTGCTCATCCTGTATCCCTGGATTAGGAGTACTTACAGGGTACTATCAGCCGGGCCAGCTGAGCCCAGGTTTTTTAGTGAGCTTGTTACTGCTCCCTCTCTCTCTCTGCTAATGCAAAATGCTTAAACCTGATCAGTTTGAATGTCACATGAGATATTCATTTCTGTAGACTACTGTTAGCAATGTGCCTTGCTTTTTACATATATAGACAGATGCAGTAAGATGAGTTTATAGGATTTGCACTTTCTGCCTCTAGACAAAGTAGATCGTCTCTCTTCCTGATCCAACTTCTGAAGCTGTCTTTATCTCTAGAGCCAAATGATCCATCCTACTTTCCTCATCGTCAACCTAAAATCTCTCAAAGAGATCACAGAATTAGAACATTCTGCTCACCAAACATGGCTAAGACCCTAACTTCTCAACGTATCTATACAAGCCGCCGTTATGCATATACGCATAGATGCGTATATGCATATATGCAGTGCCGTTCGCCCTGTCATCTGAGAGGCATTCTTCATCATCGGCTGGACCTGTAGTCCTGGATCTTTCCAGTTGGTCTCGAGGGCCACGCCATCACCATCTCTTCAATGGTGAAGTACGCCTATAATAAAGGCTTGTGTGTGTGACCTAATCCAAATAAATTAATAGTGTGTGATGTTTCGGTAACATCGTTGGTACCATCATTAGATAAAATTTACCATCCCTGGACACTTTTAGTTCCGTTTATCATTACTCTTCACAATTCATACTTTCATACTTCATCCCTAAGGATAGGAATACTCGTTATTTCTCCTTAAAAGAGCTCTTCTGTAAAGGTATGTCTCAAAGACTTCTATTCATTTGATTGAAGATTTTAGTAATGTTCACGACTCACAGCCATATTGGGTGACAATGCGAGACAATCCAGGTAAAGTAGAGCCGAGAGATGACCCCAGGTGTGTGTGCAGGGCAACCAATTGGCAGGAACCCCTGTCGATCCCTCCACCAAACAATTAGCCTACAACCCAAAGTATGAAGACCTGTTTGCTCCAAATGTAAGTTCTCCCCTCCCATCAGTGTTGATCAACCAATGCTGACACCTTCAGTTGTGTAGGTGGGACCAGAGAATCCTTTCAAGACCCAACAGGAGAAAGCTGTCAAGAACACCTTAGCAGGGTTCGTGGAACCTGCCGCCTTCAATGATTTCCATTTTGAGTCTCAAAGGAGAACATTCACTTCCTTCGGTAAGTTATGGGAGTCACCGGCTCCTTAGAAAAGTGCGAAGACCACTCAAACTGTTATGGGGGAATGGAATTTAAAATGGCAATAGCACATCTGGCTAATTGCTCACCCATCCTGGCTTACCAAAAGTAGCCTGCAATTTCTACCACAGATTCTGTATAAACAATGGAATGATTGAAACTCTTTCTAAATGTTCAATTCTCTATCATCCAAAGCACTATTCCACTTAGTTCTTAAAAAAAAATATATTTTCCGATTCCTCAGAATTTGTGTTCAGCTTCAATTCTACTTATTTTTTTGTTATTTCAAATTCTCACACACATGTAGGTTTCTTTATTTCAACTTAGATCGCTATGTCCCCCTAGGGACACTTGCACTTTAAAAATAAACACAATTTTTAAAGAAAAGCAAGAAAGATATTTTAAATATGTACAGAATTAGTATGCAAGTTAGTTAGAAGAAAAGATTAAAAAAATATATATATATATCAACACAATTGATATATGTACAAAAGGTTGGTATGCAAATTTAGTTAAATGAAATCAAATTGTAAAGTATTGTGTGTATTCGAGAAAAGCAATTTACAGATTGAAAAAAGCTTTAAGGAATATTTTATAATAAAAATATGGTAAATATTAGAGAATTATTCAGTTAAAACAATACTAAAAAGAGTTAACCTATAGCAAAAACAAATTTACATTTACAATGTTCCTTCTTAATAGATTCATCAACCGCTCTTTAATTTCTTTATTTCTCATCATTTTGATGACTCTTTGCCACCTTCTTCAGGGGAATGATGAGTTCTTGAATGCTCTCTTAGCTTCTACTTATATATGTAGCCTTGATGAAAGAACACCTCTCTATAAAAGACAGTTTCCATCGTCAAAATTACTATTTTTTTTTTTTTGCTAACACAAGGTAATAAGACAAAATCTAAATAAATAATGTGTGGTGTTTTGGCAACAGCGTTGTTACCATCTAAAGTAGTACAGCTATTATCAAAATATCACACACTTATTTGGATTTGGTGGGTACAGTTGAACTACCTCCCTGTAAATTACAACACCTAATTGTAGAGCCAAAGTGAGGTATCCTTTTACTGGAGAGTTGCTAAATAGTAAAAATGGCAATTTTGTAAATGAAAAGTGTCCTTTGTAGAAAGGTGTTCTCTAGTGGGAGTGTCCTCTCATGGAGGTTCTACTGTATCTTGTGTTTCTAATCTATAATACAAATTGTACCTATTCTTCTTTCTTATCTCCACTCAATCATATTAGTGTATCAAGCTTGTAAAGCTTCTTTGTCATTAAGACTGGGAGCATTACTCAGTGGCAGGCCGACTTAGCTTCAAAAGAAATGGCCGCCTCTGACATGAAGAACAGACGCCATGTGCAGCCACTCCTAACATGGAGTAAAAATGCTGCTCATCCTGGAGCCCTTACAGGGTACTATCAGCCGGGCCAGCTGAGCCCAGGTATTTTAGTGAGCTTGTTACTGCTCCCCCTCCTCCTTTTTCATCCGGGCTTGGGACCGGTAAAAGGCGGAGTTGAGGTGTCCTCTTACCAGAAAGTATCATAATAGTAAAATTGGCAATTTTGTAAATGAAAATTGTCCTTTGTAGAGAGGTGTCCTCTAGGAGTGTTCTCTCATGGAGGTTCTACTGTATCTTGTGTTTCTAATCTATAATACAAATTGTGCCTCTTCTTCTTCTTTCTTATCTCCACTCAATCATATCAAGGTATCAAGCCTGTAGAGTTTGTTAATGGTGTCTGTCTGACAACCATCATGGTGAAGTAGAATGTTTCTGCCTTTGTCATTGTCAAGACTGGGAGTCATTAAGACTCAGTGGCAGGCCGACTTAGCTCCAAAAGAAATGGCCACCTTTGACATGAAGAATGACGCCATGTACAGCTGCTCCTAACATGGAGTACAGACAAATTGTTCCTTATCCATTTTAATACAACATGTAGCTAACAGAGGAAGTGTGTGTCCACCAGGCTATGCCCAGGACCCCTCCATGGACAATGGACCCTCTAAAGAAGAAGCCCATTTGATGGTAGGAGCCATCCCAGAAAATGATAAAGGTAAGACAGCCATCCCATTGGTGGAAACATCAACTATACTATGTATTCCTTGATCTCCTACTTGTTTCTTATATCCCCTTGTGAAAGGATTACACAAATTCCATGAGTCCATGCTCTCTCATGGAAGATGGAGTGTAGGGATGCAGCTTTCATTGATCATGGCACGCTTCCAGGCATTCCTCGAGCTGTTTGATGATAAGTAGTGAATAAAAAAAAAACCTAATTAAATACTTTTCAGTTCTATCTATCTCTGAGTAGTGGGTACAATAATTCTATAAAAGGATGATACAGGCCATGATAACCATGGTGGGTAGAAGGCGACTGCTTTTACTGTAAGTGCACCACATGTCTACACATGTGAAAAGCATTTTGACTTTGCACTTACAAATGAATATGCCAGAGCTCCGTTTGGTTACTTGCACTCGCTGGTGGGGTTGGTCTTTTGCAAGAATAGGGGGACATTGGAGCATTTTTTTTTTTTTTTCGAGCTGTTTGATGATAAGTAGTGGTCTCTCCCGAAGGTCCTGTTTTAGTGTTTCTAATGCAAGCCAAAGCCAAATGCAACTAGGTGTTGTCCTGTAGAGACTCTACTACTGAGTAGATATGGTTAATCCCCCAACTACCCAGGATTAAGAGAGACTGTGTGTCCCAGTGCCTACGGTGTTTGAGAAGACCTCCCAGAGAAATGGGGACAAGCGGAAGAGAAACAAGAACGATAATCCTTCGGATGTCGAAGGTTTCCTGGGACCCTGGGGCAAATTTACAGATGAAGTCCGTACAGCCAAACCCACTCCGGTATGTATACCCCAGGACTACTTCAATCTCTTGTTGTTGTTGTTGTTTCTTATCCCCTTGTGTAAAGATTACACATATTCTATGAGTTCATGATCTCATGGAATGGGGTATAGGGGTGCAGCTTTCGTTGATTATGACACCATGATCCAGGCACACTTTGGTGAAAGTCTGACTTTGCCTGTAATTTGAGGCCATTCCTAACATGGAAGCTGTTCGTGGCATGAATGTTCAGTAAAAGATACTAAGAAGCACTTTGCCACTTGTCTTGAATTAGTTTTATTATCTTTGGGTTTTAGAGTTATGAGTAGCTACCACATGAATTTAGATTACATGAATTTGACTTAGAATTTTGATACTAGTGGTAGAGAGAGAGAGAAAACAAAAACTATTAATTAACCAAACTAGAAATTTACATACATGTTGCTTGCTTTAAAATTTACATATTAAAGATTTATATTGTACAATTGAATTTAGAATATTTTGGCTTAATTTTCATATATAAAATTGAATTTAAGGAAATTATTAACTATAGGATCCAACATACTCCCCCGGCTGGGAAGAGATGACCAGAAAATAAAAAAAAATAAAAAAAATAAATAAAAATAAAAAAAAGAGTTCCAATAGTATAGATGCTGGACTAATTGATTCCGACTATGTAGCTAAGATTACAATTCTCATTGTTTGAAAGGTAATGGAATCAGCTTCCATCTTTGAGTATCCGATTGAGGTGAATCTTGGATGAGATTTTCAGATTCATTGGCCAGTTCTCTTTCGGGAACTGCTGGATTATCAGACTCTGCGGCTGCTAAGTCAGATTCAATAGGATCTTCCCAAGGTTTTGATTCAGCCTTTATGCATGAGCCTTGTTCGGTCGATTCCTCTAAATGTTCTTTGGAGAGATGTCGACTTTCTGCCGCCTTCTCAAAATCTTCCAGATTGACTGCCTTTTCTAAAGCTTCGGGTCTTAAGACTTCTTTCTTCAAGATTTCTGGCCATTCTATATATGCCGATGAACTGTAATTTTCATCGTCGTCTTCAGATTCCTTGACGTCTTCTAAGCATAGAGAATCGATGGGCTTCCAGCGGGATAATTTTGCCTTTTCACCGCTCTGTAGATAATCCTTTGTTGATGTATCCACAATTTCAACAGGTACAACTTTCTCTTTGCTTGACGATTCATTAGCTTCTGTATAAACATTGATTATGCCACTGGTAGCCTCTTTAGGTCGATTAAGATCAGCTTCACCTACATTGAGGTGAGCTGAGTCATCATGGCACAGTTCTTTCTTATCCAGAGCTTCTACACTGACCACTGGTTCTTTCGAATATTTGCCTTCCGATTTATCAATAACCGAAACTTTGGAGATTTCAATCTTTGGAGTCCCGATATCTTTGTTAGACTCTTCGTCTTCAATGACAAAAGTGGTTTCTAAAATTGAAGAATCTTCTTGATTCTCATCAATAGCCTCAGGAATGTCGGCATTCTCAGTTAAGAGATTTTTGATAAGTGATTCCTGGCGTGGGGATTTTGGTTGTAAGAGAGGGAATTTTTGATTTTCATTTAAATAGGAATACTTGAGTCTACCTCCAACTCTTAGAAGTCCTTGAGTGTCTAAGAAGGGATTTAGAGAAGTTAGCTTGTTGGACAGAGGTAGTTGCTTGTTTGACTTCAGTAATTTTATTTCCGTGCAGAATTCAACTTGCTGAATTGATTTGACTAAGACTTGAATTGCCTTTGTTAATTCTCTTGTTGTCAAAGGTCCTTTCTGACGAATTGGATCAAAGAGGAGGCAATTGTAGTAGAATCTCCAACACCAAGCTGTGATTCGGATCAATTTGGTCATTGTGGAATACCTTACAATGAATTCTAGATTTAACATAGTTTCTGAATTTTGAATTAAGGTTGTTTGATCCAACACTTGACCCTCACCGACTTCTTCTTGAATGATATTGAGATTTACTTGGGTTGGTGAAGAAGGAATATATCGAACATTATTTTCTTGAAGCCAAATAGGACCCCGCCACCAAATTCTATGATTGACCAAGTCTTGAGGCATGATTCCTCTTGATGCGCAATCAGCTGGATTATCTTGACTGGATACATGGAACCAATCAGTGATTTGAGTCAAATTTTGAATTGACGACACTCTGTTCGAAACAAAGGCTTTCCATCTGCTGGCATCTGATCTTATCCAATCTATGCAGATTTGTGAATCAGTCCACAAAAAGGTTTTGTCAGGTTGAAAAGGAAATGATTCAAGAATGACTTGATTCAGTTGAGCCAAAAGCAATGCTGCACTTAGTTCAAGTCTTGGAATTGTAATGGTCTTTAATGGTGCAACCTTAGTTTTTGAGGTTATCAGATTGATTTTGATCTTTTGAATTTTGAATCTAGTTTTCAAGTAAAAAACTGCTGAATAAGCATTAAGGGATGCATCACAAAATCCATGTAGTTGTAATTCTTCTATTTCAGAAGATGAACTGTTCAGGTATCTTGGTATTTTGATTTCCTTTAGGCACGATAGTTGAGTTTGGAATTTATTCCAATTTGACTTTATATCTGATTCAATTGGTTCATCCCATGAAGTTCTCTCAGCAGGAAGTTGACGTTTTCGCCTATAATAGGGTGGTGGCTTTATCTTAGGAATAATCGAAGTTTCTTTCTTAGATGAGAGTGGTTCACTTGACTGAGAAGCGAGAGGTTGTTCTGGAGTGGATGGTTGACTTGATTCAGAAGGAAGTAATTGGTTTTGTTTAGTAGTAATTTGTGGAGTTAACTTAGAGATACGTGACTTTTTAGATTTACTTGGAATTTCTTCAGATTTACTTGGATTATCTTCAGATTTGCTTAGATTTTCTTCAGATTTACTTGAATTATCTTCAGATTCTTCTATAGAGGAGCATGAAAAATTGGAGTTCTGAGACATCTGTGGCTCTGTATAATCCCCAGAACATCGGCAACTCTCTGAACCTCTGGTGGGAGATGTAGGGGACTTGGGCCCACTTTGGGCCTTGAAATCTTCAACAGAAGCCGATGAGAGAGTGTAACTCTGCTCTGGGCTCATCGGGTAGGATGGCAGATTATCAACTCGGTTCTGGCTCTCTATAGAGTCTTCTTCTATAGGAATTGGAATCTGCTTGGAGCACCCAGGGCTTGATGGCATTTCGACCAAAGGGGACATGGCCTCTTTCAGGCTGTGAACTGATACTCGTAAGGGGGTTGGAGAGTTGTGTTTGGAGCTCTGTAGGCTCAAAGTTAGAGACGGTGACCCTTGAACAGAGTCTGGTAGACTTGGAGAGGTCTGAATGGACCACGGCAGACTTGGAAAGTTCTGAGTGAACTCCTTTAGACTTGGAGAGTTCTGAATGGACTCTTGTAGACTTGGAGATGGGGCATTCTTTATACCCAACTGGGCCTTAGAAATTGGGACATCTTCAAGTTCCCAGAATTTTCTTATGCTGGAATCAAGTTCAGTGGTACAGTGATTGATTACCGAAGTATTCGACTTAATAGTTGAATGGATTCTCCCAGAAACAAGCCAACCTAACTTGGTATTAAGTGCTATAGGATGGTGCTTTAAATCTGTTTTATGACCTAGAATTATTTCTACAAAGGTATCTGCACCCAAAATTAGGTCTATGGGCTTGGTGACATAGAATTCTGGGTCTGCCAAGAGCAAATTTTCTAAATGAGGAAAGTCTGCTGACTGAATTTGGAAGTTTGGAAGGTCTGCAGTTACCCTCCCAACCACAAATGCTCTGGCAGAAAATAATTGATCATTATGATGTGGGGTGAACTCTATTTCAACCTGCGATGTTGTCCTGTTGACAACAATGTCACCTACACCTTTTAGTGTATAAGAATTTTTCCTTTTTTCAAGTCCCAACTTGTGGCAACATTGTTCTGAAATTAGGCTTATTTGGGACCCATTGTCCACTAATGCTCTACATAGCACAAATGAGCCATCCTTCGCCTTGACTTTAATAAGGGCTGTTGACAGTAGAATATTTGTTTCCGTTTCCAAAGGCATCGCATTACAGATGGTATTTGTTGAAATCAACATCTCTTGAGAGGTTGTTGGTTGTGGAATGGATGGTTCAGAGTTGTATTCATGCAGAAGAGTATGATGGTTCTGCTTGCAGTTTTTACATCTTGATGTGATGAGACATTTGGATATCTCATGATTTGCTCTAAGGCAATTTTGACAAAGTTTATGTTTTTTAACTAATTCCCATTTTTTAGGCAAGGGAAGATTTCTGAATCTATGGCAGTCATTTAGTTTATGAATTTGATGACATAAAATACAATTTTGACCTTTGTTGACATAAAGGCCGTGAGCCATCATATTTTTGCTAGAAGTTTTTTGTTCCTGGAACAAAGGAATTCTCATACCTTGCAGGCTTCTAGCATGTTTTTCTAAAAAATTCACAAAGTTTTCAAATGTTGGATATTCTTCATTTTGAAGGGTTAATTCCCATTCTTTCCTGAGGGCTTCACCGATTCTTTTTTCAAAAAAATTGATCAGGATTAGATCTGTTAATGTGTTTTTCTCCAGTCCTAGCACTGAGAGATTTCTAATGCCTTCATTGCAAACGTCAAGGATTTCATAGAGAGAACCAGCCGAAATAGATTTTAATGGCCTTATGGAGAATATTTTGTTGATTTGTGAAAAAGCCAATTCTCTTCTGTTATTAAATCTATTGCATAAGGTATCCCATGCTTGCTGGTAGTTTTTGTCAGAAATGGGAAAACCCCGAATCAACTTTTCCGCAGGACCCTTAACAGATGCATTTAGATATTGAAATTTTTGTATTTCAGTTAGTGTTTGATTTGAATTAATGGTGGAGTTAAATATTTCTCTAAAACTAAGCCAATTGGCTGAATCACCATTGAAAATGGGTAAATTTATCTTAGGTAAATTAACATTGGATTCGGGCAGTTGTTTATCACTATGAGTATTTTCTTTGGTTTCAATTAAAGATAAAGCTTCTTCAATAGACACCAACATATTAAAAATATCCTTTTTGGCCTTTGAATAATCGCCATATTGTGTATCATCTAACTCTGATTCTAATAATGTGTTGATAACTTGATTTAGGCTAATTTTCCTTTCATTAACTTCTTGTTGGAATAGCTTTAATCTATGTATGTTTTTGGATTCTACAATAGCTTCATTCTCTGATTCCAGATCCTTTATTTCCTGAATAATAAAGTTGAATTTGTGCCGAATTTTAACTTCTGATTTAGGCATGACTTTATTTTAAGAATTTTAAGTTTTCAAATGGCTTACCTTAATTTTTTAAAGTATCCGGCTCGATGAGGGACCATAATGTTCGTGGCATGAATGTTCAGTAAAAGATACTAAGAAGCACTTTGCCACTTGTCTTGAATTAGTTTTATTATCTTTGGGTTTTAGAGTTATGAGTAGCTACCACATGAATTTAGATTACATGAATTTGACTTAGAATTTTGATACTAGTGGTAGAGAGAGAGAGAAAACAAAAACTATTAATTAACCAAACTAGAAATTTACATACATGTTGCTTGCTTTAAAATTTACATATTAAAGATTTATATTGTACAATTGAATTTAGAATATTTTGGCTTAATTTTCATATATAAAATTGAATTTAAGGAAATTATTAACTATAGGATCCAACAGAAGCCTTTGCTGCTGACTCTAACATGAGTACAGACACAACTCCTCCATATTCCTGGAGTACCGGGTCATTTGAACTCAGGATTTTTAAAGAGGGAGTGTCCCTCCTGGTTACTTCAATCTCTTTGTTTGTCTAGCGCATCTTGTTGGACATCAATTCTGACTTCATTCCCCCCCTAATCCATGAGTTGGCAACCTTTTGAGTCAAAAAATTACAATTTACTTGGAGTACAACAGTACTTTGAGTTTAAAGAGCCGCAAAATTTTCCTTGCCAACAATAAATAGTACTCGCAGGACTACTGTAATCTCTTTGTGTAGTTCATCTTGTTGGACATCAATCTTCTCTCTCAATTCTGACTTCATTCCCCCCCTAGTCCAGGGGTTGACAACCTTCACATCCAAAGAGCTGCTTGTGGCTTGCAAGCTGCAGGTTACCGATATCTGCCTTAGTCTAACAGAGATCACTTCACCATGTAGTTCAGTCATATCTGAAGTTGGACATCAACGAATGTCATTTCACTCTGATAAGGCACAATTTGGATTATTCTATATACAGTTACGAGCGTCATGTCTTCATCTCTGTCACCGTTTGCTTTTTTTTGGAATGGCGCTCTCCTATTGGTCCGCTACGATGGCACTGCCACTACGCGAGACACTTTGTTTTTGACTTTGCCCCCCCACTCGCTTTTTGGTTTTTGTAACTATTGTGTTGGAGCGGGTCGCTCCTTAAATATATTAGTTAATAACTAAATGGAATCCTCTCTTTCTTTTTCCCAGTAAGAGACGCCTACGGAAGCCAACAGTACATAGACAGATAAAGCACATAGGCTATAGTTATTAACTAATATATGCATTTATTTAAGGCGGCAATTTATAATTGTAACAAATAGTATTTGAATCAAAACATTCAATCGGGTAAAACACGGGCGTTGCCCGGGTCATTTGGCTAGTAGATTATAAACACAAGGTAATGAGACCAAATCCAAATAAATAAATAGTATGTGACATTTCGGTAACAATGCTTTTACCGAAACGTCACACACTATTTATTTGGATTTGGTCTCATTACCTTGTGTCATTTCACTCTGTTCCCACACAATATTTTCTAATTCCAGACCACATTCTGTTTGATTATCAAATCAATCCTTCCTCTCCCATCATTCTTCAAGGGATGTATCCCTCCAGGAAGATCAATCTTCCAATGATCCTCAGAATTTTTTTGAAAAGATATTTTTTCATGGAGGCCTGGTATTTTTACTCAATAGTGATACATGGAATTATTTTTTAAAATTGTGTTGTTGTTTCTTATCCCCTTGTGTAAAGATTACACAAATTCCATGAGTTCATGCTCCTCGAGCTGTTTTATGATAAGCAGCGGCCTCTTCCAAAGGTCCTGTTTAGTACATCTAATACAAGCCAAAATGTGTTCTGGAGCTGCAGGTGCCAAACTACATTTTATGCAAGTGGGGTAGATTTTGTTGTTATTTTCTATCTTCAATGGCTTGAGATGGCCTGTTGTAAATCTTGTTAGTGTTGTTTGATGCTGTCTGAGGTTCAGAACTCCTCCTGGGTTCACTCCACTGTACCAACTGTACTTAGGTGGGATCCTCCAGTTCTTGTTTATGGCCAGTTCTAAATCTTGTTAGTATTGTTTGGTGCTGTCTGATGTCCACTCCACTGTACCAACTGTACTTAGGTGGGATCCTCCAGTTCTTGTTTATGGCCAGTTCTAAATCTTGTTAGTATTGTTTGGTGCTGTCTGATGTCCACTCCACTGTACCAACTGTACTTAGGTGGGATCCTCCAGTTCTTGTTTATGGCCAGTTCTAAATCTTGTTAGTATTTTTTTGGTGCTGTCTGATGTCCACTCCACTGTACCAACTGTGCTTAGGTGGGATCCTCCAGTTCTTGTTTATGGCCAGTTCTAAATCTTGTTAGTGTTGTTTGATGCTGTCTGAGGTCCACTCCACTGTACCAGCTGTACTTAGGTGGGATCCTCCAGTTCTTGTTTATGGCCTGTTCTAAATCTTGTTAGTGTTGTTTGGTGCTGTCTGAGGTCCACTCCACTGTACCAGCTGTACTTAGGTGGGATCCTCCAGTTCTTGTTTATGGCCTGTTCTAAATCTTGTTAGTATTGTTTGGTGCTGTCTGATGTCCACTCCACTGTACCAACTGTACTTAGGTGGGATCCTCCAGTTCTTGTTTATGGCCAGTTCTAAATCTTGTTAGTGTTGTTTGGTGCTGTCTGAGGTCCACTCCACTGTACCAGCTGTGCTTAGGTGGGATCCTCCAGTTCTTGTTCATGGCCAGTTCTAAATCTTGTTAGTGTTGTTTGGTGCTGTCTGAGGTCCACTCCACTGTACCAGCTGTGCTTAGGTGGGATCCTCCAGTTCTTGTTTATGGCCAGTTCTAAATCTTGTTAGTATTGTTTGGTGCTGTCTGAGGTCCACTCCACTGTACCAACTGTGCTTAGGTGGGATCCTCCAGTTCTTGTTTATGGCCTGTTCTAAATCTTGTTAGTATTGTTTGGTGCTGTCTGAGGTCCACTCCACTGTACCAACTGTGCTTAGGTGGGATCCTCCAGTTCTTGTTTATGGCCTGTTCTAAATCTTGTTAGTGTTGTTTGGTGCTGTCTGAGGTCCACTCCACTGTACCAGCTGTGCTTAGGTGGGATCCTCCAGTTCTTGTTTATGGCCTGTTCTAAATCTTGTTAGTGTTGTTTGGTGCTGTCTGAGGTCCACTCCACTGTACCAGCTGTGCTTAGGTGGGATCCTCCAGTTCTTGTTTATGGCCAGTTCTAAATCTTGTTAGTATTGTTTGGTGCTGTCCGAGGTCCACTCCACTGTACCAGCTGTGCTTAGGTGGGATCCTCCAGTTCTTATTTATTTTTGATTTGACTACTACAAAATTGTGTTGTTGTTTCATATCCCCTTGTGTAAAGATTATATGAATTCCATGTTTGAATTTGTTTAACATGTCTCTCTTCCTTGTTGACTTGTTTTCACCAAAACTCTTTGGTTTGTTCCAGGAGGAACAAGAGGAACTCCAAGAGCTGCTCTCCAAGCGACAGAAGCGCGGCAAGTTCTTCGAGGAGAAGGTGTTTGAAGAGAAGACAACGCTACACATTGATGATCCTTATGATTACCAGAACCGGTCGTTCCTTCACATCCCACAGGACGTGGGGGTAAACCTCAGATCTACTGATCCTCCTTCCAAGTGTTACATGCCCAAGAAGTTGATCCACACGTGGTCCGGCCATACCAAGAATATCTCAGCTATCCGTTGGTTCCCTCAATCTGCTCACTTACTACTCTCCTGCAGTCTGGATGCCAAAGTCAAACTCTGGGAGGTGTACAGGGAACGTCGTTGCGTTCGTACCTATATGGGTCATCGGCAGGCAGTACGCGACATCAATTTCAACAACGATGGCAAACAGTTTGTGTCTGCGGGTTATGATCGCTATGTGAAGGTTTGGGATACAGAGACGGGAGCGGTGGCCGCTCGACTCACTAACCGTAAAGTGGCTTACTGCGTACAGTTCAATCCAAATCCTAAGATGCAGCATCTCGTGGTAGCCGGTACTGCAGACAAGAAGATTGTTTGCTGGGATCTACGTTCCTGTGAGATTGTGCAGGAGTATGATCGCCATCTGGGTGCTGTCAACTCTATCACTTTTGTGGATGATGGACGCCGGTTCGTATCTACTTCGGATGACAAGACTGTCAGAGTGTGGGAATGGGACATCCCTGTGGACATGAAGTACATCGCGGACCCAACCATGCACTCAATGCCCTGCGTCACCCTAGCTCCCAACCGTAAGTCATTTTACACCACTCTTAACATCTCTCAATACACAAGGTAATAAGACCAAATCCAAATAAATAAATAGTGTGTGACGTTTCAGCATTGTTACCATCTTCAGACAAAAGTACTGAATGTCTGAACTTTTGTCTGAAGATGGTAACAACGTTGTTACCGAAACGTCACACACTGTTTATTTATTTAGATTTGGTCTTATTACCTTGTGTTTATAATCTGAAATATTTGTCCTTTTATAACCACCCCTGGCACTATTGAGGAGCACTTTATATACTTCTCTTAAAATGAACTTTATAGTAAACTTTGTGTGTGTGCACTGTAAGAAAATATCTATTAACAAATGATAAAGGCACAATTTGGATTATAGATTATAGCTACAAGAAAATAAGACCTAATCCAAATAAATTAAATTTTATAATGCAGTAGAACCTCCCAATAAAGAACAACACCTAGTTGCAGAGCAAAATTGTCCTTTAGGGAGAGGTGTCCTCTTACTGGAGAGTTGCTACAGTAGAACTACCTCCCAGTAAAGGACAACACCTTGTTGCAGATCAAAATTGTTCTTAAGGGAGAGGTGTCCTCTTACCGGGAGAATTCCTAAATAGTAAAAATGGTAATTTTGGCAATGAAAACTGTCCTTTGTAGAGAGGTGTCCTCTAGCGTGAGTGTCCTCTCATGGAGGTTCTCTACTGTAATTAATTTTATAATAATTAATATACAGTTAAACCTGTTTAAAGCGCCCCCCCTCTTGGGACTCACCAAAATAGGGTGCTATAGAGAGGGGGTGCTATAGACAGGTCACTTTTTAATGTAAAATGTTTACATTTTGATGTTTATAATACAAGAAAATAAGACCTAATCCAAATAATTTATTAGTGTGTAACGTTTCATTGTGTGACAATGTTGTTGCCGAAACGTCACACACTAATAAATTATTTGGATTATGTCAAATTTTCTTGTATTATAATCTATAATTTAAATTGTGCTTTATCATTTTAATGTTTAAAATCGGGTGCTATAAAGAGGAAAGCGTTATTTAGAGGGGACGCTATAGACAGGTTTAACTGTATTACGATTATGTCATATTTTCTTGTATTATAATCTATAATTTAAATTGTGCTTTATCATTTTAATGTTTAAAATCGGGCGCTATAGAGAGGAAAACGTTATTTAGAGGAGGCGCTATAGACAGGTTTAACTGTATTTGGATTATGTCATATTTTCTTGTATTGTCTATATATATAAAAATCAATGTTTGTTTGTTTGTTTGTCCGGTATACAAATTCGCAGTAGTTCACTAATTCAAACCAAAATTTCCATACATAGGTAAAAAAATACAGGGAAGACGATAGGCTATTTTAAAAAATATATAAATCAATTATTAAAACTATATATTCAAATTATTCTACTTAGCTCACGAACAGCGCCCTCTATCAATGATTAAATTATGCTGATGCAAACAAATAGATAATGCTAATAACAAACAATTATTTTTAAAAATCTTATCTAAATATATATCACTCGGGTAGATATGCACACGGGTCAATCCCGGGGCGAAGCCTTGGGTCACCCGTCTAGTAATCTATAATTTAAATTGTGCTTTATCATTTTAATGTTTAAAATCAGGTGCTATCGAGAGGAAGATGTTATTTAGAAGGGGTGTTATAGACAGGTTTAACTGTATTTGGATTAGGTCTCTTGTATTCACAAGCCAAGTGTTCAGGCGCTGTGTGACAAGTTGGTTGTGTGTACAGGTAAGTGGTTGGCTTGCCAATCCATGGACAACAAGGTGGTCATCTTCTCCGCCATCAACCGCTTCAAACTCAACCGCAAGAAGACCTTCACTGGCCACATGGTAAGTGACTGTAAATCAATGCTATTTGGCTTGTATGGTTGGTACTGAGAGCACACAAGTTGTACAAGGGAAGAAAAAAATGATGCATTAGTGTTTTTTTTTTTTTATTATTATTATTATCCCTAGTACACGTGATACAGGCCATGATAATCATGTTGGGTATAAGTTGGCGGCTGCTTTTACTGAAATGCACCACATGTCTACACATGTGAAAAGCAAGTTAGACTTTTGCACTTACAAATGTGCCAGAGCCCCATTTGGTTACTTGCACTTACTAGTGGGGTTAGACTTTTGCAAGAATCAGGGGCCATTGGAGCATTTTTTTTTTTTAATCATAAAAAAGTGCTCAATCCGAGAATCGAACCTGGGGTCTAGTGATCGAAAACCAATGGTTTTGACCATCCTTCCACCGACTCCCTAATACAGGCCATGATAATCATGGTAGATAGAAGTTAGCCACTGCTTTTACTGTAAGCGCACCACATATCTACACATGTGAAAAGCAGTTCGACTTTTGCACTTACAAATGTGCCAGATTCCTGTTTGGTTACATGCACTCGCTGGTGGGGTTGGACTTTTGCAAGAATCAGGGGTCCATTAGAGCATTTTTTTTTTTTTAATTAGGAAAAAGTACCCAATGCGGGATTCAATTCAGGTCATAGCAGCCGAAAACCAACGGTTTTAAACCATCCTTCTACCAACCCCATCTATGCGTGTATATTATGTTGGTTCTACAATCATAAGCCGCATTATATTGTATTGTATATTATGTCTGTTGTGTATGTATTCTAAAGTAGTTTGCTTGGTTCTGTGTGCTAAGTGTCTTGTTGTGTTACAGGTGGCCGGGTATGCCTGTTCCCTTGATTTCTCTCCAGACATGTCGTAAGTTTCATCTTGTTCCTCCACATTTACATGAAATGGTGACATTGAAGAAACCAGGAGATGCTGAACACAACATAGTTTATGAATATTCGAAACTATTTTAGACGCGTAAGATTCTTTTTAAAATTAAACAATTTCTACTGTCCTTACCGTAATGGAAAAATTAATGGGAGGGCCTGGCTCATCAGTGGTGAACCCTCCCAGACCCAATTTGATATTTGCGGAAGAGCGATTGCTCGAAGCATATTATATATTTATAATTGTATGTAATTCTACTGTCCTCACAAAGCTTATGTCCAAAGTTCTTCTAAAATACCCATTCGAAGAGTCTAGCATCAGTATCACTATAAAAGGAAGATCGAAAAATGCAATATAACAGCGGTATGGTAGATTAAACTGGTGAAACCGCTGGGAGGGTTCACCACTGATGAGCCAGGCCCTCCCATTTATTTTTCCATTGCAGTAAGGGCAGTAGAAATTGTATAATTTCAAAAATAATCTTACGCGTCTAAAATAGTTTAAAATTTTCATAACAGATGACGCGCTAGTGCATCACAACATAGTTTAGCCTGGTGGTGTTCAAATTTCTCCTTTATACAGTTGAATCTCTTTAAAAAAAATAACTGAGGATGGCTCTCTTTTAACACTTTTTTGTTGTTATAAACATTGTTCGAAACTTTTATAGAAACATATGATTCTTTTAAAAATTAAACAATTTCTACTGTCCTTACTGCAATGGAAAAATTGTTCCAAACTATTATAGAATCATACGCGTCTATAATAGTTTAAAATTTTCATAACAGATGGCGCGCTGATGCATCATAAACATTGTTAAAAATCAATTCAAACACAAGGTAATAAGACCAAATCCAAATAAATAGCGTGTGACATTTTGGTAACAACGTTGTTACTGAAACGTCACACACTAATCATTTATTTGGATTTGGTCTTTTAGTACCTTGTGTTTATAATCTATAATCCAAATTGTGCATTATCAGATCAATTCAAAATTCATTTTCTGATGTGTTGGTAACACACTTTTTCACTTCTTTCCCCTTTCAAGGAAAGTTTAACATAAAGTTTGACTCTTGTCTTCTATTGCTAATTGAAGCTCCTGTTTTACCCTCTTTTTTTTTTCCACACTTTCTCTCTAATGCTTTGATATCATTGCGAGTGTTTGTGAAAGTTGTATAGCATGCTAAAGGTTTCTAAGGCATAACAGCACAGTATGGGGTTTAACAAGGGTTCCCCTCTAAGTATATAGAGGAGAGCTGTGTCTGTACTCATGTTAGAGTTGACAGCAAAGACTTCCATGTTAGGAACAGCCTCAAACTACAGGCAAAGTCAGACTTTCACCAAAGTGTGGCCTGGTTCATGTGATCAATGAAAGCTGCACCCCTATACCCCAATTCGATGAGATCAGATGTTGTTGTTTCTTATCCCCTTGTGTAAAGATTACACGAATTCCATGAGTTCATGCTCCTCAAGCTGTTTTATGATAAGCAGCGGCCTCTCCCAAAGTTTCTGTTTAGTGCATATAATGCAAGCCAAAATGTGTTCTGGAGCTGCAGGTGCCAAGCTACATTTTAGGAAAGTGGGGTAGATTTTGTTATTATTTTCTATCTTCAATGGCTTGAGATGGCCTGTTCTAAATCTTGTTAGTGTTGTTTGATGCTGTCTGATGTTCAGAGCTCCTCCTGGGTTCACTCCACTGTACCAACTGTGCTTAGGTGGGATCCTCCAATTCTTGTTTATTTTTGTTTTGGCTACTGTTTCTGCATGCGGCATCGCCTGTCACACAGATAGAGGCATGTTCAGGACTTAGATTGAAGTTTCTGTTCAATAAGTATGGAATTTGTGTAATCTTTACATAAGGGGATAAGAAACAACAACAAAAACTTGTCTATTACTAAACAGGACCTTTGTGAGAGGCCGCTGCTTATCGTCAAACATCTTGAGGAGCATGGACTCATGGAATTGTTGTAATCTTTACACAAGGGGATAAGAAACAACAACTTGTCTATCACTAAACAAGACCTTTGGGAGAGGCCGCAGCTTATCATCAAACAGCTCCAGGAGCCATGTATTGATGGAATTTGTGTAATTTTGTACACGGAGTCTAACACAGTACTGCTGGGTACAGCTACCTGATCAGCGGAGACGGAGATGGTTTCCTGTACGTGTGGGACTGGAAGACAACAAGACTCTACTCCAAGTTCAAGGCTCACGACAACGTCTGCATCTCTGCCTTGTGGCATCCTCACGAAACTTCTAAGGTGGCCACAGCCGGTTGGGACGGTCTTATCAAGTTCTGGGATTGATCCTGGCCTGTTGATCTATCCACCAATCCCCTGTATATGTATATATACCACTTCTCCCCACTACTGTATATTGTATTGTATATTACCATTAAATCTTTATACTATTATGTTTTATTAATATGTTCTCTATTTGTATGATTTCATGTTTACACATTACCATCTGTATGTCATTTATCACTGCCTACATATACCACAACCAACTACTCTTTGTTGTATTACAGTAGAACTACCTCCCTGTAAAGAACAACACCTAATTGCAAAGCCAAAGTGTCCTTTAGGGAGAGTTGTCCTCTTACTGGAGAGTTGCTAAATAGTGAAAATGGTAATTTCAAAAATGAAAACTGTTCTTTGTAGAGAGGTGTCCTCTCATGGAGGTTCTACTGTACTATTAAATCTATATCTTCTCTATCTATATAAATCTACTCCTCAGCAGAGCTGGCTGCTACAGAGCATGTCCCCAGGTGGCTGATAGGGGAATGACCTTCAGATATGAAGGCCAGCTGCGAAACAAGCAGAATAACTCTGACGAATAAGCAGTTGCGGATTAACAGCAACATTGTTAGAAGAGGAGAAAGACCTCTTTAAAAATCCTGAGTTTAACTGACCCGGTTGATTGACCTCAGTAAGGGTTCCTCTCCAGGAATTATGGAAGAGCTGTGTCTGTACTCATGTTAGAGTCGTCAGCAAAGGCTTCCATGTTAGGAACAGCCTCAAATTAGAGATAAAGTCGGACTTTCACCAAAGTATGCCTGGATCATGGTGCCATATTCAACGAAATCTGCACCCCTACACCCCATTCCATGAGACCATTCCCTTGCCATGGGAAAATTAACTTTCTTTTAAAGAAATAGTAGCAAAAATCAACAGGAACTGGAGGATCCCACTCAAGCACATCTGGTACAGTGGAGTGGACCCAGGAGTGAACCTCAGAGAGCATCAAACAACACTAACAAGATTTAGAACAGGCCATCTCAAATCATTGAAGATAGAAAATAACAACAAAATCTACCCCACTTGCCCAAAATGTAGCTTGGCACCTGCAGCTCCAGAACACATTTTGGCTTGCATTATATGCACTAAACAGGACCTTTGGGAGAGGCTGCTGCTTATCATTAAACAGCTCGAGGAGCATGAACTCATGGAATTTGTGTAATCTTTGCACAGGGGGATAAGAAACAACAACACTGTCTATAAACAGCTCGAGGAGCATGAACACATGGAATTCATGTAATCTTTACACAAGGGGGTAAGAAACAACAACAACACTGTCTATAAACAGCTCGAGGAGCATGAACTCATGGAATTCATGTAATCTTTACACAAGGGGGTAAGAAACAACAACACTGTCTATAAACAGCTCGAGGAGCATGAACTCATGGAATTCATGTAATCTTTACACAAGGGGGTAAGAAACAACAACACTGTCTATAAACAGCTCGAGGAGCATGAACTCATGGAATTCATGTAATCTTTACACAAGGGGGTAAGAAACAACAACAACACTGTCTATAAACAGCTCGAGGAGCATGAACTCATGGAATTCATGTAATCTTTACACAAGGGGGTAAGAAACAACAACACTGTCTATAAACAGCTCGAGGAGCATGAACTCATGGAATTCATGTAATCTTTACACATGGGGGTAAGAAACAACAACACTGTCTATAAACAGCTCGAGGAGCATGAACACATGGAATTCATGTAATCTTTACACAAGGGGGTAAGAAACAACAACACTGTCTATAAACAGCTCGAGGAGCATGAACACATGGAATTCATGTGATATTTACACAAGGGGATAAGAAACAACAACAACACTGTCTATAAACAGCTCGAGGAGCATGAACACATGGAATTCATGTAATCTTTACACAAGGGGGTAAGAAACAACAACACTGTCTATAAACAGCTCGAGGAGCATGAACACATGGAATTCATGTAATCTTTACACAAGGGGATAAGAAACAACAACAACACTGTCTATAAACAGCTCGAGGAGCATGAACACATGGAATTCATGTAATATCTACACAGGGGGATAAGAAACAACAACAACACTGTCTATAAACAGCTCGAGGAGCATGAACTCATGGAATTCATGTAATATCTACACAGGGGGATAAGAAACAACAACAACACTGTCTATAAACAGCTCGAGGAGCATGAACTCATGGAATTCATGTAATATCTACACAGGGGGATAAGAAACAACAACAACACTGTCTATAAACAGCTCGAGGAGCATGAACTCATGGAATTCATGTAATATCTACACAGGGGGATAAGAAACAACAACAACACTGTCTATAAACAGCTAGAAGAGCATGGACTCATGGAATTCATGTAATATCTACACAGGGGGATAAGAAACAACAACAACACTGTCTATAAACAGCTCGAGGAGCATGAACTCATGGAATTCATGTAATATCTACACAAGGGGATAAGAAACAACAACAACACTGTCTATAAACAGCTCGAGGAGCATGAACTCATGGAATTCATGTAATATCTACACAGGGGGTAAGAAACAACAACAACACTGTCTATAAACAGCTCGAGGAGCATGAACTCATGGAATTCATGTAATATCTACACAAGGGGATAAGAAACAACAACAGACTATTAAATCTTTATGCTACTATGTTTTATTAAAATGTTCTATGTGTTTGATATCATGGTTTCTCTACTACGTATGTTAGTTCTTATCAGAGTTGTCTTCAGCCTGCAGAATTATCCCAGTTGTCATCTTCTTCTTTCTTATCTCCACTCAATCATATTAGGGTATCAAGCTTGTAAAGCTTGAGATCATGACTGAGTGAAGTAGAATGCATCTGCCTTTGTCATTAAGACTGGGAGCACTACTCAGTGGCAGGCCGACTTTGCTCCAAAAGAAATGGCCGCCTCTGAGATGAGGAACAGACGCCATGTGCTGCCGCTCCTTACATGGAGTACCGACTCATCCTGTATCCCTGGATTAGGAGTCCTTACAGGGTACTATCAGCATGGCCAGCTGAGCCCAGGTTTTTTAGTGAGCTTGTTACTGCTCCCCCTCCTTTTTCATTCAGGCTTGGGACCGACAAAGGCAAAGTTTCCCAGTTGTCATGACAGCTGGCAGTTAAACACAGATGTTTGCTATGTTGTAGAACTGCCTCCACTCACCATTCAAAGAACTACAGTTGACACGGAACAAACTGCAATTTAATATGTTCTTTAATTTTGGTTTCATGATAGAATTTTTTTAAAACAAATTTCAGATTATTTTATTGAATTTTAACAACAAAAAAACAGTAATATAACACTAACAAGATTTAGAACAGGCCATCTCAAGCCATTGAAGATAGGCAATAACAACAATATCTACCCCACTTGCCCAAAATGTAGCTTGGCACCTGCAGCTCCAGAACACATCTTGGCTTGCATTAGATGTACCAAACAGGACCTTTGGGAGAGGCTGCTGGTTATCATCAAACAGCTCGAGGAGCATGAACTCATGGAATTGGTGTAATCTTCACACAAAGGGGAAGAAACAACAGCACCTTGTCTAATACTAAACAGGACCTTTAGGAGAGGTCGCTGCTTATCATCAAACAGCTCCATGGACTCGTGGAATTGGTGTAATCTTTTCACAAGGGGATAAGAAACAACAACAACTTGTCTATCACTAATGTGCTGCTGCTTATCATAAAACAGCTTGAGGAGCAAGAACTCATGGAATTGGCGTAATCTTTACACAAGAGGATAAGAAACAACTTGTCTATTACTAAACCGGACCTTTGGGAGAGGCTGCTGCTTATCAACAAACAGCTCCATAGACTCATGGAATTGGTGTAATCCTTACACAAGGGGATAAGAAACTACTTGCCTATTACTAAACAGGACCTTTGGGAGAGGCTGCTGCTTATCAACAAACAGCCAGAGAAACATGAACTTATGGAATTCATGTAATCTTTACACAGGGGGATAAAAAATAACAAAATGAACCAAGTAGGTACTATATATACCATAAATACACAATGAAGCACATATATAATGCTTATAAAGTAGTTCCCCTTGGCAGAGCTGACTGCTATAGGCCTCGTCCCCAGGTGGCAGATAGGAGAACAACCTTCAGATATGAAGGCCAGCTGCGAAACAAGCAGAATAACTCTGACAAATAAGCAGTCGTGGACCACACACACACAACAACAGCAGTATTGTTAGAAGAGGAGAAAGACCTCTCTAAAAATCCTGAGTTTAACTGACCCGGTTGATAGACCTCAGCAAGGGTCCCTCTCCAGGGATACGGAGGAGCTGCGTCTGTACTCATGTTAGAGTCGACAGCAAAGGCTTCCATGTTAGGAACAGCCTCAAATTACAGGCAAAGTCAAACTTTCACCAAAGTGTGCCTGGATCATGGCGCCATGATTAACGAAAGCTGCACCCCTACACCCCATTCCAGCTCGAGGAGCATGAAACTCGTGGAATTCGTGTAATCTTTACACAAGAGGATAAGAACAAACAACAACAACATAAAGTAGTACATGCACACTACGCCATATTTATATGGCATATTCAAGTTTTATCTATTTGTGTAAATATGGTATTTAAGTGAACTATAGACATAAGCTTTTAGGAGGTGGGAGACGGTAGAATTACATATAAATTACTTTTTATTATTATTATCCCTAGTACACGTGGTACAGACCATGATAATCATGGTGAGTATGTAAAGCACAATTTGGAATATCTATCTATATATATAAAAATGAATGTTTGCATGTTTGTTTGTTTGTATGTCCGGTATACAAATTCGCAGTAGTTCACTAATTCAAACCAAAATTTCGATACATAGGTAAAAAAATACGGGGAAGACGATAGGCTATTTTAAAAAATATATAAATCAATTATTAAAACTATATATTCAAATTATTCTACTTAGCTTATGAACAGCGCCCTCTATTAAGTACTAAAAGGTTATAAATACGTTTAAAATCTAAATCTTCTCAATATTTTATTAATAATAGTTCGCTTAATAACACATACGTTTAGAATACTTGATCTAAATCGAAATATTTATAGACGCTCGCTCGATTTGAAGATTTATATATTTTCATTTTTAGATATAACTGAGCTAATTCGCCGTTTAAAATAACTGCTCTAATTCGAAATATTTGGTATGTTTTATTTGTGTTCACTCTATTTTTATTTATTTGAAGTATTATAATTTCTATGTTTCAAAAACCAATACAAATTTTTAGGAGTTTACTAATTCTAACCAAAATTTTAATACATATGTATAAAAAATGCAAGGAAAACGTTAGGCAAATTCAAATTATATAAAAGTGGATATTTTTATTTCAGTACAATTTAGATTAAATTATGCTGATGCAAACAAATAGATAATGCTAATAACAAACAATTATAAAAAAAATATTATCTAAATATATATCACTTGGGTAGATATGCACACGGGTCAATCCCGGGGCGAAGCCCGGGTTACCCGTCTAGTAGATTATATATAATACAAGAAAATAAGACCTAATCAAAATAATTTAATAGTGTGTGACGTTTAGGCAACATCATTTATTTGGAATAGGTCTTACTTTCTTGAATCATGGTGGGTAGTTATTGACTGCTTTTACTATAAGTGCACCACATGTCTACACATGCGAAAAGCAGTTCGAATTTGTACTTACAAATATACCAGAACCCTGTTTGGTTACTTGCACTCGCTGGTGGGGTTGGACTTTTGCAAGAATCGGGAGCCATTGGAGTACTTTTTTGTTCCTACACAATGCGGGATACAATCACGGGTCGTAGTGGTCCAAAACCAATGGTTTAGACCAGGGGTTGGCAAACTGCGAGCCACCTACGACTCTTTAGATGTGAATCTTCGGTTCAAAATCACTTTATTAGGTACCGCTCAACAAGAGGAACCTAGTTTATGATAATTGAAACAATGAATAATATATGAAAGCTATTCACATATTAAACATGATGTTAACGCGGGATTCAATCCCAGTTCATGACTGTTGGGAATCGAGGATGTTATCCACTCGTCCACCGACACTTTTTTACTAAAGAAACACTTCTTCTTGTTCCAAAATCACTTTATTAGGTACCGCTCAACAAGAACAACCTAGTTTATGATATTTGTAACAATGAATAATATGTGAAGGTTTATTCCCATATTAAACAAAATGTTAACGCAGGATACAATCCCGGTTCATGGTTGTTGGGAATCGAGGGTGTTACCTACTCGTCCACCGACTTCTTATAATGTGAAGCTGGGGCTCTTTATATAGTTATACTAGACGGGTGACCCGGGCTTCGCCCCGGGATTGACCCGTGTGCATATCTGCCCGAGTGATATATATTTAGATAAGATTTTTTAAATAATTGTTTGTTATTAGCATTATCTATTTGTTTGCATCAGCATAATTTAATCGTTGATAGAGGGCGCTGTTCGTGAGCTAAGTAGAATAATTTGAATATATAGTTTTAATAATTGATTTATATATATTTTAAAATAGCCTATCGTCTTCCCCGTATTTTTTTTTTTACCTATGTATGGAAATTTTGGTTTGAATTAGTGAACTACTGCGAATTTGTATACCGGACATATATATATACAAACAAACAAACATACAAACATTGATTTTTATATATATAGAAGATATGCAAATATTATTTATACGAGTACTATTTATTGTTGGTAAGAAAAACATTTAATGGCTTTTTAAAAACTTTTAAATTTTGTAAATTGTAATTTTTGACTCTTCCAACCCAAAAGATTGCCGGAGGGTCGATAGAAGGATAGTCTAAACCGTTGGTTTTCGACCGCTACGACCCGGGATTGAATCCCGCATTAGGCACTTTTTTCTGATTAAAGAAATGCTCCAATGTCCTCCGATTCTTGCAAAAGTCCAACCCCACCAGCGAGTGTAAGTAATCAAACGGTGCTCTGGCACATTTTGTAAGTGCAAAGTCGAACTGCTTTTCACATGTGTAAACATGTGGTGCACTTACAGTAAAAGCAGTCGCCTACTTCTACCCACCATGATTATCATGGCCTGTACCACGTGTACTAGGGATAAGCCAAAAAAAAAATAAAAAGATTGCCGACCCCTTGTTTAGACCATCCCCTCTAAATTACTAAAATTTCTAGAGAACATCTTGTGTAGGATATAGCCGAGTATAGAATGGTACTTGGAGAGCAGCTGAGATAGCTTGGGTGTTCCAATCTGTACCTTGGGGAAGTAGATAACAAAGAGTTACTGCAGTAACTACCAATGGATGTAGATGGCCTCAGACACAGTCTTAGTATGCAAGATCCTGTGGACCGATGTCTACAGTAATTTCAGTAAAACTTGGCTTGGCTCATCAGTGGTGAACCCTCCCAGTGGTTACCCCAATTTAATCTATCAGACCGCTCTTTAGAGTTCTAATTACTGTATTGGATCATTCTGCTTATATATGCTACACTGAAGGGTGGAATCTCAGAAATGGTATTTAAGTAAACTAAGGACGTAAGCTTTTATTGTTTGCGGAAGAGAATTGCTCGATGCAAATATTATATATAATTCTACTGTCCAAAAACTTATGTCCATAGTTTAGTTGAAAACAATTTCTAAGATTCTACCCTTCAGTGTAACATATATAATCAGAATGATCCAATACAGTATTAGAGCTCTGAGAAACGGTCTGGTAGATTAAATTGGCGAAACCAATGGACGGGTTCATCGCAGTAAGAATAGTTGAAGTTTATAAAAAAGGCAAAAGACTTTGCAACTCTTTTTAATTACTTGATTAATGAAGCTTGCGGAAAAGCCCCTTTTCAGCATGCCACTTTACCAGCTAAACATCTCTTTGGCAGATTGTGAATATTCCATTAGATTCGTTGTGGTTCTCATAGAATAAAGCACACCCTAGATTAACGAGGATTATTATCCCGAAACCATGGTCTCTAGGTAGACGTTTCTAGTTTGCCAAAGCTGGTGTTGTGGCTTTGTCACCGATCCGAAGTCGCTAGTTTGCGGCGACAGTCAATAGATGGTGTCTAGCTTTGACGTTTATTGTAACGGTAGAGGTGAACTTTATCTTGATCGATCAATATCCTCACGGTAAAATTTGCATCTATACTTTATTCTATCGTTATCCCCCCTCGACAAATACACGACCATTTCTCAGACATACCAAATTTCTGTCTCTGTTTTGTTTAAAACTGTTTATTGTTCCCTACAGAGAGATATATATAAACAGGAGAAAAAGAGCTATGAACAACAGAGTGATCTTACAATATAAACATTGTTTGACTCAGCTTACATTACGCTTCACACAATCTGTTCTCTGTTGAACTTATCCCTGAGATTGGCTCATCCACTATAGCAACTGGATACCGTTTTTAAACGCTTCTTCAAAATTACACTAGAGATTGGCAATATGAGCCGAGAGATAAAGTCAGTATGGTAAAGGCTTAGGGATATAAAAAAAATTTGAAGACATACTCATGGACAAAACTTAAGGAAGTTGTACCTTTTACCATGTATATCGGAATTCAGACAATAACTCTGAAAGATATTACAGTGACCTTTATTGAAGACACACTCATGGACAAAACTTAAGGAAGTTGTACCTTTTAGCATGTATATCGGGATTCAGACAATAACTCTAAAAGATATTACAGTGACCTTTATTTAAGACACACTCAAGGAGAAAACTTAAGGAAGTTGTACCTTTTAACATGTATATCGGGATTCAGACAATAACTCTAAAAGATATTACAGTGACCTTTATTGAAGACACACTCATGGACAAAACTTAAGGAAGTTGTACCTTTTAGCATGTATTTCGGGATATTCAGACAATAACTCTGAAAGATATTACAGTGACCTTTATTGAAGACATACTCATGGACAAAACTTAAGGAAGTTGTAGTTTTCAGCATGTATATCGGGATTCAGACAATAACTCTGAAAGATATTACAGTGACCTATATTGAAGACACACTCATGGACAAAACTTAAGGAAATTGTACCTTTTAGCATGTATATTGGGATTCAGACAATAACTCTGAAAGATATTACAGTGACCTATATTGAAGACACACTCATGGACAAAACTTAAGGAAGTTGTACCTTTTAGCATGTATATCGGGATTCATACAATAACTCTGAAAGATATTACAGTGACCTTTATTGAAGACATACTCATGGACAAAACTTAAGGAAGTTGTACCTTTTAGCATGTATATTGGGATTCAGATAATAACTCTAAAAGATATTACAGTGACCTTTATTGAAGACACACTCATGGACAAAACTTAAGGAAGTTGTACCTTTTAGCATGTATATCGGGATTCAGATAATAACTCTGAAAGATATTACAGTGACCTTTATTGAAGACACACTCATGGACAAGAGGATGTTATACCTTTTAACATGTATATCGGGATTCATACAATAACTCTGAAAGATATTACAGTGACCTTTATTGAAGACACACTCATGGACAAAACTTAAGGAAGTTGTACCTTTTAGCATGTATATCGGGATTCATACAATAACTCTGAAAGATATTACAGTGACCTTTATTTAAGACACACTCAAGGAGAAAACTTAAGGAAGTTGTACCTTTTAACATGTATATCGGGATTCAGACAATAACTCTAAAAGATATTACAGTGACCTTTATTGAAGACACACTCATGGACAAAACTTAAGGAAGTTGTACCTTTTAGCATGTATTTCGGGATATTCAGACAATAACTCTGAAAGATATTACAGTGACCTTTATTGAAGACATACTCATGGACAAAACTTAAGGAAGTTGTACCTTTTAGCATGTATATTGGGATTCAGATAATAACTCTAAAAGATATTACAGTGACCTTTATTGAAGACACACTCATGGACAAAACTTAAGGAAGTTGTACCTTTTAGCATGTATATCGGGATTCAGATAATAACTCTGAAAGATATTACAGTGACCTTTATTGAAGACACACTCATGGACAAGAGGATGTTATACCTTTTAACATGTATATCGGGATTCATACAATAACTCTGAAAGATATTACAGTGACCTTTATTGAAGACACACTCATGGACAAAACTTAAGGAAGTTGTACCTTTTAGCATGTATATCGGGATTCATACAATAACTCTGAAAGATATTACAGTGACCTTTATTTAAGACACACTCAAGGAGAAAACTTAAGGAAGTTGTACCTTTTAACATGTATATCGGGATTCAGACAATAACTCTAAAAGATATTACAGTGACCTTTATTGAAGACACACTCATGGACAAAACTTAAGGAAGTTGTACCTTTTAGCATGTATTTCGGGATATTCAGACAATAACTCTGAAAGATATTACAGTGACCTTTATTGAAGACATACTCATGGACAAAACTTAAGGAAGTTGTAGTTTTCAGCATGTATATCGGGATTCATACAATAACTCTGAAAGATATTACAGTGACCTATATTGAAGACACACTCATGGACAAAACTTAAGGAAATTGTACCTTTTAGCATGTATATTGGGATTCAGACAATAACTCTGAAAGATATTACAGTGACCTATATTGAAGACACACTCATGGACAAAACTTAAGGAAGTTGTACCTTTTAGCATGTATATCGGGATTCATACAATAACTCTAAAAGATATTACAGTGACCTTTATTGAAGACACACTCATGGACAAAACTTAAGGAAGTTGTACCTTTTAGCATGTATTTCGGGATATTCAGACAATAACTCTGAAAGATATTACAGTGACCTTTATTGAAGACATACTCATGGACAAAACTTAAGGAAGTTGTAGTTTTCAGCATGTATATCGGGATTCATACAATAACTCTGAAAGATATTACAGTGACCTATATTGAAGACACACTCATGGACAAAACTTAAGGAAATTGTACCTTTTAGCATGTATATTGGGATTCAGACAATAACTCTGAAAGATATTACAGTGACCTATATTGAAGACACACTCATGGACAAAACTTAAGGAAGTTGTACCTTTTAGCATGTATATCGGGATTCATACAATAACTCTAAAAGATATTACAGTGACCTTTATTGAAGACACACTCATGGACAAAACTTAAGGAAGTTGTACCTTTTAGCATGTATATCGGGATTCAGATAATAACTCTGAAAGATATTACAGTGACCTTTATTGAAGACACACTCATGGACAAGAGGATGTTATACCTTTTAACATGTATATCGGGATTCATACAATAACTCTGAAAGATATTACAGTGACCTTTATTGAAGACACACGCATGGACAAAACTTAAGGAAGTTGTACCTTTTACCATGTATATCGGGATTGAGACAATAACTCTGAAAGATATTACAGTGACCTTTATTGAAGACACACGCATGGACAAAACTTAAGGTAGTTGTACCTTTTAGCATGTATATCGGGATTCAGACAATAACTCTGAAAGATATTACAGTGACCTTTATTGAAGACACACTCATGGACAAGAGGAAATTGTACCTTTTAGCATGTATATATGGATTCAGACAATAACTCTGAAAGATATTACAGTGACCTTTATTGAAGACATACTCATGGACCACACTTAAGGAAGTTGTACCTTTTACCATGTATATCGGGATTCAGACAATAACTATGAAAGATATTACAGTGACCTTTATTGAAGACATACTCATGGACAAAACTTAAGGAAGTTGTACCTTTTAGCATGTATATCGGGATTCAGACAATAACTATGAAAGATATTACAGTGACCTTTATTGAAAACATACTCATGGACCAAACTTAAGGAAGTTGTACCTTTTACCATGTATATCGGGATTCAGACAATAACTATGAAAGATATTACAGTGACCTTTATTGAAGACATACTCATGGACAAAGCTTAAGGAAGTTGTACCTTTTACCATGTATATCGGGATTCAGACAATAACTATGAAAGATATTACAGTGACCTTTATTGAAAACATACTCATGGACCAAACTTAAGGAAGTTGTACCTTTTACCATGTATATCGGGATTCAGACAATAACTATGAAAGATATTACAGTGACCTTTATTGAAGAATTAAAAAAAGAGAAAATAGGATCGTCCAATAGAGAGAGGCCCTCGTAGTAACTACTGCGCCACGGGCTATCAAATTTCACCTAGATGGCAACCACCTGGGCAGTCCAGCAAGTTTCAAGAACGGTCTAAATGTAGAAGGGTAGTATATCCACTCACTCATGGACAAAGCTTCAGGAAGTTGTACATTTTAGCATGCATATCGGGATTCAGACAATAACTCGGAAAGATACACTCATGAACAAAACTTGAGCAAGTTGTACCTTTCAGCATCTATATCGGGATTCAGACAATAACTCTGAAATATACACTCATGGACAAAACTTAAGTTAGTTGTACCTTTCAGCATTTATATCGGGATTCAGACAATAACTCTGAAAGATACACTCATGAACAAAACTTGAGCAAGTTGTACCTTTCAGCATTTATATCGGGATTCAGACAATAACTCTGAAGGATACACTCATGAACAAAACTTGAGCAAGTTGTACCTTCTAGCATTTTTATCGAGATTCAGACAATAACCCTGAAAGATATTTGATACACAGCGACCTTTAAAAATAAAATGGACATACCCTAACCACTAACATGAGCTTTCTAGATGGCAGAGCTCCATTTCAACAATGACCTTTATTGAAGACATACGAGATAAATAAGTGTGAAAAAAATTGCCTCTGTCTCCTTAAAAAATAGACGACCATCGACATAAACAAGAGAGTCGGTGAAAGAGTGGTTAAAACCCTCGATTCCCGACAGCCATGAACCGGGATAGAATCTCGTATTGTACACTTTGTTTTAATATATGAATAACTTTAACATATTGTTACGACTCTTCTCAGCCGTCGATGTTTGCGTTCAAGGTTTCTAAGATAACAATGTGGGTTCGTTTTGGATACAGCTTAGTACTATGGATTTATTACCAAAGCTTTAAAAGGGATATTAATAATTATACATCGGAGATTGACTTGCCTTCAATGTTTGCCACTAGAGGGATCCTACTCCTCTACCGTCTTCCCTGTCAGTCCATACGGCCACACGTCCGGAGCCCACCTGCTGCGTCTGTTGTCACCGCCGTTTTCCTCGCTGCAGGTCCCGTTGTCACCAGGCAGACTTCTCTCTCCAGACTGCCATGTCTTCTCGGCACACAAATCCCCGGCAGGCCGGCCGGCTTCCTTCCACCACGGCACCAACTGGACTCCCTCTGTCTGTCACCCCCTCTTCTGGAATTTTGTCAATCAACACTTCCTGGTAGGGGCCCCTGGATACCTTCTCTTGGCTTGCCAACTTCTTCCCTTCTACTTCTTTGCTGCATCGCTTCAATATTATTCATTGTAAATAACATAAGCTAGGTTTCTCTTTTTGAGCGGTACCAAGTAAAGTGATTTTGGAACAAGAAGAACTTCCACTTAAGTTTTGTCTATGAGTGTTGATGGCGTCTCGTAGGTTAACGTTAAGAGTTAGTCGTTAGACACCGAATTTAGAAACATCAAATCATCATATGTTAATCGTTTTTATAGAGTTCTTGGTCATCTTTATAATTTACTAGCCGAATGACCCGGGCAACGCCCGGGTTTTACCCGATTAAATGTTTTTATTCGAATACTATTCGTTACAATTATAAATTGGCACCGTGGATGTCACTTTTGTGAAAGGTCCCGCTCCAAACTTTGTGTGTGTTTTTAAAATATAAAAATAAATATGTAAATTTTCACAACGATATTTGAAAATTATATTATTTTGATTTTCAAATACTATTCGTTACAATTATAAATTGGCGCCGTGGATTTCACTCTTGTGAAACGTCCCGCTCCAAACTTTGTGTCTGAGAAGCGATATTTTTATAGAAAGATGATCTGGCTTTTGTTTTCTGCTCGAATGAATGTTTTTCTGTTAGAATTTTGTTCCTGCGTACAAAATAATGAACTGGTTTCACCCGTGGTCTCTGCTTTTTGGAATTTTTCCCGATATAATTTTGTATCTGATAATCAGACATGATACAGCAATATCGTCATCATCATTTTCTGACTAAAAATATATAGTTTTAATAATTGATTTATATATTTTTAAAAATAGCCTATCGTCTTCCCCGTATTTTTTGACCTATGTATGGAAATTTTGGTTTGAATTAGTGAACTACTGAGAATTTGTATACCGGACATACAGACAGACAAACAGACAAACAAACATACAAACATTCATTTTTATATATAAAGAGATATTCCATCAACGATAAACATCGAATCATCATTTATTCATCATCGGAGAGAGTTCTTGGCCATCTTTATATTTTATATTGAAATTTAAAGGACACCTCTCCTGTCAAAATAGACGTCAAAACTATGCTCTATTTATTTATAAAAATATCAAAAACCTTACGCAATAAGTTTCTAAGAAACTTATTTTTTGATATTTAATAAAAGTATATCGCAAATTTCTTATATTTATAGACGCCATCTATTGACCGTCGCCGCAAACTAGCGACCTCGGGTCGGTGACAAAGCCACAACACCAGCTTTGGCAAACTGAGAAACGTCCACCTAGAGACCATGGCTTCGGGCTAATGGCCCTCGTCAGTCTAGGGTGGACTTTATATTTTATAGATCAGTATCCCCCCGGCAAAATTTGCAACATTTTATTTTATATTACAACAATGCGAGAAAGAAACATCGAATTATAATTTATTCATCGTTCTCCAAGAGTTCTTGGCCATCTTTAGATTTTATATTCCAACAATGGTAAACATAGAATCATCATTTATTCATCGTTCTCCAAGAGTTCTTGGCCATCTTTAGATTTTATATTCCAACAATGGTAAACATAGAATCATCATTTATTCATCGTTCTCCAAGAGTTCTTGGCCATCTTTAGATTTTATATTCCAACAATAGTAAACATAGAATCATCATTTATTCATCGTTCCAAGAGTTCTTGGCCATCTTTAGATTTTATATTCCAACAATGGTAAACATCGAGTTATCATTTATTCATCGTTCTCCAAGAGTTCTTGGCCATCTTTAGATTTTATATTCCAACAATGGTAAACATAGAATCATCATTTATTCATCGTTCTCCAAAAGTTCTTGGCCATCTTTAGATTTTATATTCCAACAATGGTAAACATAGAATCATCATTTATTCATCGTTCTCCAAGAGTTCTTGGCCATCTTTAGATTTTATATTCCAACAATGGCAAACATAGAATCATCATTTATTCATCGTTCTCCAAAAGTTCTTGGCCATCTTTAGATTTTATATTCCAACAATGGTAAACATAGAATCATCATTTATTCATCGTTCTCCAAGAGTTCTTGGCCATCTTTAGATTTTATATTCCAACAATGGTAAACATAGAATCATCATTTATTCATCGTTCTCCAAGAGTTCTTGGCCATCTTTAGATTTTATATTCCAACAATGGTAAACATAGAATCATCATTTATTCATCGTTCTCCAAGAGTTCTTGGCTATCTTTAGATTTTATATTCCAACAATGGTAAACATAGAATCATAATTTATTCATCGTTCTCCAAGAGTTTTTGACCATCTTTAGATTTTATATTCCAACAATGGTGAACATAGAATAATCATTTATTCATCGTTCTCTAAGAGTTCTTGGCTATCTTTAGATTTTATATTCCAACAATGGTAAACATAGAATCATCATTTATTCATCGTTCTCTAAGAGTTCTTGGCCATCTTTAGATTTTATATTCCAACAATGGTAAACCTAGAATCATCATTTATTCATCGTTCTCTAAGAGTTCTTGGCCATCTTTAGATTTTATATTCCAACAATGGTAAACATAGAATCATCATTTATTCATCGTTCTCTAAGAGTTCTTGGCCATCTTTAGATTTTATATTCCAACAATGGAATATCGAATCATCATTTATTCATCATCCGAGTGTGTGTGTGAGTGTATTCTTGCCCATCTTTATATTCCAACAACAGGAACATCAAGCAATTCTAAAAACAACTAGTTATTTCTGATATAGATGAAACCATATCTTTACTCGTTTTGTATAACCATACAAGGTCAATTTCTAAAATTTACTTAACAGAAGATTTGGTTACTTGCACTCGCTGGTGGGGTTGGACTTTTGCAAGAATCGGGGGCCATTGGATTAAATAAAAGAGTGAAAAAATAATTTTGACATCAAATGCTATTGAATCTCAGGGTCCAGAAGGGAGTTGGTACCATTGACATAGAGGTCAGGGGAGTCAGGCGAGTGTGTCCACCATCCAGTCAAGTGTGATGGGACACGTCATCCATTGTTGGAGGCCACGTGGTCTTCGGAACACTCTTGGAACAACCAAACTTCTGACTGGTAGCAGAACATTCCATATACATGTACATAAACACCAATCACAAACTTCTAACAGGCCATGACAATTGACAATTAAAAAACAGTGTATTGACATCTAGTCAACGGTCAAAAGAGAGTTCACAAAGTTTAAAACAGTGTAGGAAATATGTACATCAGTAGGCCTTCACTGAAGGGACGTCCGGATCTCAGGAGCCCAAATCCTCCATAAGTTTAGGCAGGCCATGGTTAAGTCTGGTCAGAAGTAAACAATCTCCACATTGTCACAAGGAGAAGTCATAATCTACAATTGCCCATCAGTATAGAAATATTTCAAAGATTGCTCAAAGCTTTTTCTACTGGTACATGGCAACAGAGATAGTCCCCATATGTGTATGACAACAGAGATAGTTCCCATAAGTGTATGACAATAGAGATAGTCCATATAGGTGTATGACAATAGAGACGGTCCTTAGTCCCAATGCACCTCTACGTGCACCTTGTCATGACACGCTAATGCATCGTATTATAATTGTTTAAAAATACCATTGCTGAAAAACATTGTTAGAATTATACTATATACAGTTAAACCTGTCTATAGCGCCCTCTATTGAGACTCACCAAAATAGGGTCCAATAGAGAGGGGTTGCTATAGACAGGTCACTTTTAATGTAAATCGTATCGTACTACGTATTTAAAATCGGGCGCTATAGAGAGGGAGGCGCTATTTAGAGAAGGTGCTATAGACAGGTCACTTTTAATGTAAATCGCATCGTACTACGTATTTAAAATCGGGCGCTATAGAGGGAGGCGCTATTTAAAGAGGGCGCTATAGACACGTCACTTTTAATGTAAATCGTATCGTACTACGTATTTAAAATCGGGCGCTATAGAGAGCGCTATAGACACGTCACTTTTAATGTAAATCGCATCGTACTACGTATTTAAAATCGGGCGCTATAGAGAGGGAGGCGCTATTTAAAGAGGGCGCTAAAGACACGTCACTTTTAATGTAAATCGTATCGTACTACGTATTTAAAATCGGGCGCTATAGAGAGGGAGGCGCTATTTAGAGGGGGTGCTATAGACAGGTCACTTTTAATGTAAATATAGCATCCTACTACGTATTTAAAATCGGGCGCTATAGAGAGGGAGGCGCTATTTAGAGGGGGGCTATAGACAGGTTTAACTGTATTTATAATTATATGTATTTATACTGTCCCTCTCAAATCTTATTTCTATAGTTAATTTAAAATACCTTTTCTAAAAGTTTTTTTAAATTCAGTATCAGTATAAAAGGAAAACAGCCAAATACAATATTACAGCGGTAGGGTAGATTAAACTGGCGAAATTGCTGATGATCCAGGCTCTCCTGTTAATTTATCATTGCAGTAAGGACAGTAGAAATTGTTTAATATCAAAAAGAATCAAACATGTTAAAAATAATTCAGATTTCATATAACATATGGCGGGGTAATGCATCATATCAAAAGAATCTGGTACAGTAAACTCTCCTATAACACGATTAATGTGTTCCGTGTTGTATAGAATCGCGTTATAGGAATTCGCGTTGTACGAAATAAAACTTGTATAACGCGAATGTTTTTGTGTCTGGATGCTATATTTATGGCGAACTAAATAACTTAGTCCCTATTTCTGCTCCGCGCTTATGAAATTGAAGACTTGGGGCGATGGCGTCGACCTTTCATATTAAATCTTACTTTTCCTTATTACTAATAATTGTATATAGTTGCGGAACTACTGGTTTCCTGTGCTGCTCTTTTCCTGATATTGCACCTTGTACGGAGAATCTGTATAAGACTAACGTCTTAATAAAGGCTTTGTGTGTGTGTGTATAACGCGAATGTTGTTTGGGTAAATTGTTTTTTTTTATAACGCGTTATACGAAAATTCGCGTTGTATAAATAAATTTGTCGCAATTTTTTTTATAGCGTTGTACGAAATCGCGTTATAGGAGAGTCTACTGTATTTTAACTTAACGGAAATATCTTTATTTATGGGGCTGCTAACCAAAATGAATGATTTTTGAGCCCCATGGACGCTAAGTATGTAAAATTTTGCAAAATTTTGTAAAATTTAATTTACCATGATAGGGTAGCTAAGTCATCTCAGACTAACATGGTAGGGCCAGGTCATCCACCACAGGTCAGGTGGCTTGACTACAGGGAAGGGGCGTCTGAGTCTATCTTTGATTCTGGCTTGTTGTTATCGAGGCTAAATGTGACCTCAGGCTCCATCTCTTCCCATCAAAATCACTAGAGGTTTGTTGCTTAGATGGACAAAGGTGGGACATAGGTGGGGTTCTGAGTGATTTTGGTATACTATGGTCACGAGGTGTCCTAACAATAGCAAAAGAATCTGGTACACCTATCCCCCGATTTACACGGTACTTGTTTTACACGTTTTCGCTTTTACACGGTTTTCCAAATAAGTTTTTTTTTTGTTTTTATCGCACTATACTAAATGCTACTGTGATTGAACACATGCGCTGTGTACACATCTCACGAGGAATCCCGAGCTTATGTGCTGACTACATATTTTAACCTGTCAATGCATTTTATTTTTATTTCTGTGTACACCTATCCCCCGATTTACACGTTTTTCTCAGGAACGTATCTACCGTGTAAATTGGGGGATAGGTGTATTTACATTTCGCGTAATAGAGTAGATAAGCAAGTAGAGGTCAAGTAGAGTCTTCTTCTCCATCCCAATATGGAGAAAGACATTCTCAATTGCACTTGAAGTTGGAAATGGCTTCTAAAAGTCAGATGAACCAGCTACTAGGTCAAAGAGATATGGATACTGGAGATAAAGGAATCCATCGCATTATTTCCTACTAAATACCTCAATGAATGCTCAGCAAAAGAATCCTGGCAATCATCATGTCCGGCAGATATGGGTCGCTTCGGCCGTCAACCATCCCTACTGTTGAATAGCGGTATATCCGCACCATGAGGTTATTTGGAAAAATTGAAGTTGCTAATGAATAAATATAGAAATAAAACGTTGTCCCAAAAGTTCGTAAACATATTATGATTTTAAACAATACTTAAAGTTACGCCGCATAAGTTTCTTTTCTATGAAGAATCAATATTTTTTTCAAAGAGAAATATTTACTATTTCTAACTTTTTTGAATGAAGTATGAGAGGGTGAAAATATGAAGAGTAATGGCGAACGGAAAAATAAAAGTGTCCAGGGGCGGGAATCGAACCCACAACCTTCTGCTTACCGGGCAGGTGCCATGTCCACTAGGCACTTATGCGGCGCAACTTTAAGTATTGTTTATAATCACCCGCCGCAGTCCTTTATAATGTATTATAAGTTACTTTAAATATTATTTACGAACGGAAGAATACGTCCAGGGTAGCCTAGTGGACATGGCACCTGCCCGGTAAGCAGAAGGTTGTGGGTTCGATTCCCGCCCCTGGACACTTTTATTATTCCGTTCGCCATTACTCTTCATATTTTCACCCTCTCATACTTCATTCAAAAAAGTTAGAAATAGTAAATATTTCTCTTTGAAATAAATATTGATTTTTCATAGAAAAGAAACTTATGCGGCGTAACTTTAAGTATTGTTTATAATCACCCGCCGCAGTCCTTTATAATATATTATGATTTATATTGTTGCTTCATGGCTAATGAACCTATTTTATTTTAATTTGTAATATTAATTTTCATATATATTAAATTCAAATTTATATTTATTTATTTTATTAAACAGAATATATATATATATATTATAAACAGAATATATGTATTATAGAATCACCATTTGTATTTAGGTACACGTGTGACTTCACAGCTCTATTTGATGTGAGAAATAAATAAATAATTCTGGAGGCTACTTAAAGCAGAGTTATCTCATTATTCCTGTAAGAAAGCCTAGGCAAATTTTGCAAGATTAAAAGAAAGAAGACTTTATGCAAACTAGGCTTTAGGAAAAGATCTATGCAAGTCAACTTCCACAGATTAAAATTAGGTACAGCACGTTTCCTATAAAAACTAGGATAACATCAAGTGCAGGAGGAGTCCCCAAGAAGACGAGGCTTTGTGCGCTTCGAGTGAGCAGCTGGGATTGTCGCTGTCCTTGTTTTAGTTCCTTTGGCTTTAACTGTTTTAATTGTTTAACTTTCCTTCCTTGAAATATTAGGGCAATCAAGTAGTGAGCCTATTAAATAATTTTACGAAGTTTATCTCTGATTTTTCCAGCAAAGTAGGTAGAGAGGATCTACTTGGACAGAACACTTAAATTGTTATATGAAAGTGGCGGACTTTCCTAGTATTCTCGTTCCGCTACCTGACATTTTTTGGTGAGCCTGGACGTGATTCTGCTCAAGTGGATTATTGTTTATCGGAGATATTTTGATACAATGGCTCTAAGTTTGTGTATCAAGAAGCGAGCCCCCGTGAGAAGTCAAGTTACAAAAATTTACAAGTAAATTATTTCTAATTTGGAAAGTGAATCCAAGGATTATTTTAAGGCAACAGTTGGAGTCAGAAGAATTCAGGATGTACAGAAAGTACTGTTGTCGTCTCTGATAAAGAGATAATCGACATTTTGGCAGAAGATGATGAAGCGGATCTAGAAAAGGAAATGGATGATTGTGCACATTATCAAGAAATCATAATTGAAGCAATTGTTGCTTATGAAGATGCTCAAAAACAAGTTGCGAAAAAGGTTGTAGTTCAAGATTCTTTTCTAGATACTACAGAGAAAATAAGGCTTCCCACCATTGAATTACCGAAGTTTAGTGGTAATTTGATAGATTGGTTAACTTTTTGGGCTCAATTTGAGAAGATTCATCTTGATATCAGACTAAAGGATAGCGACAAGTTCTATTATTTACTTCAAAGTTTGAGTGTAGACACTGAGGCCTATTAAATCGTATCTATTTATCCGCTTACTGAAGAAAATTATTCTAAGGCGATTGATGCTTTAAGAAGACGTTATGCTAATCCTGATTTGTTGTTACAAGTATATGTGAGAGAACTGCTCAAGTTGGTCATCGATAGCGGAAAGAAAAAATTATCTTTTCATGAACTATATTATAAACTTCAATCTTATCTTGGTGTGTTCTTTAAAGAGTTTGAATTTGGAAAGTGCAGTCCCGGACACATGGCTGTATCCCTTAGTGGAATCGTGTCTATCTGACGAACTATTGCTAACGTGGCAACGAAGATCTCAGTTCATCAAGCTTGATGTTGAACATCAGACGAGACTAGATCAACTGATGGACTTTTTGGAAAGGGAGATTTTGATTCAACATAATATCCAGTTAGCTAAAGGCGGTTTCCAAATTGCTGAAACTTCCGACCAAGAGAGAAAGAAAGGATTTAATAAGAAGAAAAATGATATTCCAACGGTGACCGGATTACAACAAACAGAATTAGGCGGATGTATATTTTGTGACAGGAAGCATGCGAGTCAAAATTGTTTTGCCGCTAAAAAGATGTCTTTAGAAGAAAAAAAGAAAAGTCATCCGTGAAAAGAAGGTTTGCTTCAAATGCTTAAAAGGACGCCATCTTGCTAGATATTGCAGAACAAGGGTTAGGTGCTACAACTGTGGCTCGTCTCATTTTTTAATTATGTGCACTCGAGGAGATAGAAATAATAAAGAGGCTGCTCAATTGGGAATTGAACCAGAATTGACTAATCAAAATTCAGAAAGGGTAAACAACGGGTTTCACATCGCGAAAATTCTGAATCTTTTGATGCTACGGTGAAACCAAACGAAGATCTGAAAAAGCATAATGATTGTTCCAACCATGTTTGTCAGCGGAATGTTGCTCTTCAGACATTGATGTTGAATGTTATTGCACCAAAGGGGAGGAAATTAGTGCGCGCCTTTTTTGATTCGGGTTCTCAACATACTTATATTTTGAAGACAACAGCGAAAGAATTAGGACTGAAACCTGTGACGAAAGAGATTGTTCATCATGCTTTATTTTGCGGAATTCAAACAACGGCTGTTACGCATAATTTATATGATGTTCAGTTAAAGGCAGACGATGAAAATTTTGTTTGCAAAGTCACTGTTCTTGATCAGTCAAAGATCTGTCAAGCCCTTCCAAGAATTCCCAAAACAAGTTTAATTTCTAAAGAGTTGGAACAAAGAAAAATTAAAGTTACAGATCTTGGAAATGACAACCCACCTATAGAGCTCCTCATCGGGGCAGATATTTACGGAAAATTGATGACTGGAAAAACGCTGCAACTGGATTGTGGTTTAACAGCTATGCTTACCCATTTTGGTTGGACGTTATTGGGCAGCTTGAAGGAATGGTCTGATGAAGAAAATTCTATGCTAGTTGTGTCCATGAATACTATGTTTGGAGATTCAAGACAGAATTTTTCCATCTCGCAACTGTGGGATTTGGATACTATTGGAGTGAGAGATCCGGTAGAAGTGAAATCTTCAGTAGAACAAGAAACTGCTTTTAAAAATGAATTTTTGAAGAACATCTCCAGAAACAAAGATGGACGATACGTGGTTCCATTGCCTTGGATCGAGGGTCACCCTCCACTACCTACAAACGAAATTGCTGCGCATAAAATATTAGTCAGTACCACCAGGAAGCTTAAAACTAGCAGTAAATACGACGAATATGATTATCTTTTCAAGGAATGGGAAAGGGAAGGCTTGATTGAAAATGTAAACAATGCTAAGCCTACTGAAATTGTTCATTATCTTCCACATCGACCTGTTTACAAAGAGAGTGCTTCTACGCCAGTTCGCCCAGTGTTTGATGCGTCGTGCAAAATTGATAAACATCCTTCACTCAACGATTGCTTATGGACTGGAAGCAACTGTGTTAAAAAAATTATGGAACTTTTGATGCGCTTTCGAGAAAAAAAAAAAGAATTGGTTTTACGGCTGATATTAGAAGAGCATTTCAGACTATTGAGGTTCGAGAAGAGGATAGAGATGCAATGCGATTCCTGTGGTGGCAGAATCAATACGAAAATCAAGTACAAGTATATCGTCATACAAGAGTTATGTTTGGCGCTACATGTAGTCCATTTATTTTGGGAACTGTACTAGAATATCATCTGACTCATATGAACATAGAAGATTCGAAGATCGCTGAAAAAATTGTTAAACTCTTTTTACATAGATAACAGCGTTGGATCCGAGGATAGTTTGGAATCATATTTAGCTTTTAAAGAAAAATCGATCCAATTATTAAGGGATGCTAAGATGGATTTGAGAATGTGGCAATCAAATGCGGAAGAATTTCAACACGATACGGAAGCCATTACCATGATTCTAGGAGTTCGATGGGATCGAAGAAGAGATTTGTTGTTTATTGATACAAGCAAAATTGATTTGCCGTCGGAAGTAACTAAACGGACAATTTTGTCTACGGTACAACGTATTTTTGATCCTTTCGGTATATTAGGACCAGCGTTGATACCTATGAAATCTCTTCTACAACGGACTTGGATTAAAAAAATTAAATGGGACACACCTATTATTGGCGCTGAAAAAAGATCTTTTGAAGATTGGTGCAAAAATATACCCTTGCTTACTCAGCTCAAGTTCCCACGTGCTATGATAAAGGACGAGATCGATAAGAGGAGTTGGTCTTTGCACTTGTCTACTGATGCGAGTCGGACAGCTTACTCCGCAGTGGTATTTCTCCGGGTAGAAAATGAAGAAATACAAGTCAGTTTTATGTCTGCTAAAACACGAGTGACTCCAATGAAAAGAGAAATACTCAAAAAGAATAAGAAAACTGGCGAAAGCGAAATGATTGTCAAAGAGATCAGTATTCCTAGACTGGAACTTCTTGCTTGCCTGATTGGTAGCCGGTTACTCTCGACAGTGAAAAGGTCTCTAAACATCACTGATATAAAGGAATTTTATTGGACTGATTCCACAGCGGTTTTGGCTTGGATTAAAAGAGAAGAAATATGGAATACTTTTGTGGGAAATCGAATAAGGGAAATTAGAGAACTTACCCTTCCAAACAATTGGAGACATATTCAAGGTACGAGGAATCCTGCCGATCTACCATCCAGAGGATGTTCGCCGTCTCAACTTCTACAATCTAAATGGTGGGAGGGGCCGAATTGGCTTTATGAAAGGGAAAACAAGTGGCCGATTTCCACAGAAATGATAGACGAGATTCAAGTCGATAAAGAAAGAAAAAAGTCAAGCGTAGAGATAAATCAGGATTCAGTGTTAATAAATTTCAACGTAATCCAAGAGGTTAGATATGATTATACGTACTCTCAATATGTGCGAATTATGGGTTGGATCTTATGTTTTATTTATAATCTGAGAAATAATGAAAAACACTTTGGTAGACTTCTTCCAGAAGAATTAAAGATGGCGGAATTACAATTGATTCGTAGCGTTCAAGTTGAGACTTTTTCAAATCCAGATAACTTGAGGGGATATCAGATTAAACGTTCTGAAGATGGAATTTTGTGAGTCAAAACTAGACTTACCTTTCGAGAAGATCTTGAAGACTACAAATCGCCTATTTTACTTCCGAGAAAACATCCTCTTGTGAAAAAGCTTATTGAAGAATATCATTTGAAATTTTGTCATGCTGGAGTTTTATTTTTGATGAATGAACTCAGAGAAAAATACTGGATTTTACAGAGTAGAATTGCAGTAAAGAGGGTAGTACGGCAATGTGTGACTTGTCGAAAACTTACAGCGAAGTCTGTTATAACGGAAGAAGCACCTCTACCTAAAGAAAGAATTATGACTACTAATGTTTTTGAAATTATTGGAGTCGATCTTACAGGCCCATTGTATCTAAAGGGTCAAGCCAAGGTCTGGACGGTCATTTATACCTGCAGTGTTTACCGAGCGGTACATTTGGATTTGGTGAATTCACTTAGCACCAAAGCTTTTATTCAATCATTGGAACGTTTCATTAGAATATAATGACGTCCAACAATGATTTTTAGTGATAATGGAATAAATTTTGTTGGAACTGATAACTTTTTTCAACAGATTGATTGGAAGAAGCTTCAAGAGAGCGACTGCGTTAAACCTATACAATGGAGATTTAATCCTCCTTTTGCGGCTTGGTGGGGAGGTTGGTGGGAGCGTTTAATTCGCTCTATGAAGAATTTGTTGAAAAGAACTTTAGGAAAGGCTACTCTCAGAAAGGAGCAACTAGTAAAGATGCTTGAGGAAGTTCAATCTATTATGAATGGAAGACCACTTACGTATATCTCAGAGGAAATGGAGGACCCTCAACCTTTGACACCTGCTGTGTTTTTACGTCACAAGGGCAATATCAAATTCCCGGAAGGAGATTTAACTGAAAAAGACCGACTACAGTTTAGTTATGCCTGGAGAAAAAGCTTAGAACGAGAACTGAAAAATCGCTTTCGATCCGAATATTTGTCTCATCTGATAAATAAGAACAAAGGGAGGAATAGTCACAACTTGCGAATTGGAGACATTGTTGTCATTGGGTCAGATTTGCGAAAACGAACTGAATGGCCATTGGGAAGAATTATAGAACTGTATCCAGGAAAGGATGGCATTGTTCGAGTTGCCAAATTAAAGACAGGAGGCGGGATTGTAATAAGACCTGTACAACGTCTTTGCCCAATGGAGTTGGATTTTTCGGAAGAATTTTCGAATCGATTCCAAGATAGTGTTGATGCTAATTTGAGAAAATTATTTGTCAATAATTTTGTGGGGAGTATGTAAGAAAGCCTAGGCAAATTTTGCAAGATTAAAAGAAAGAAGACTTTATGCAAACTAGGCTTTAGGAAACACAGATTAAAATTAGGTACAGCACGTTTCCTATAAAAACTAGGATAACATCAAGTGCAAGAGGAGTCCCCAAGAAGACGAGGCTTTGTGCGCTTCGAGTGAGCAGCTGGGATTGTCGCTGTCCTTGTTTTAGTTCCTTTGGCTTTAACTGTTTTAATTGTTTAACTTTCCTTCCTTGAAATATTAGGGCAATCAAGTAGTGAGCCTATTAAATAATTTTACGAAGTTTATCTCTGATTTTTCCAGCAAAGTAGGTAGAGAGGATCTACTTGGACAGAACACTTAAATTGTTATATGAAAGTGGCGGACTTTCCTAGTATTCTCGTTCCGCTACCTAACAATTCCCTTATATAAATTTGTAGGATGGTTGAAACACGCTCTGGTAAGATACAAGATACGGCTCAAGAGAGAATCAAGGTTGAAGAGTCTACCAAGCCGCAAAAAAACTGGTGCAACAATATTTTGAAAGTGTTTACGAACTTTTGAGACAACCTTGTATTTTATACACGGAAAACAAGCAAACAGGACTCTAATCATTGAACTAAAGAGCAAGCGAAATGGTAATACAAGATGAGAAATAAGGAAGAAAACAGAAGAAAGACATCTGACTAAACAGAAGGTAGCTGGTGTCTTCTTTTCCCACGCTGGCTTCTCTGAACAGATATCTAGACTCACGATGTTGGTCTGTCTGATTTCATTGCAACATGTTGAAACTGGAACATCCTTGGACAGCTGTTGGTGATCTTTTGTAATAAGGAACATCTGGCGCTTATGAACACTTGGTTTTATATACACGTAAAAAAAAGACATAGATAAAACCATTATTAGAAGAGACCAAAGTACACCTATCCCCCGATTTACACGGTACTTGTTTTACACGTTTTCGCTTTTACACGGTTTTCCAAATAAGTTTTTTTTTTGTTTTATCGCACTATACTAAATGCTACTGTGATTGAACACATGCGCTGTGTACACATCTCACGAGGAATCCCGAGCTTATGTGCTGACTACATATTTTAACCTATCAATGCATTTTTTTTTATTTCTGTGTACACCTATCCCCCGATTTACACGTTTTTCTCAGGAACGTATCTACCGTGTAAATCGGGGGATAGGTGTCCTTTATTTTAAAGTCTGCAAGCTTTCGGATAATAAAATCCTTCAACAAGCTATTACGCTCTGACGAAAATATCTTTATTTACGGGGCTGCTAACCAAAATGAATGCTTTTTGAGCCCCGATGGACGCATAAAACGGAATATATACAAAGAACTGTTGGAGGGGCCTGGGGATGGGTGGCCAGGGGATCATCGCCAGGTGAGGCCAGGAGAGCCGGGATGTAGAGGAGGGGGGCAGGGTGGTAATCCGCGGAGATCAGGGGGAGGCAGAGACGGGTCCAATAGTATTGACCCTAGGGGTGACCGTGAAGAGCAGACATACCGCAATGCTCTGTTGCTTACGCTCTAACAATAATATTATTTGAAAAATAGTACAAAGTGAGTATATATGGATTGTCAACCATATGCATTATTGCACATTCACATATTGTGATTCCTGTTATACGTATTCTTAACACTAAAAGATAATTGATCATCAATAATCAAATATAACGCTCAAAATAACCTATACGTTTGCCATATCGACTTGACGGAATACTATAGCCGGGATTGTTCAGGATGCTACAAGATATTGGCTATAATGCAGTACATCTTAGTTAACTCTATAAATTTCAAACGGTCTCTATGTCGAAATTTTATGGAATGTTATCTGATCCAGAAATACGTGGAAAATTAGGAAAGACAAACTTCGGGATAATACAGCAATTTTATTCAAGGCAAATACAAATTATGAATGAGAGAGATATATTTATAATCCAGGTAGCACAGAACACCAACTACCCGGGAAGTCCAACTCACTAGTATGGACTAGTGTTTAGCGCTTTTACTTGCGTCCTGTTTTGATTGCTGAGTTGAACCAGTTGACCAGAAATTTCCATGTTGAGGTTGTGTCTGGAAGTCTGGCCATAGATCTAGGATTGAGGTGGGTCAGTCCAAGCAGCTGTTTGTATCCTATGTCTTAGAAATGCTGGACAGCTGAAGAGGAGATGATTGACTGTCTGTGTATAAATGATAAAAAAAAAAGAGATAAGCAATGAGGGAAGTTTACAGAGTATCAAAACGTAAACATCAAAAATGATATTCTGTTAATAAAATAATAAATACTTATCTACATAGCTCCTTCCCTAATGGGAACTGTGACCCACAGCTAGCAATTATTGTAGTTACTGACATGGATCTGACGTGCTTCTGCCAAGGATTCCATCGAAGTTTTGGAACTTTGTCCCTAGTACCTTTGCGTCCTTTTTCTTGCGGCGTGAAGGGCGGATTTGTCGTCATATCGTTTATAGGGACATCTTCATCTTGGAGGGAAGTCTTGGCTTTGATACAGCGGTGGAATCCTGGAGCCAGTCTCTGAAAATGTAGATCATAGCAACCATTGCCTCAAGGTCTTCTCGGCGATCTTCAGTTTGTCTTCCACCAATTTACCGTGTGGCATTTTGGTGAAGATGCTGGGTAACATTCTCAGTACCTCTCGTATTGCTTATCTTTTTTTTTATCATTCATAATTTGTATTTTGCCTTGAAAAATTTGCTGTGTCATCCTGAAGTTTCTCTTTCCTAATTTTCCACGTAGCTGTAGACCTTGTTGATAGTATCTGCTGGGGATGTGTCTTCTTCTTTCTTATCTCCACTAAATCATATTAGGGTATCAAGTTTGTAGAGCTTGTTGATGGTGTCTGCTGGGGATGTGTCTTCTTCTTTCTTATCTCCACTCAATCATATCAGGGTATCAAGCTTGTAGAGCTTGTTGATGGTGTCTGCTGGGGATGTGTCTTCTTCTTTCTTATCTCCACTCAATCATATCAGGGTATCAAGCTTGTAGAGCTTGTTGATGGTGTCTGCTGGGGATGTGTCTTCTTCTTTATTATCTCCACTCAATCATATAAGGGTATCAAGCTTGTAGAGCTTGTTGATGGTGTCTGCTGGGGATGTGTCTTCTTCTTTCTTATCTCCACTCAATCATATCAGGGTATCAAGCTTGTAGAGCTTGTTGATGGTGTCTGCTGGGGATGTGTCTTCTTCTTTCTTATCTCCACTCAATCATATAAGGGTATCAAGCTTGTAGAGCTTGTTGATGGTGTCTGCTGGGGATGTGTCTTCTTCTTTCTTATCTCCACTCAATCATATCAGGGTATCAATCTTGTAGAGCTTGTTGATGGTGTCTGCTGGGGATGAGTAGAGCTCATCAATAGATGGATGAATCAATACAGTTAACAAAGTGTTATGAGAAAAAATGATCCAATGGCCCCCGATTCTTGCAAAAGTCCAATCCCACCAGCGAGTGCAAAAAACCAAACGGGGTTCTGGCACATATGTAAGTGCAAAAGTCGAACTGCTTTTCACATGTGTAGACATGTGGTACACTTACAGTAAAAACAGTCCCTAACTAACTACCATGATTATCATAGCCTGTACCACGTGTACTTGGGATTTAAAAAAATGTATAAGGAGCAGTAGTTATGTGCAGAGATTCAATAAAAAGTCCAAAAAGTCCGAACGGCAGTTGAATGACCTCAGAAGTCCGGAGGCGTAACAGAGATATTTACCATTCCGCTGTGCCACATGCAGGCTACCAGCCAATCCGACGTATCGGCGCAACGGTAGATGGCAGCGCGGCACGTCTAGGGTGAGTACTGTCTACATCAGCTCCCTGCCGTACTACATGTTTCTCTACCTTCTATAACCATTCTCTAATGGACGAGATTGGTTCTTTCTTTAGCATCCTTATAAATGATCCTTCACAACCTAATCCTATCTCTACTTGATACGTACTGTCTACATCTAGCTCCCTGCCGTACTACATGTTTCTCTACCTTCTATAACCATTCTCTAATGGACGAGATTGGTTCTTTCTTTAGCATCCTTATAAATGATCCTTCACAACCTAATCCTATCTCTACTTGATACGTACTGTCTACATCTAGCTCCCTGCCGTACTACATGTTCCTCTACATTCTATAACCATTCTCTAATGGACGATTGGATCTTACTTTAGCATCCTTATAAATGATCCATCACAACCTAATCCTATCTCTACTTGATACGTACTGTCTACATATACCTCCCTGCCGTACTACATGTTCCTCTACATTCTATAACCATTCTCTAATGGACGATTGGATCTTACTTTAGCATCCTTATAAATGATCCATCACAACCTAATCCTATCTCTACTTGATACGTACTGTCTACATCTAGCTCCCTGCCGGACTACATGTTCCTCTACATTCTATAACCATTCTCTAATGGACGATTGGATCTTACTTTAGCATCCTTATAAATGATCCATCACAACCTAATATGATACTGTACTGGATTAAGGTGAATAAATTAAGAACGAAAAAAACAAAGGCATCTCCTCATTGTGCATTATGTAAGGACCAGTCAACAATGACTTTGAGATGAAGAGTAAAGCCAGTTCAATTTCTATATAAATAACACAAGATGATTAATACCTTATCCAATTGGGAGAATCTATGTGGGGCAAGTCCCTAATAAAGGCTTGTGTGTGTAGCATTCTTATAAATGATCCTTCACAACCTAATCCTATGAATACTTGACGATAGGTATTGTCGAATGATTTGTCGCTTTCTAGGTGTGGTGTGGGTTATTTATGGAAAACACAATCTGTAACAGCTGTTTTAGCTTATCTTCCATACTGATGCTAGTTAACTGAACAAGATAGTCCCAATAGTCAGTTTCAGGCGATCATTAAACATGTAAAACAGGATACATCGAGCCAGAAGTCTGGAACAGCTGTAGTTTATGGGCCATTGTGAAACTTTTGCTCGATATTTATAGGCCGGATGTATGTCTATCCTGGTGTTTTACTTCACACTAGTGTGGTTCTTACATTCTACATAGTGTATTTGTTATCTTCCAGCTTTTGATAGCCAATACAGCGAACAAAACACGATTATGCCAAGTCTTAAGTTTTTTTTTGCTTATCCTTAGTACATGTGGTACAGGTCATGATAAACATTGTAGGTAGAAATAGGCGACTGCTTTTACTGTAAGTGCACCTCATGTCTACATATGTGAAAAGCAGTTCGACTTTACACTTACAAATGTGCCTAAGCCCTGTTTGGTTACTTGCACTAGCTGATGGGGTTGGATTAAGTTGGACTAAGAATAAATCTAAAGTTCTTAAACAACAATTAGTTTCTTTATATTCGATAAAAACACAAGGTAATAAGACCAAATACAAATAATAATTTATTTTATTTACACTATTTATGAATTTAACCACAGTTAAACCTGTCTATAGCGCCCCCTCTTAGGACTCACCAAAATAGGATGCTAAAGACAGGTCACTTTTAATGTAAATCGCATCGTACTACGTATTTAAAATCGGGAGCTATAGAGAGGAAGGCGCTATTTAGAGGTGGCGCTATACACAGGTTTAACTGTATTTATTTATTTGGTTTTGGACTTATTAGCTTTTGTTTATAACATAATCAAAATTGTGCCTTATCATTTATTCAATATTATTTTAAACCAAACAGCTATTCTCCTTATAGGTGTGATAAAAAAAAACTCATAAGGGTCGTATGGAAGGAAATATATTATTATAAACAAACCATTTACCTATATACATCATACATATACGTACATATCATATAACTTTATACATGCCTAATACTCTTACATGGCAAAATATATAAACCATACTTAAAGACTGAAGAAATTGTACCTTTTAGCATGTATATCGGGATTCAAACAATAACTCTGAAATATATTACAATGACCTTTATTGAAGACACACTCATGGACAAAACTTAAGGAAGTTGTACCTTTTAGCATGTATATCGGGATTCAAACAATAACTCTGAAATATATTACAATGACCTTTATTGAATACACACTCATGGACAAAACTTAAGGAAGTTGTACCTTTTAGCAGGTATATCGGGATTCAAACAATAACTCTGAAATATATTAAAATGACCTTTATTGAATACACACTCATGGACAAAACTTAAGGAAGTTGTACCTTTTAGCATGTATATCGGGATTCAAACAATAACTCTGAAATATATTACAATGACCTTTATTGAATACACACTCATGGACAAAACTTGAGGAAGTTGTACCTTTTAGCATGTATATCGGGTTCTAGGCAATAACTCTGAAAGATATTACATTGACCTTTATTGAAGATACACTCATGGACAAAACTTAAGGAAGTTGTACCTTTTAGCATGTATATCGGGTTCTAGGCAATAACTCTGAAAGATATTACAGTGACCTTTATTGAAGATACACTCATAGACAAAACTTAATGAAGTTGTACCTTTTACCATGTATATCTATACCGGTTTATGGACCGAAAGGTCTGGGTGGCCACTGCTCCAAGGATGTCTGTAAGATAAGTCTAAGTATTGATTCACACCATACTGAGACAAGAACACATCAATCTACTTACATTGGATGCGTGTGATTAGTCTTTACATAGAGAGATGATTGTCTGGATAAAAAAAGACACTCAAGTGCATATTTCTTCAAGGACAATTCGACGTCACAGAGAAATGTTATCAATCTGTCAAACATTTCTACCATGTGGTCTAGTGGCTAGGATACCTGGCTCTCACCCTGGAGGCCTAGGTTCGATTCCCGGCGTGAGATTTTTTTTTTTTTACCGCCCCGGCTACGATATCACCAACAGGAGAAGGAAGACCGTCCAAGTTGGCACCAACACAGAATTACCAAGGAGGAGAACATTAAATGATTCCAACATAACTGTAACGGACATATAATTTGTAAATATATAAAATTGTCAATTTTTATTCAATTTGTGCATTTTAAAAAAGGTTTTCAGATTTTATATAATTAAATATGAATAATATTTTTTTTTCCAAAGTTTTTTTTGCATAAAATGTTCTTCAAAATAATAATCTGTGATATTTATATTCTTTCTTCCAATGTAAATATATAGTTAAATATGATTTTATTAGAACATTTGTAATATGATGCTCTAGCGCGCCATCTGTTATCAAAATTAGAAACTATTTTACACGCGTAAAATTCTTTTTGAGCCAAGCCCTTCCTTTAATTATTCCATTGCAGTAAGGGCAGTAGAAATTGTTTAATTTCAAAAAGAATCTTACGCGTTTAGAATAGTTTCTAATTTCAATATGATTTGTTTATATTTGAATAGATGCAACCTGCAGCCGAAGATAAATATAAATAATGGTTGATCTTTCAAAGTAAATCGTTTGCGTAAGTCATTGATTGTTTAAAAAATGCTCCAATGGCCCCCGTTTCTTGCAAAAGTCCAACCCCACCAGCAAGAAACCAAACTGGGCTCTGGCATATTTGTAAATGCAAAGTCGAACTGTTTTTCACATGTGTAGGCATGTGGTATACTTACAGTAAAAACAGTCGCCTTCTTTTACCCAACATGATTATCGTGGCCTGTAACTCGTGTACTAGGGATAAGCAAAAAAAAATTGTTTTAAGCAAACTATTAACAACAGAACTACGATGGAATCATACTGAATAAGTAAACATTACTACTGACTCTTGTCATGCTGTCAGAGGATATGTGACATTTTTACTGGCCCTGATTTATCGCCTCATTACATAACTTTTAAGTTAAAATATCTCTTCAGGAAATATCCTTATTTACGGAGCCGCTAACCAGAATGGATTATTTTTGAGCCCCAGAACGGAAAAAACGCCCAACGTGGGGCACGAACCCATGACCCTGAGATTAAATATATCATCACGCTTGAGATCAGAAAGGTTGTACAAAAGAGTTTTCTAGAATCACTAACAAATATCTATTTTTTGTATATGATACAGTAGAACTACCTCCCTGTAAAGGACACCTAATTGTAGAGCCAAAGTGTCCTTTAGAGAAAGATGTCCTCTTACCGGAGAGTTGCTACAGTAGAACCTCCCTGTAAAGGACGCCTAATTGCAGAGCCAAAGTGTCCTTTGGGGAAAGGTATCCTCTTACCATAAAGTTGCTACAGTAGAACTACCTCCCTGTAAAGAACAGCACCTAATTGTAGAGCCAAAGTGTCCTTTAGAGAGAGGTGTCCTCTTACCATAGAGTTGCTACAGTAGAACCTCCCTGTAAAGGACAACACCTAATTGTAGAGCCAAAGTGTCCTTTAGAGAGAGGTGTCCTCTTACTGGAGAGTTGCTACAGTAGAACCTCCCTGTAAAGAACAACACCTAATTGTAGAGCCAAAGTGTCCTTTAGAGAGAGGTGTCATCTCCCCGTAGAGTTGCTACAGTAGAACCTCCCTGTAAAGGACGCCTAATTGCAGAGCCAAAGTGTCCTTTAGGGAGAGATGTCCTCTTACCGGAGATTTGCTAAATACAATAGAACTACCTGTCTGTAAAGGACAACACCTAATTGCAGAGCCAAAGTGTCCTTTAGGGAGAGGTGTCCTCTTACCGGAGAGTTGCTAAATACAGTAGAACCTCCCTGTAAAGGACAACACCTAATTGTAGAGCCAAAGTGTTCTTTAGAGAGAGGTGTTCTCTTACCGGAGAGTTACTAGATAGTAAAAATGGTGATTTTGCAAATGAAAACTGTCCTTTATAGAGAGGTATCCTCTTACTGGAGAATTGCTAAATAGCAAAAATGGTAATTTTGCAAATGAAAACTGTCCTTTGTAGAGAGGTGTCCTCTTACCGGAGAGTTGCTAAATAGTAAAAATGGTAATTTTGCAAATGAAAACTGTCCTTTGTAGAGAGGTGTCCTCTTACCGGAGAGTTGCTAAATAGTAAAAATGGTAATTTTGCAAATGAAAACTGTCCTTTATAGAGAGGTGTCCTCTTACTGGAGAGTTGCTAAATAGTAAAAATGGTAATTTTGCAAATGAAAACTGTCCTTTGTGGAGAGGTGTCCGCTAGCGGGGTGTCCATTAAAGATAGGTTCTACTGTATATTTAATTTATATAGTGCTTATAGATGTGATCTCACTGTTACTAAGCTGCAACAAGTAGATTTCCTACCATTGTTAATCTACAAAAACGATATTTCATACCGTAGTTAACCCATAACACTGATATTTTCTAATTAAATGCGCAACAATTATATTTTTCGAACGTTAAAAAATATACACTCATGGACTTAAGGAAGTTGTATCTTTTAGCATGTATATCGGGATTCAGATAATAACTCTGAAAGATATTACAGTGACCTTTATTGAAGACACACTCATGGACAAAACTTAAGGAAGTTGTACCTTTTAGCATGTATATCGGGATTCAGACAATAACTCTGAAAGATATTACAGTGACCTTTATTGAAGACACACTCATGGACAAAACCTAAGGAAGTTGTACCTTTTAGCATGTATATCGGGATTCAGACAATAACTCTGAAAGATATTACAGTGACCTTTATTGAAGACACACTCATGGACAAAACCTAAGGAAGTTGTACCTTTTAGCATGTATATCGGGATTCAGATAATAACTCTGAAAGATATTACAGTGACCTTTATTGAAGACACACTCATGTAGAAAACTTAAGGAAGTTGTACCTTTTAGCATGTATATCGGGATTCAGACAATAACTCTGAAAGTTATTATGAAAGATATTACAGTGACCTTTATTGAAGACACGCAAGATAACCAAGTGTGAATAAAATTTACTCTGTTTCCTTGCTTCTTCCCACTTCCTTAAGTTTTGTCCACGAATGTAGATCCGACAGACAGAGGGTTAGAATACAAGCGTTTAGCGATGCAACTATGCAACTAGGACAATGTCGCAACTTTCCTGAACAGATGATGATGATTCGTACTGGTGAGTCATCATAAACACGTAGCTTGACGATGCGCTCAGAGTTCCTCTTTCACCTTATTGAAACAACATTCTCTTCTAACTTGGCCATTGGTGTGTGTTCTGTAGTTTTTATAGATAATGTTATCTTCTAGAATAGCTCATTGATTCAGAATTAGGATTCTCTAAGGATACCAAAGTCTTGTATAGATAAATACACTCGTGAACAAAACTTAAGGAAGTGGAAGTCTTTTATACCAGCCTAGCTCTGCTTTTTTGAAGGAGACAGAGACAATTTTGTTCACATACTTGGTTATCTCGCGTATCTTCAATAAAAGTCACTGTAATATCTTTCAGAGTTATTGTCTGAATCCTGATATACATGCCAAAAGGTACAACTTCCTTAAGTTTTGTCCATGAGTGTATCTTCAATAAAGGTCACTGTAATATCTTTCAGAGTTATTGTCTGAATTCCGATATACATGCTAAAAGGTACAACTTCCTTAAGTTTTGTCCATGAGTGTATCTTCAATAAAGGTCACTGTAATATATTTCAGAGTTATTGTCTGAATCCCGATATACATGCTAAAAGGTACAACTTCCTTAAGTTTTGTCCATGAGTGTATCTTCAATAAAGGTCACTGTAATATCTTTCAGAGTTATTGTCTGAATTCCGATATACATGCTAAAAGGTACAACTTCCTTAAGTTTTGTCTATGAGTATGTCTTCAATAAAGGTCACTGTAATATCTTTCAGAGATTTTGTCCTAATATCCCGATATACATGCTAAAAGGTACAACTTCCTTTAGTTTTGTCTATGAGTGTGTCTTCAATAAAGGTCACTATATTATCTTTCCGAGTTATTGTCTGAATCCCGATATACATGTTAAAAGGTACAACTTCCTTAAGTTTTGTCCATAAGTGTAGCTTCAGGTTAGTTTTAGCTATATAGATGGATATAACACGCGTCATTCTTGTATGGTAAGATGTTTCAACGACTCACTGTTCATTTTTAAAAGCTTTTATTTAACTTGCCTCCATGTTTGTCTGTCTGTCTGGATGTCTGTCGCCAAATCTTGTAATCAATTTTTAATATACTTATAGGGCACCTAGAAATATGAAATTTGGTACACATGTTCAAACCTGATGACAATGCTAGCTGACCAATATTTAGACTTCTGGGTTGTCAGGTTGGCCAAGAACGGACAAATTTCCTTTCAAATTTTGTATATTTAATTTTAATATGCTTCCAGACCATATAGAATAATGAAACTCACAATACTCGCTCAGTCCAATTAACAATGCAAGTGTACTAATTTTCAGACTTCTGGGTGTTCGGGAAGGCGGGAAATGAACCATTATCTTTATTTATTTTTTATTATTATGTGTTGCATTATATCTACTCGGAAAATGCTGGAGGTTGCGAAAGGATTTTTTCAATAAATGTTCAAGACATGGAAGGAATTAGAAATCCAAATATTCAGAATCCTATCTAAAACGTCCTTGGAATTACAAGCAAATAAATGAGAAAAGCCAACAAATATATTAATTTTATCTGTTTATTTATTCATCTTATTCCAATATCATCACGCATATATTTATATATATTTAGATTTGTTATTTCTAACTATTTAATTAATTGTTTAATTATAATTCAAATTTTATATGTACCAATTATCCCCTAACAATAATCCACTGGGTGTCTCTAACTTTGTAATATAATTCAATAAATTTAGGGTTCCCAAAAGCAAAGAGACGCAGTTCTGTTAGTAACGGATTTTGCTTACGTCACTTCCGACCTCCCACGAGGAATTGACCAATCTGCTACGAGCAGGCTTGCAGCTATTTAAGGCCAACGTCGTCTCAGTGATAAGGCTTTTTTTGGACTGGCATATATACGACTAAAAATAGCGTGAATAATTAATTATAAAAACACTTTGAAAAAAAAAAGCTTTTATTTAAAATGCACTAAAAATAATAAAATAAATATTTTTGAAGTATTGCTTTTTTCTGAAGGTACCATTTAACAAATAAAAAAATAGACTTAGAAATAAAAGCGGTGGGGTACAATGACAATAAATTTGAGATCAATGTGATTTTATATGAAGCAAATGATTAGCAAGATTATGCCTTTCATTAAATTTATACCTATTTGCTGCATAAATGATTATCACCCCACCGCTTTTATTTCTAAGTCTATTATTTTATTTGTTAAATGGTACCTTCAGAAAAAAAGCAATACTTCAAAAATATTTATTTTGTTATTTTTAGTGCATTTTAAATAAAAGCTTTTTTTAAAAGTGTTTTTATAATTAATTATTTACCTTGAAAATGGTGAATCACCAGTCAGTAGAAAGGTACTACGTAAGGTTAATGAGTGTTAGTATAAACTCTTTTGATGAAGAAGAATTTTTAACTCTTTTCCCAAATACTTTAATTTTTTATTTGTTAGTGACGAGGACAAAAGAATTTTGATGAAAAATCGAGATAATAAAAAGATTTACTCTCTAGCCAAAGTGTCATTTAATTCTAATACAGTAGAACCATAAGAGGATACTCGCGCTAGCGAACACCTCTCTATAAAGGACAGTTTTCATTTGAAAAATTAGTATTTTTACAATTTAGCAACTCTCTGGTAAGAGGACACCTCTCCCTAAAGAACACTTTGGCTCTGCAATTAGGTGTCCTTTACAGGGAGGTTCTACTGTAGCAACTCTCCGGTAAGAGGACACCTCTCCCTAAAAGACACTTTGGCTCTGTAATTAGGTGTTGTCCTTTACAGCTAGGTTCTACTGTACTAAATCTATTAATGAATGTTCTAACTTCCAATATCTGGTGTTGGGCAATGGAACCGTCAAACTGAGGTAGAATCTTGCAAGAGGTTGGGGATGTTCCGAAACGACCGGATGAAGGACACCGTGACTGTCGGTTTGTGTCAAATGTGAAAGGAATTCTAATGTTCTCTGTTCCATCTTCACGCGCCATGATATCATTTAGAACCTCGTTATGACCTAGCCAATTGTCTTTTTGGAGATATTACTTCTTTGACATCTAGCGCAATGTCTTCTTCTCTTTTTATCTTATCT
>CP092863.1:73205295-73268148 GCA_030710605.1 Cordylochernes scorpioides | reverse complement strand
ATGGCGCGCTGATGCATCATAAACATTGTTAAAAATCAATTCAAACACAAGGTAATAAGACCAAATAAATAGCGTGTGACATTTTGGTAACAACGTTGTTACTGAAACGTCACACACTAATCATTTATTTGGATTTGGTCTTAGTACCTTGTGTTTATAATCTATAATCCAAATTGTGCATTATCAGATCAATTCAAAATTCATTTTCTGATGTGTTGGTAACACACTTTTTCAACTCTTTCCCCTTTCAAGGAAAGTTTAACATAAAGTTTGACTCTTGTCTTTTATTGCTAATTGAAGCTCCTGTTTTACCCTCTTTTTTTTTTCCACACTTTCTCTCTAATGCTTTGATATCATTGCGAGTGTTTGTGAAAGTTGTGTAGCATGCTAAAGGTTTCTAAGGCATAACAGCACAGTATGGGGTTTAACAAGGGTTCCCCTCTAAGTATATAGAGTAGAGCTGTGTCTGTACTCTTGTTAGAGTTGACAGCAAAGACTTCCATGTTAGGAATGGCCTTAAATTACAGCCAAAGTCAGACTTTCACCAAAGTATGCCTGGATCATGTGATCAATGAAAGCTGCGCCTCTATACCCCAATTCGATGAGATCAGATGTTGTTGTTGTTTCTTATCCCCTTGTGTAAAGATTACACAAATTCCATGAGTTCATGCTCCTCAAGCTGTTTTATGATAAGCAGCAGCCTCTTCCAAAGTTCCTGTTTAGTACATCTAATGCAAGCCAAAATGTGTTCTGGAGCTGCAGGTGCCAAGCTACATTTTGGAAAAGTGAGGTAGATTGTGTTGTTTGGTGCTGTCTGAGGTTCACTCCACTGTACCAGCTGTGCTTAGGTGGGATCCTCCAGTTCTTGTTTATGGCCTGTTCTAAATCTTGTTAGTGTTGTTTGGTGCTGTCTGAGGTCCACTCCACTGTACCAGCTGTGCTTAGGTGGGATCCTCCAGTTCTTGTTTATGGCCAGTTCTAAATCTTGTTAGTGTTGTTTGGTGCTGTCTGAGGTCCACTCCACTGTACCAGCTGTGCTTAGGTGGGATCCTCCAGTTCTTGTTTATGGCCAGTTCTAAATCTTGTTAGTGTTGTTTGGTGCTATCTGAGGTCCACTCCACTGTACCAGCTGTGCTTAGGTGGAATCCTCCAGTTCTTGTTTATGGCCTGTTCTAAATCTTGTTAGTGTTGTTTGATGCTGTCTGAGGTCCACTCCACTGTACCAGCTGTGCTTAGGTGGAATCCTCCAGTTCTTGTTTATGGCCAGTTCTAAATCTTGTTAGTGTTGTTTGATGCTGTCTGAGGTTCACTCCACTGTACTAGCTGTGCTTAGGTGGGATCCTCCAGTTCTTGTTTATGGCCAGTTCTAAATCTTGTTAGTGTTGTTTGGTGCTGTCTGAGGTCCACTCCACTGTACCAGCTGTGCTTAGGTGGGATCTTCCAGTTCTTGTTTATGGCCTGTTCTAAATCTTGTTAGTGTTGTTTGGTGCTATCTGAGGTCCACTCCACTGTACCAGCTGTGCTTAGGTGGGATCCTCCAGTTCTTGTTTATGGCCAGTTCTAAATCTTGTTAGTGTTGTTTGATGCTGTCTGAGGTCCACTCCACTGTACCAGCTGTGCTTAGGTGGAATCCTCCAGTTCTTGTTTATGGCCAGTTCTAAATCTTGTTAGTGTTGTTTGGTGCTGTCTGAGGTCCACTCCACTGTACTAGCTGTGCTTAGGTGGGATCCTCCAGTTCTTGTTTATGGCCAGTTCTAAATCTTGTTAGTGTTGTTTGGTGCTGTCTGAGGTTCACTCCACTGTACCAACTGTGCATATGTGGGATCCTCCAGTTCTTGTTTATTTTTGTTTTGGCTATTGTTTCTGCATTCTCCACTGCCTGTCACACAGATAGAGATGTGTTCAGGACTTAGGTAGATGTTCTGTTCAATAAGTATAATACCACATTTTGGCTTGCATCAGATATAATAAACAAGACCTTTGGAAGAGACCGCTGCTTATCATCAAACAGCTTGAGCAGCATGTAGCAAAGTCGAACTTCTTTTCACATGTGTAGATATGTGGTACACTTACAGTAAAAGTAGTTGCTAATTTCTTGCCATGATTATCAGGTCCTGTATCACATGTACTAGGAATAATAACACTTAAAAAAAAAAAAAGATGTTGATTTGCACGCTGCACTAAACAAGACCTTTGGGAGAGGCCTCTGTTTATCATTAAACAGCTAGAGGAGCATGAACTCATGGAAATTCTGCAATCTTTACACAAGGGGATAAGAAACAACAACTTGTCTATCACTAAACAAAACCTTTGGGAGAGGCCGCTGCTTATCATCAAACAGCTCAAGAAGCATGGATTCATGGAATTTTTGTAATCTTTACACAAGGGGATAAGAAACAACTTGTCTATCACTAAACAGGACCTTTGGGAGAGGCCGTTGCTTATCATCAAACAGCTTGAGGAGCATGGACTGATGGAATTGGTGTAATCTTTACACAAGGGGATAAGAAACAACAACTTGTCTATCAATAAACAATACCTTTGGGAGAGGCCTCTGCTTATCATCAAACAGCTCCAGGAGCCATGTATTGATGGAATTTGTGTTATTTTACACACAGAGTCTAACACAGTTCTGCTGGGTACAGATACCTGATCAGCGGAGACGGAGATGGTTTCCTGTACGTGTGGGATTGGAAAACAACAAGACTCTACTCCAAATTCAAGGCTCACGACAACGTCTGCATCTCTGCCTTGTGGCATCCTCACGAAACCTCCAAGGTGGCCACAGCCGGTTGGGACGGTCTCATCAAGTTCTGGGATTGATCCTGGCCTGTTGATCTATCCACACACCCGGTGTAAATGTATATATACCACTTCCCCCCCACTACTGTATATTGTATTGTATATTACCATTAAATCTTTATACTATTATGTTTTATTAATATGTTCTCTATGTGTTTTTCATATCATGTTTTCACACTACAATTTCATTATCATCTGTATGTCATTTATCACTGCCCACATATACCACTTCCCACTACTCTTTGTTGTATTACAGTAGAAATACCTCCCTGTAAACGACAATACCTAATTGCAAAGCCAAAATGTCCTTTAGGGAGAGGTGTCTTCTTACTGGAGAATTGCTAAATAGTAAAAATGGTAATTTGACAAATTAAAACTGGCCTTTGTAGAGAGGTGTCCTCTTACCAGAGAGTTGCTAAATAGTAAAAATGGTAATGTTGACAAATTAAAATTGTCCTTTATAGAGAGATGTCCTCTAGCGAGTGTCCTTTCATGGAGGTTTTACTGTACTATTAAATCTATCCTCTCTATCTATATAAATCTACTTCTCAGCAGAGCTGGCTGCTACAGAGCATGTCCCCAGGTGGCTGATAGGGGAACGACCTTCAGATATGAAGGCCAGCTGCGAAACATGCAGAATAACTCTGACGAATAAGCAGTTGCGGATCAACAGCAGTATTGTTAGAAGAGGAGAAAGACCTCTTTAAAAATCCTGAGTTTAACTGACCCGGTTGATTGACCTCAGTAAGGGTTCCTCTCCAGGAATTATGGAAGAGCTGTGTCTGTACTTATGTTAGAGTCGTCAGCAAAGGCTTCCATGTTAGGAACAGCCTCAAATTAGAGATAAAGTCAGACTTTCACCAAAGTATGCCTGGATCATGGTGCCATATTCAACGAAATCTGCACCCCTACACCCCATTCCATGAGACCATTTAATAACCCTTGCCATGGGAAAATTAACTTTCTTTTAAAGAAATAGTAGCAAAAATCAACAGGAACTGGAGGATCCCACTCAAGCACATCTGGTACAGTGGAGTGGACCCAGGAGTGAACCTCAGAGAGCACCAAACAACACTAACAAGATTTAGAACAGGCCATCTCAAATCATTGAAGATAGAAAATAACAACAAAATCTACCCCACTTGCCCAAAATGTAGCTTGGCACCTGCAGCTCCAGAACACATTTTGGCTTGCATTAGATGTACTAAACAGGACCTTTGGGAGAGGCTGCTGCTTATCATTAAACAGCTCGAGGAGCATGAACTCATGGAATTTGTGTAATCTTTGCACAGGGGGATAACAACAACAACACTGTCTATAAACAGCTCGAGGAGCATGAACACATGGAATTCATGTAATCTCTACACAGGGGGATAAGAAACAACAACAACACTGTCTATAAACAGCTAGAGGAGCATGGACTCATGGAATTCATGTAATCTCTACACAAGGGGGTAAGAAACAACAACAACACTGTCTATAAACAGCTAGAGGAGCATGAACACATGGAATTCATGTAATCTTTACACAAGGGGGTAAGAAACAACAACAACACTGTCTATAAACAGCTAGAGGAGCATGAACTCATGGAATTCATGTAATCTTTACACAAGGGGGTAAGAAACAACAACAACACTGTCTATAAACAGCTAGAGGAGCATGAACTCATGGAATTCATGTAATCTTTACACAAGGGGGTAAGAAACAACAACAACACTGTCTATAAACAGCTAGAGGAGCATGAACACATGGAATTCATGTAATCTTTACACAAGGGGGTAAGAAACAACAACAACACTGTCTATAAACAGCTAGAGGAGCATGAACTCATGGAATTCATGTAATCTTTACACAAGGGGGTAAGAAACAACAACAACACTGTCTATAAACAGCTAGAGGAGCATGAACTCATGGAATTCATGTAATATCTACACAGGGGGATAAGAAACAACAACACTGTCTATAAACAGCTAGAGGAGCATGAACTCATGGAATTCATGTAATCTTTACACAAGGGGGTAAGAAACAACAACAACACTGTCTATAAACAGCTAGAGGAGCATGAACTCATGGAATTCATGTCATATCTACACAGGGGGATAAGAAACAACAACAACACTGTCTATAAACAGCTAGAGGAGCATGAACTCATGGAATTCATGTAATCTTTACACAAGGGGGTAAGAAACAACAACAACACTGTCTATAAACAGCTAGAGGAGCATGAACTCATGGAATTCATGTAATCTTTACACAAGGGGGTAAGAAACAACAACAACACTGTCTATAAACAGCTAGAGGAGCATGAACTCATGGAATTCATGTAATCTTTACACAAGGGGGTAAGAAACAACAACAACACTGTCTATAAACAGCTAGAGGAGCATGGACTCATGGAATTCATGTAATCTTTACACAAGGGGTAAGAAACAACAACACTGTCTATAAACAGCTAGAGGAGCATGGACTCATGGAATTCATGTAATCTTTACACAAGGGGGTAAGAAACAACAACAACACTGTCTATAAACAGCTAGAGGAGCATGGACTCATGGAATTCATGTAATCTTTACACAAGGGGGTAAGAAACAACAACACTGTCTATAAACAGCTAGAGGAGCATGGACTCATGGAATTCATGTAATCTTTACACAAGGGGGTAAGAAACAACAACAACACTGTCTATAAACAGCTAGAGGAGCATGGACTCATGGAATTCATGTAATCTTTACACAAGGGGGTAAGAAACAACAACAACACTGTCTATAAACAGCTCGAGGAGCATGGACTCATGGAATTCATGTAATCTTTACACAAGGGGGTAAGAAACAACAACAACACTGTCTATAAACAGCTAGAGGAGCATGGACTCATGGAATTCATGTAATCTTTACACAAGGGGGTAAGAAACAACAACAACACTGTCTATAAACAGCTAGAGGAGCATGGACTCATGGAATTCATGTAATCTCTACACAAGGGGGTAAGAAACAACAACAGACTATTAAATCTTTATGCTACTATGTTTTATTAAAATGTTCTATGTGTTTGATATCATGGTTTCTATACTACGTATGTTAGTTCTTATCAGAGTTGTCTTCAGCCTGCAGAATTATCCCAGTTGTCATCTTTTTCTTTCTTATCTCCACTCAATCATATTAGGGTATCAAGCTTGTAAAGCTTGAGATCATGACTGTGTGAAGTAGAATGCATCTGCCTTTGTCATTAAGACTGGGAGCACTACTCAGTGGCAGGCCGACTTAGCTCCAAAAGAAATGGCCGCCTCTGAGATGAGGAACAGACGCCATGTGCTGCCGCTCCTAACATGGAGTACCGACTCATCCTGTATCCCTGGATTAGGAGTCCTTACAGGGTACTATCAGCATGGCCAGCTGAGCCCAGGTTTTTTAGTGAGCTTGTTACTGCTCCCCCTCCTTTTTCATTCAGGCTTGGGACCGGCAAAGGCAGAGTTTCCCAGTTGTCATGACAGCTGGCAGTTAAACACAGATGTTTGCTATGTTGTAGAACTGCCTCCACTCACCATTCAAAGAACTACAGTTGACACGGAACAAACTGCAATTTAATATGTTCTTTAATTTTGGTTTCATGATAGAATTTTTTTAAAACAAATTTCAGATTATTTTATTGAATTTTAACAACAAAAAAACAGTTATATAACACTAGCAAGATTTAGAACAGGCCATCTCAAGCCATTGAAGATAGGCAATAACAACAATATCTACCCCACTTGCCCAAAATGTAGCTTGGCACCTGCAGCTCCATAACACATCTTGGCTTGCATTAGATGTACTAAACAGGACCTTTGGGAGAGGCTGCTGGTTATCATCAAACAGCTCGAGGAGCATGAACTCATGGAATTGGTGTAATCTTTACACAAAGGGGAAGAAACAACAGCACCTTGTCTAATACTAAACAGGACCTTTAGGAGAGGCCGCTGCTTATCATCAAACAGCTCCATGGACTCGTGGAATTGGTGTAATCTTTTCACAAGGGGATAAGAAACAACAACAACTTGTCTATCACTAATGTGCTGCTGTTCATCATAAAACAGCTTGAGGAGCAAGAACTCATGGAATTGGCGTAATCTTTACACAAGAGGATAAGAAACAACAACTTGTCTATTACTAAACCGGACCTTTGGGAGAGGCTGCTGCTTATCAACAAACAGCTCCATAGACTCATGGAATTGGTGTAATCCTTACACAAGGGGATAAGAAACTACTTGCCTATTACTAAACAGGACCTTTGGGAGAGGCTGCTGCTTATCAACAAACAGCCAGAGAAACATGAACTTATGGAATTCATGTAATCTTTACACAGGGGGATAAAAAATAACAAAATGAACCAAGTAGGTACTATATATACCATAAATACACAATGAAGCACATATATAATGCTTATAAAGTAGTTCCCCTTGGCAGAGCTGACTGCTATAGGCCTCGTCCCCAGGTGGCAGATAGGAGAACAACCTTCAGATATGAAGGCCAGCTGCGAAACAAGCAGAATAACTCTGACCAATAAGCAGTCGTGGACCACACATACACAACAACAGCAGTATTGTTAGAAGAGGAGAAAGACCTCTTTAAAAATCCTGAGTTTAACTGACCCGGTTGATAGACCTCAGCAAGGGTCCCTCTCCAGGGATATGGAGGAGCTGCGTCTGTACTCATGTTAGAGTCGACAGCAAAGGCTTCCATGTTAGGAACAGCCTCAAATTACAGGCAAAGTCAAACTTTCACCAAAGTGTGCCTGGATCATGGCGCCATGATTAACGAAAGCTGCACCCCTACACCCCATTTCAGCTCGAGGAGCATGAAACTCATGGAATTCGTGTAATCTTTACACAAGAGGATAAGAACAAACAACAACAACATAAAGTAGTACATGCACACTACGCCATATTTATATGGCATATTCAAGTTTTATCTATTTGTGTAAATATGGTATTTAAGTGAACTATAGACATAAGCTTTTAGGAGGTGGGAGACGGTAGAATTACATATAAATTACTTTTTTTTATTATTATCCCTAGTACACGTGGTACAGACCATGATAATCATGGTGAGTATGTAAAGCACAATTTGGAATATCTATCTATATATATAAAAATGAATGTTTGTATGTTTGTTTGTTTGTATGTCCGGTATACAAATTCGCAGTAGTTCACTAATTCAAACCAAAATTTCGATACATTGGTAAAAAAATACGGGGAAGACGATAGGCTATTTCAAAAAATATATAAATCAATTATTAAAACTATATATTCAAATTATTCTACTTAGCTTACGAACAGCGCCCTCTATTAAGTACTAAAAGGTTATAAATACGTTTAAAATCTAAATCTTCTCAATATTTTATTAATAATAGTTCGCTTAATAACACATACGTTTAGAATACTTGATCTAAATCGAAATATTTATAGACGCTCGCTCGATTTGAAGATTTATATATTTTCATTTTTAGATATAACTGAGCTAATTCGCCGTTTAAAATAACTGCTCTAATTCGAAATATTTGGTATGTTTTATTTGTGTTCACTCTATTTTTATTTATTTGAAGTATTATAATTTCTATGTTTCAAAAACCAATACAAATTTTTAGGAGTTTACTAATTCTAACCAAAATTTTAATACTTATGTATAAAAAATGCAAGGAAAACGTTAGGCAAATTCAAATTATATAAAAGTGGATATTTTTATTTCAGTACAATTTAGATTAAATTATGCTGATGCAAACAAATAGATAATGCTAATAACAAACAATTATAAAAAAAACTTATTTAAATATATATCACTTGGGTAGATATGCACACGGGTCAATCCCGGGGCGAAGCCCGGGTCACCCGTCTAGTAGATTATATATAATACAAGAAAATAAGACCTAATCAAAATAATTTAATAGTGTGTGACGTTTAGGCAACAGCATTGATTAGGATTAGGTCTTATTTTATTGTATCATGGTGGGTAGTTATTGACTGCTTTTACTATAAGTGCACCACATGTCTACACATGTGAAAAGCAGTTCGAATTTGTCCTTACAAATGTACCAGATCCCTGTTTGGTTACTTGCACTCGCTGGTGGGGTTGGACGTTTGCAAGAATCGGGAGCCATTGGAAGATAATTTTTTTTTTCCAGAAAAAAGTGCCTAATGCAGGAATCGAACCCGGGTCGTAGCGGTCGAAAACCAATGGTTTAGACCTGGGGTCTGCAAACTGTGACACGTGAGCCACCTACGACTCTTTAGATGTGAATCTTCGGTTCCAAATTCACTTTATTAGGTACCGCTCAAAAAGACCAACCTAGTTTATGATATTTACAACAATGAATAATAAGTGAAGGTTTATTCCCATATTAAACAAAATGTTAATGCAGGATACAATCCCGGTTCATGGTTGTTGGGAATCGAGGGTGTTACCTACTCATCCACCGACTTGTTATGATGTGAAGCTGGGGCTCTTTATATAGTTCCATACACAAATATCATTTATACAAGTACTATTTATTGTTGCCAAGAAAAACATTTCATGGCTTTTTAAAAACTTTGAAATTTTGTAAATTGTAATTTTTAACTCTTCCAACTCAAAAGATTGCCGGAGGGTCGGTGGAAGGATGGTCTAAACCGCTGGTTTTCGACTGCTACGACCCGGGTTCGATTCCCGCATTGGGCACTTTTTTCTGTTTAACAAAAATGCTCCAATGGCCCCCGATTCTAGCAAAAGTCCAACCCCACCAGCGAGTGCAAGTATAACCAACCGGGGCTCTGACACATTTTGTAAGTGCAAAGTTGAACTGCTTTTCACATGTGTAGACATGTGGTGCACTTACAGTAAAAGCAGTCGCCTACTTCTACCCACCATGATTATCATTGCCTGTACCACGTGTACTAGGGATAAGCCAAAAAATAATAAAAAGATTGCCGACCCCTTGTTTAGACCATCCTTCCACTGACCCCTCTAAATTACTAATATTTCTAGAGAACATCTTGTGTAGGACAGTCGAGTATAGAATGGTACTTGGAGAGCAGCTGAGATAGCGTGGGTGTTCCAGTCTGTACCTTGGAGAAGTAGATAACAAAGAGTTACTGCAGTAACTACCAATGGATGTAGATGGCCTCAGACACAGTCTTAATATGCAAGATCCTGTGGACCGATGTCTACAGTAATTTCATTATAAGGCAATAAAACTTGGCTTGGCTCATCAGTGGTGAACCCTCCCAGTGGTTTCCCCAATTTAATCTATCAGACCGCTTCTTTAGAGCTCTAATACTGTATTGGATCATTCTGCTTATATTATATGCTACACTGAAGGGTGGAATCTCAGAAATGGTATTTGAGCAAACTATGGACATAAGCATTTATTGTTTGCGGAAGAGAATTGCTGACAACAGAATTTACTGTCCAAAAAAACTTATGTCCATAGTTTACTTGAAAACAATTTCCAAGATTCCACCCTTCAGTGTAACATATATAAACAGAAACATCCAATACAGTATTAGAGCTCTGAGAAACGGTCTGGGAGATTGAATTGGCGAAACCAATGGACGGGTTCACCGCAGTAAGGACAGTTGATGTTTATAAAAAGGCATAAGACGTTGCAATTATTTTTAATTACTTGATTAATGAAGCTTGCGGAAAAGCCCCTTTTCAGCATGCCACTTTACCAGCTAAACATCTTTTTGACAATTGCGTTGATTCCATTATTTCCTTGTTGATCTCATGGAATAAAGTCCGCCCTAGACTGACGAGGACTATTATCCCGAAACCATGGTCTCCAGGTGGACGCTTTTCAGTTTGCCAAAGCTGGTGTTGTGGCTTTGTCACCGATCCGAAGTCGCTAGTTTGCGGTGACAGTCAATAGATGGTGTCTAAATTTGATGTCTTTTGTGATGGGAGTGGTAACCTTTATCTTGATCGACCAATATCCTCACGGTAAAATTAGCATATATACTTTATTCTATCGTTACCCCACCTCCCCCCTCGACAACTACCCGACCATTTCTCAGAAGTACCAAATTTCTGCCTCTGTTTTCTTTAAAATTGTTTATTGTTTTCTCACAGAGAGATATATATATATAAACAGGAGAGAAAGAGCTATGAACAACAGATTGATCTTACAATATAAACATTGGTTGACTCAGCTTACATTACGCTTCACACAATCTGTTCTCTGTTGAACTTATCCCTGAGATTGGCTCATCCACTATAGCAACTGGATACCGTTTTGAAACGCTTCTTCAAAATTACACTAGAGATTGGCAATATGAGTCGAAAGATAAAGTCAGTATGGTGAAGGCTTAGGGATATAAAAAAAAATTGAAGACACACTCATGGACAAAATTTAAGCAAGTTCTACCTTTTACCATATATATCGGGATTCAGACAATAACTCTTAAAGATTTTACAGTGACACACACACCTTTATTGAAGACATACCCATGTACAAAACTTAAGCAAGTTCTACCTTTTAGCATGTATATCGGGATTCAGACAATAACTCTGAAAGATATTACAGTGACCTTTATTGAAGACACACTCATGGACAAAACTTAAGGAAGTTATACCTTTTACCATGTATTTCGGGATTCAGACAATAACTCTTAAAGATATTACAGTGACCTTTATTGAAGACACACTCATGGACAAAGCTTAAGGAAGTCGTACCTTTTAGCATGTATATCGGGATTCAGACAATAACTATGAAATATATTACAGTGACCTTTATTGAAGACACACTCATGGACAAAGCTTAAGCAAGTTGAACCTTTTGGCATGTATATCGGGATTCAGACAATAACTCTGAAATATATTACAGTGACCTTTATTGAAGATACACTCATGGACAAAACTTAAGGAAGTTGTATCTTTTAGCATGTATATCCGGATTCAGATAATAAATCTGAAAGATATTACAGTGACCTTTATTGAAGACACACTCATGGACAAAACTTAGGCAAGTTGTACCTTTTACCATGTATATCTGGATTCAGACAATAACTCTGAATGATATTACAGTGACCTTTATTGAAGACACACTCATGGACAAAACTTAAGGAAGTTGTAGTTTTCAGCATGCATATCGGGATTCAGACAATAACTCTGAATGATATTGCAGTGACCTTTATTGAAGACACACTCATGCACAAAACTCAAGGTAGTTGTAGTTTTCAGCATGCATATCGGGATTCAGACAATAAATCTGAAAGATATTACAGTGACCTTTATTGAAAACACACTCATGGACAAAATTTAAGGAAGTTGTACCTTTTAGCATGTATATCGGGATTCAGACAATAACTATGAAAGATATTACAGTGACCTTTATTGAAGAATTAAAAAAAGAGAAAATAGGATCGTCCAATAGAGAGAGGCCCTCGTAGTAACTACTGCGCCACGGGGTATCAAATTCCACCTAGATGGCAACCACCTGGGCAGTCCAGCAAGTTTGGAGAACGGTCTGAATGTAGAGGGGTAGTATATCCACTCACTCATGGACAAAGCTTTAGGAAGTTGTACCTTTTAGCATTTATATCGGGATTCAGACAATAACTCTGAAATATACACTCATGGACAAAACTTAAGTTAGTTGTACCTTTCAGCATTTATATCGGGATTCAGACAATAACTCTGAAAGATACACTCATGAACAAAACTTGAGAAAGTTGTACCTTCTAGCATTTTTATCGGGATTCAGACAATACCTCTGAAAGATACACTCATGAACAAAACTTGAGCAAGTTGTACCTTCTAGAATTTTTATCGGGATTCAGACAATAACTCGGAAAGATTCACTCATGGAAAAAACTTAAGGAAGGTGTACCTCTCAGAAGGTATCGGGATTCAGAGAATAACTCTGAAATATACACTCATGGACAAAACTTAAGGAAGTTGTACCTATTAGCATTTATATCAGGATTCAGAGAATAACTCTGAAAGATACACTCATGGACAAAACTTAAGGAAGTTGTACCTTTTAGCATGTATATCGGGATTCAGAGAATAACTCTGAAAGATACACTCATGGACAAAACTTAAGTTAGTTGTACCTTTCAGCATTTATATCGGGATTCAGACAATAACTCTGAAAGATACACTCATGAACAAAACTTGAGCAAGTTGTACCTTCTAGCATTTTTATCGGGATTCAGACAATACCTCTGAAAGATACACTCATGAACAAAACTTGAGCAAGTTGTACCTTCTAGCATTTTTATCGGGATTCAGACAATAACTCGGAAAGATTCACTAATGGAAAAAACTTAAGGAAGGTGTACCTCTCAGAAGGTATATCGGGATTCAGAGAATAACTCTGAAATATACACTCATGGACAAAACTTAAGGAAGTTGTACCTTTTAGCATGTATATCGGGATTCAGACAATAACTCTGAAAGATATTTGATACACAGCGACCTTTAAAAATAAAATGGACATACCCTAACCACTAACATGAGCTTTCTAGATGGCAGAGCTCCATTTTAACAATGACCTTTATAGAAGAAATACGAGATAACTTAGTGTGAAAAAAATTTGCCTCTGTCTCCTTAAAAGATAGACGACCATCGACATAAAATACACTTCCAAGAGAGTCTGTGGACAAGTGGTTAAAACCCTCGATTCCCGACAGCCATGAACCGGATAGAATCACGTATTGTACATTTTGTTCTAATATGTGAATAACTTTAACATATTATTCATTGTAAATAAAATAAGCTAGGTTTCTCTTTTTGAGCGGTACCTAATAAAGTGAATTTGGAACAAGAAGAACTTCCACTTAAGTTTTGTCTATGAGTATTGATGGCGTCCCGTAGGTTTAACCTTAAGAGTTAAGTCGTTAGACACCGAATTTAGAAACATCGAATCATCATTTATTCATCGTTCTCCAAGAGTTCTTGGCCATCTTTAGATTTTATATTCCAACAATGGTAAACATAGAATCATCATTTATTCATCGTTCTCCAAGAGTTCTTGACCATCTTTAGACTTTATATTCCAACAATGGTATACATAGAATCATCATTTATTCATCGTTCTCTAAGAGTTCTTGGCCATCTTTTTATTTTATATTCCAACAATGGTAAACATAGAATCATCATTTATTCATCGTTCTCTAAGAGTTCTTGGCCATCTTTAGATTTTATATTCCAACAATGGTAAACATAGAATCATCATTTATTCATCGTTCTCCAAGAGTTCTTGGCCATCTTTAGATTTTATATTCCAACAATGGTAAACATAGAATCATCATTTATTCATCGTTCTCTAAGAGTTCTTGGCCATCTTTAGATTTTATATTCCAACAATGGTAAACATAGAATCATCATTTATTCATCGTTCTCTAAGAGTTCTTGGCTATCTTTAGATTTTATATTCCAACAATGGTAAACATAGAATCATCATTTATTCATCGTTCTCTAAGAGTTCTTGGCCATCTTTTTATTTTATATTCCAACAATGGTAAACATAGAATCATCATTTATTCATCGTTCTCTAAGAGTTCTTGGCTATCTTTAGATTTTATATTCCAACAATGGTAAACATAGAATCATCATTTATTCATCGTTCTCTAAGAGTTCTTGGCCATCTTTAGATTTTATATTCCAACAATGGAATATCGAATCATCATTTATTCTTCATCCGAGTGTGTGTGTGAGTGTATTCTTGCCCATCTTTATATTTCAACAATAGGAACATCAAGCAATTATAAAAACAACTAGTTATTTCTGATATAGATGAAACCATATCTTCACTCGTTTTGTATAACCATACAAGGTCAATTTCTAAAATTTACTTAACAGAAGATTTGGAAAATATTGGGAAGGCTCATTATCTTTCATTCAGCAAAAGTAGCATTCGGTCTTGTATGATTGGGGGAAGGGGGAGGGGGGGGGGGTACGAATTAAATAAAAGAGTGAGAAAATAATTTTGACTTCAAATGCTATTGAATCTCAGGGTCCAGAGGGGAGTTGGTACCATTGACATAGAGGTCAGGGGAGTCAGGCGAGTGTGTCCACCGTCCAGTCAAGTGTGATGGGACACGTCAGCCATTGTTGGAGGCCACGTGGTCTTCGGAACACTCTTAGAACAACCAAACTTCTGACTGGTAGCAGACCCTTCCATATACAAGTACATAAACACCAATTACAAACTTCTAACAGGCCATGACAATTAAAGGACAGTTTATTGATATCTAGTCAACGGTCAAAAGATATTAAAAAGTTTAAAACAGTGTAGGAAAAAAAAGTCGGTGGAAGAGAAGGTAACACGCTCGATTCCCGACAGTCATGAACCGGGATTGAATCCCGCGTTAAAAATTGTTTAATATGTGAATAACCTTCACATATATTATTCATTGTTTCAATTATCATGAACTAGGTTGCTCTTGTTGAGCGGTACCTATTAATGTGATTTGAACCAGTGTAGGAAATATGTACACCAGACGAGGCCTTCATCGAAGGGAAGTCCGGATCTCAGGAGCCCAAATCCTCCATAAGTTTAGACAGGCCATGGTTAAGTCTGGTCAGAAGTAAACAATCTCCACATTGTCACAAGGAGAAGTCATAATCTACAATTGCCCATCATTTCTACTTCTACGATTTATCAAAGCTTTTTCTACTGGTATATGGCAACAGAGATAGTCCATATAGGTGTATGACAACAGAGACGGTCCCCAGAGGTGTATGACAACAGAGATGATCCTTAGTCCCAGTGTACCCTGTCATGGCCCCCTAATGCATCGTATTATAATTGTTTTTTTAAAAATACCATTGCTGAAAAACGTTGTTAGAAGTGTACTATATACGCTGACATACACAACAGCGCGAAACGCGTTCGTGGATGTCTTTTCTTGATTTATCAAGAAATTGGGTTGGTCAAATATCAGGGAACAGGCTAAATCAATGTTTAGTTGATTTCTGTTCCACTAGATGGCGCTCTGCTATCTAAAAAGCACATGTGCTCCTGGTCAGGATATGCCTTTTTTATTTTTAATATCAACATCTGACCTTTTTAGTTTTTTTTCTATTATTTTTTCATATTTATAATTATATGTCAAAATTGGAAACTATTATAGACACTATATAAAAGGGCGTACCTTTTGACTCAAACTATTATAGACACGTATGATTCTTTTTAAAATTAAACAATTTCTACTGCCCTTACTTCAATGGAAAAATCAATGGGAGGGCCTGGCTCATCAGTGGTGAACCCTCCCAGCGGTTTCGCCAGTTTAATCTACCATACCGCTGTTATATTGCATTTTTCGATCTTCCCTTTATAGTGATACTGATGCTAGACTCTTGGAATGCGTTTTTTAGATGGCGCGCTAATGCATCATAATATAATTATATGTATTTATACTGTCCCATCTTAAATCATATGCCCATAGTTAATTTAAAATATGCTTTCTAAATTTTTTTTTTTTTTGCTTCAGGATCAGTATAAAAGGAAAACAGCCAAATGCATTATTACAGCGGTATGGTAGATTAAACTGGCGAAATTGCTGATGATCCAGGCTCTCCTGTTAATATATCATTGTAGTAAGAGCAGTAGAAAATTCTATATACAGTTACGAGCGTCTTTCCTAATCAGTCATCTCTCTCTGTCACCGTTTGCTTTTTTTTTTTGGAATGGCGCCCTCCTATTGGTTGGCTACGGTCACGCCACCTTTGCCCCCCCCCCCCACTCGCTATTTATGTAACTATTGTGTTGGAGCGGGTCGCTCCCTAATATTAGATAATAACCAAATGGAATCCTCTCTTTCTTTTTCCCAGTAAGAGACGCCTACGGAAGCCAACAGTACATAGACAGATAAAGCACATAGGCTATAGTTATTAACTAACATATGCAATTAATTAAGGCGCCAATTTATAATTGTAACAAATAGTATTTGAATCAAAACATTCAATCGGGTAAAACACGGGCGTTGCCCGGGTCATTCGGCTAGTTGTTTAATATCAAAAATAATCATACACGTTAAAAATAGTTCATATTTCTTTTAACAGATGGCGGGGTAATGCATCATATCAAAATAATCTGGTACAGTAAACTCTCCTATAACGCGAGTAATGTGTTCCGTGTTGTATGAAATCGCGTTATAGGAATTCGCGTTGTACGAAATAAAACTTGTATAACGCGAATGTTTTTGTGTCTGGATGCTATATTTATGGCGAACTAAATAACTTAGTCCCTATTTCTGCTCCGCGCTTATGAAATTGAAGACTTGGGGCGATGGCGTCGACCTTTCATATTAAATCTTACTTTTCCTTATCTATCTATATTAATAAAATGCAAATTTCATAAGTGTTGTTCACTAAAAACTTTCGTTACAATGCATCAATTTCGACCAAATTTTCAACATTTATGTAAAACGAGATGGAGCAGGTTTTGCTTAACATCAAAATATTTTTCCTAACTTTAACATGCGTAACTTCGCTGTTATCGATTAAATACAAAAAAATCAACAGAGTTAATTTTATTTATATATAAATACAAAAAAAAAAATTCAGCAATTCATTCAACTCAATCTAAAAAAATATTCAAAACAAGCAATTTTAAGATAACACCATATGTAAAACAGTCGGCCAAGAAAACAACAACGATATTACATCTTTCTCACATATTCACACACAATCTTGATTAATAATTAAAACTAATCTTTAACATTGTTTATTATACTTCATAATATATAATATTCGTTAGGCAAACTTTCAGGATAAAACCCGGGCGAAGCCGGGTACACATCCGCTAGTTACTAATAATCTACTCATATATTTGCCTTATTCTGTCTGTTTGTCTGTATGTCTGAAGCTCACGGATAGAATGCGCGCCCATTGGCTGCCAGCGAACACGTGGCCTCCCTGCCCCCCTCTAGACAACCCTGTTATCAGCTGTGCGATACATACACCTGTCTATAGCGGCCACTCTAGACAACCCTGTTATCAGCAGTGTGCTACATCCACCTGTCTATACAGACCACTCTGTCTATAGCGGCCACTCTAGACAACCCTGTTATCAGCTGTGTGATACATCCACCTGTCTATACAGACCACCCTGTCTATAGCGGTCACTTTAGGCAACCCTGTTATCAGCTGTGTGATACATCCACCTGTCTATACAGACCACCCTGACTATAGCGACCACTCTAGATAACCCTGTTATCAGCTGCCTGTCTATACAGACCACCCTGTCTATAGCGGTCACTTTAGGCAACCCTGTTATCATCAGTGTGTTACATCCACCTGTCTATACAGACCACGCTGTCTATAGCGGTCACCTTAGGCAACCCTGTTATCAGCAGTGTGATACATACACCTGTCTATACAGACCACCCTGACTATAGCGACCACTCTAGACAACCCTGTTATCAGCTGCCTGTCTATACAGACCACCCTGTCTATAGCGGTCACTTTAGGCAACCCTGTTATCATCAGTGTGTTACATTCACCTGTCTATACAGACCACCCTGTCTATAGCGGTCACCTTAGACAACCCTGTTATCAGCTGTGTGATACATCCACCTGTCTATACAGACCACCCTGTCTATAGCGGTCACTTTAGGCAACCCTGTTATCAGCTGTGTGATACATCCACCTGTCTATACAGACCACCCTGTCTATAGCGGTCACTTTAGGCAACCCTGTTATCAGCTGTGTGATACATCCACCTGTCTATACAGACCACCCTGACTATAACGACCACTCTAGACAACCCTGTTATCAGCTGCCTGTCTATACAGACCACCCTGTCTATAGCGGTCACTTTAGGCAACCCTGTTATCATCAGTGTGTTACATCCACCTGTCTATACAGACCACCCTGTCTATAGCGGTCACTTTAGGCAACCCTGTTATCAGCAGTGTGATACATACACCTGTCTATACAGACCACCCTGACTATAGCGACCACTCTAGACAACCCTGCTATCAGCTGCCTGTCTATACAGACCACCCTGTCTATAGCGGTCACTTTAGGCAACCCTGTTATCATCAGTGTGTTACATTCACCTGTCTATACAGACCACCCTGTCTATAGCGGTCACCTTAGGCAACCCTGTTATCAGCAGTGTGATACATCCACCTGTCTATACAGACCACCCTGTCTATAGCGACCACTCTAGACAACCCTGTTATCAGCTGTGTGATACATCCACCTGTCTATACAGACCACCCTGTCAATAGCGACCACCCAAGACAACTTTTTTAAAATATATTCGCACTCGGGTAAACCCCGGGCGTTGCCCGGGCCATTCGTCTAGTTGTATATAGTTGCGGAACTACTGGTTTCCTGTGCTGCTCTTTTCCTGATATTGCACCTTGTACGGAGAATCTGTATAAGACTAACGTCTTAATAAAGGCTTTGTGTGTGTGTGTATAACGCGAATGTTGTTTGGGTAAATTGGTTTATTTTATAACGCGTTATACGAAAATTCGCGTTGTATAAATAAATTTGTCGCAATTTTTTTATAGCGTTGTACGAAATCGCGTTATAGGAGAGTCTACTGTATTTTAACTTAACGGAAATATCTTTATTTATGGGGCTGCTAACCAAAATGAATGATTTTTGAGCCCCCATGGACGCTAAGTATGTAAAATTTTGCAAAATTTTGTAAAATTTAATTTACCGTGATAGAGTAGCTAAGTCATCTCAGACTAACATGGTAGGGCCAGGTCATCCACCACAGATCAGGTGGCTTGACTACAAGAAAGAGACGTCTGAATCTATCTTGGATTCTGGCTTATTGTTATCAAGGCTAAATGTGACCTCAGGCTCCATCTCTACATCTCAAAATCACTAGAGGTTTGTAGCTTAGATGGACAAAGGTGGGACATAGTTAGGTGGGGTTCTGGGTAATTTTGGTATACTATGGTCACAAGGTGTCCTAACAATAGCAAAAGAATCTGGTACACCTATCCCCCGATTTACACGGTACTTGTTTCACACGTTTTCGATTTTACACGGTTTTCCAAATACGTTTTTTTTTATCGCACTATACTAAATGCTACTGTGATTGAACACATGCGCTGTGTACACATCTCACGAGGAATCCCGAGCTTATGTGCTGACTACATATTTTAATCTGTCAATGCATTTTATTTTTATTTCTGTGTACACCTATCCCCCGATTTACACGTTTTTCTCAGGAACGTATCTACCGTGTAAATCGGGGGATAGGTGTATTTACATTTCACAGGGGGGTCGGTGGAAGGCTGGTTAAACCGTTTGGTTTTCGACCACTAGGACCCGGGTTCGATTCCCGCATTTGACACTTTTTTCTGTTAAAAAAAAAAAATGCTCCAATGGCCCCCGATTCTTGCAAAAGTCCAACCCCACCAGCGAGTGCAAGTAACCAAACGGGGCTCTGGCATTTGTAAGTGCAAAGTCGAACTGCTTTTCACATGTGTAGACATGTGGTGCGCTTACAGTAAAAGCAGTCGCTAACTACCCACCATGATTATCATGGCCTGTACCACGTGTACTAGGAATAAGCAAAAATTTACGGGCGAAGATTTTACGTGACAACGGTAGAATATTTATTGATATGAATATAATTAAATTGCACAATAGGAACAAGGAATTGAATGAAAATAAGAATTGCACAAATTTTAACTATAGAAATATATTTTGTTTACTAAAACAATGTACATGTTAAGAGGCGTTGCTCGAAGTCCTGGTGCGATGTCAAGACAATCCTCTTCATTCCACAGTAGTGTGTGCTGTCTCGCAGCAAGAACTTCAGACTCGGGCGTATATTCGGCGGAGATTGCTTCGATCCGATTAGCAGGATCATCTTGAAGGCCTTCATCTGTTGGCAATGCAGGCTGCAGTCTTGACAAATCTATTTTGATATCGTACAAACGATATAGACTTGAATTTTGAAGTACATCTAACCATTCTTTGACCGTACGCTTAGACATGTACCCGCTGATGTAATTTGTTCTGTGTGCAAGATTCCTTTTGATGTTAACGTTGATAACATCGTCCTCTTCTAGATGGCAAGGCAAGCATTTTACCATGTCTTGTACGTTGACTGGGACGTTTATCACTTGTCCAATAATTCCATAAGAGAAATCATGACGCAGTCGACGCACTTGCATAAATGGAAGGCGCGGTGAGACCAAACGTTCACTGATAGGATCCAGAGGCGGTAGACCTGGAGGTATGTCAGGATATGAGAAGCCGTTGACCTTTGCGAGAGTAGGAAGCTTACGCTTATTCAGTGATTGTCTACAGGTGTTGCAAGACTTTGTATAATCCTCCTTGCGTAGCTGCCGATTTTCCTTAACGTACCAATCCGAGATTACCTTCAGTTGTAGTGCAGTGATGGTTTTAAGGTCATTCTTGAACCACAATCTGTCACAAACCGAGCAAGCATGGCCAAAATCGTTGTCCAGGAAAGTAGATTGAAATCTCCGTATTGACGATGACCATTTGGTATACCAGGTGGATTGTTCCAGTTGTATTGCTGTTTGGCTTGAAGAAGTAGTCGGTTGTACATCAGTCCGAGAAGATGCTGCTCTACGTTGTCGGAATGCACGTTGCCGTTGAGCGTTAGTTAGGGGAACGCTCGTTCTCTCCGCCACGACAGGAACGCTTGTTCTCTCCACCACAGAACAAGACGTTGAAGCAGGTGACTCTGACGTACCGCTGGTGAGGGCTATGTTAGCAGATTTACGTAGCTTGAACCTGCGTTGCCTCTCCGCAGCCGCTTTTGCAAAGGCTCTTACTTGTTCAGGAGTTCTGGTCAATGCTTTTCGTAGTCTGTACTCACGTTGTCGCTGAGCATTCGTTCTGGCGGTAGAGGTGGTGTGTGGAACAACGAAAGGTACTGCAGACGTTGACGGCACGATATCCTCCGTCTCCATTGAAGTACTGGAAGTTGAAGGCACCGTTTCCATTGTTTTGAGAGCGGTGATTCCTGTTGAACATTTGAAATTGAATGGATGAATTTTTAATTTTAAAGAATCAATTTGAAAATCAAAACACTTATTCAGATCGAAGGTTCAAATTTTTGCTAAATAAATTTGAAATTAAATAAAATTTGTAATTGTAAATGATGAAGTTGAAAATTAAAACATTTACTTATATTAGATGTTAAAATTCTTGCTCAACACAGTTTAAATAAAGTTTTCTTATATCTGCCACTTTTTCTTAATATTTGTAATTTTAAATAATCAATTCGAAAATCAAAACATTTATTCAGATCGAAGGTTCAAATTTTTGCTAAATAAATTTGAAACTATTTAAAATTTGTAAAATAATAATTAATTAATTAATTAATTTTAAACTAATAATTTACTTAACACTATCAACATTTATCAATAGTATGACATAACCTATAAACTCAGTTTCTCAACTTTTGTGTCAATCTAACAATTAATCAATCAATCATAGTTTACGATAATGAAATATCAGTGTACAATTATTTACCTTTATTGTTGTAGTTGTTGTAAATGACGAATCTAAGCACTCCACATTTTCACTACAGACACAGCTGACGATACTTTAACCACACGTGTGAACTTGTATTATGACGCTTTCTTGTTTTTCCAACGCCAAGAACGTTCGAGAAAGACAAAGACAGAGACAAGCATGCGCCGATTCAATGCGCCTAATTCTCTAGCGCTGCGCGCGCAGGTGACTCATCGTAACGTTACCGGGCGTTACACTTTTTCATAAGTGACTCCCAGCCGCAACCTAATTTAAGACGTTGTCACGTCAAAAAAAAAAACATTTCATGTGATAGAGTAGCTCAGCCAGTAGAGGCCAAGTAGAGTCTTCTGCTCCATCCCAATATGGAGGAGGACATTCTCAATTGCACTTGAAGTTGGAAACGGCTTCTAAAAGTCAGATGAACCAGCTACTAGGTCAAAGAGATATGAGTACTGGAAACAAGGGAATCCATTGAATTATTTCCTACTAAATACCTCAATGAATGCTCAGCAAAAGAATCCTGGCAATCATCGTGTCCGACAGATATGGGTCGCTTCGGCCGTCAACCATCCCCACTGTTGAATAGCGGTATATCCGTACCATGAAGCTATTTGGAAAAATTGAAGTTGCTAATGAATAAATATAGAAATATAACGTTGTCCCAAAAGTTCGTAAACATATTATTATTTATATTGTTGCATCATGGCTAATGAACCTATTTTATTTTAATTTGTAATATTAATTTTCATATATATTAAATTCAAATTTATATTTTATATTTATTTATTTTATTAAACAGAATATATGTATTATAGAATCACCATTTGTATTTAGGTACACGTGTGACTTCACTGCTCTCTTTGATGTGAGAAATAAATAAATGATTCTAGAGGCTACTTAAAGTAGAGTAATCTCATTATTCGGTTATATAAATTTGTAGGATGGTTGAAACACGCTCTGGTAAGATACAAGACCCAGCACAGGAGAGAATCAAGGTTGAAGAGTCTGCCAAGCCGCAAACTGGTGCAACAATATTTTGAAAGTGTTTACGAACTTTTGAGACAATCTTGGATTTTATACGCGGAAAGCAAGCAAACAGGACTGTAATCATTGAGCTAAAGAGCAAGCGAAATGGTAATACAAGATCAGAATTAAGGAGGAATACAGAAGAAAGACATCTGACCAAACAGAGGGTAGCTGGTGTCTTCTTTCCACGCTGACTGCTCTAAACAGATATCTAGACTCACGATGTTGGTCTGTTTGATTTCAATGCAACATGTTGAAACTGGAACATCCTTGGACAGCTGGTGGTGATCTTTTGTAATAAGGAACATCTGGCGCTTATGAACACTTGGTTTTATACATGTAAAAAAAAAGACATATTCCATCAATAATTGACAATATGACCCAGAATAAGTATATTGCTACGGCGTTTTATGGTTTCCACAAGTCCATATCTCAGAAGAAGGCCAAGGGACACTCACTCCTCACTTTCTTACTGCTACTCTTTTTGTGTTGTTTTTCTTGCCTCTTTCTCTTTCTTGTTTTTTTTTTCTTTTTTTTTCTTCTGTATATATCGTTATTTCCTTTGTCTCACTGCTTTGTTCTTATGCATACCTCTGGTGAATCCTGTATAGGGTCAGTGACCCTAAATAAAAGCTTTTTTGTTGTTTTTTTTTTTGTTGTAAAAAAAAAGACATAGATAATTATGTACCTTATCCCAGTACAATATCACATTTGTACTATTTTTTCACATTGTGTCGCGGTCTCACACAATTCTGGCCTTAACTACCCGTTTCATGATTTTTCAGGATGCCTTGAATGACCAGTTTTTTTGGTCGTTGAGGTACAGCTTGCACCACGCTGATGAGGGCCAACAGCCCGAAACGCCCCCGTGGTTATCTTTTCTTGATTAATCAAGAATGGGTATTTGGCCAATTCTGGAATAATTAAAAATCAACGATAATAGTTGATATTTATTCCGATAGATGGCGCAAGCCATCAGAAACTTTCAGTTGCACGATAAGGAGATGCCTTTTTTCATAGATAATACCATTATTAGAAGAGAGCAAAGTTCTTTATTTTAAAGGCTGCAAGCTTTCGGATAATAATATCCTTCAACAGGCTATTACGCTCTAACGGAAATATATTTATTTACGGGGCTGCTAACCAAAATGAATGATTTTTGAGCCCCGATGGACACATAAAGTGGAATATATACAAAGCACTGTACCATCGCATATGTCAACTTCTCTCTTCAGCTCTGGATGATGAATTACTGATTGTTAGATACTTTAAGTTCTGCACAGAAGGTGGGCGCATGAGAAAGAATGCAGGGCAAAGGATACTGGAGGATGACCTATCTGTAAATAGGTAATTGAATGTGAGACAAACTTTATTTTGTTGTAAATGTTTCCTCTTCCCTCTCCTCTTGTTGATGTGTAAATACGGCGAATCCTATATGGGGCGGAATACCCTAAATAAAGGCTTTTGATGTTGTTGTATATAAAGCACTGTTGGAGGGGCCTGGGGATGGGTGGCCAGGGGATCATCGCCAGTTGAGGCCAGGAGAGCCGGGATATAGAGGAGGATCAGGGTGGTGATCCGCAGAGATCGGGGAGGCAGAGACGGGTTCAATAGTATTGACCCCAGGGGTGACCGTGATGAGCAGATATACCGCAATACTCTGTTGCTTATGCTCTAACAATAATATTATTTGAAAATAGTACAAAGTAAGTATATATGGATTGTCAACCAGATGTATTATTGCACATCCACATATTGTGATTCCTGTCATACGTATTCTTTACACTAAAAGATAATTGATCATTGTTGTTGTTGTTGTCGTGTCCAAAGAAGATGTCTCCATGCATCTCCATCACAGCAGCAGCAATGTCCACTATCTTGCTCTTCATTGGAAAATGGGTGCCGTTGCCACGTTAGTCACCTTGGAAACGAACCAGAATTTGGTCGAATATTCCAAGGGTCCAGGGGGGACCTCAGGGAGGTGTGGTCGGACTTCTCCCCCCTTTAATTGATCATTAATAATCAAATATAACGCTCAAAATAACCTAAAAGTTTGCCATATCGACTTGACAGAGTATTATATTCCGGATTGTTCAGAATGCTACAAGATATTGGCTATAATGCCGTACATCTTAGTTAACTCTATACATTTTAAACGGTCTCTATGTCAAAATTTTATGGTATGTTATCTGACCCAGAAACAGGTGGAAAATTAGGAAAGACAAACTTCGGGATGACACAGCAATTTTATTCAAGGCAAATACAAATTATGAATGAGAGAGATATATTTATAATCCAGGTAGCACAGAACGCCAACTACACGGGGAGTCCAGCTCACTAGTATGGACTAGTGTTGAGCGCTTTTACTCGCGTCCTGTTTTGATTCCTGAGTTGAACAAGTTGACCAGAAATTTCCATGTTGAGGTTGAGTCTGGAAGGCTGGCCATAGATGTAGGATTGAGATAGGTCAGTCCAAGCAGCTGTTTGCATCCTATGTCTTAGAAATGCTGGACAGCTGAAGAGGAGATGATTGACTGTCTGTGTATGAATGATAAAAGAAGAGAGATAAGCAATGAGGGAAGTTTACAGAGTACCAAAATATAAACATCAAAAAAATTATATACGTTGTTACATAGCTACTTCCCTATGGGAGCTGTGACCCACAGCTAGCAATTATTGTAGATACTGACATGGATCTGACGTGCTTCTGCCAAGGATTCCATCGAAGTCTTGGAACTTTGTACCTTTGCGTCCTTTTTCTTGCGGCGTGAAGAGCGGCTTTGTCGTCATATCGTCTATAGGGATATCTTCATCTTGGAGGGAAGTCTTGGCTTTGACACGGCGGTGGAATCCTGGAGCCAGTCTCTGAAAATGTAGATCATAGCAACCATTGCCTCAAGGTCTTCTCGGCGATCTTCAGTTTGTCTTCCACCAATTTACCGTGTGGCATTTTGGTGAAGATGCTGGGTAACATTCTCAGTACCTCTCGTATTGCTTATTGCTTTTTTTTTTAATCAATCACTAGCCGAATGACCCGGGCAACGCCCGGATTTTACCCGATTAAGTGTTTTTATTCAAATACTATTTGTTACAATTATAAATTGGCGCCGTGGATGTCACTCTTGTGTCCCGCTCCAACTTTGTGTCTGAGAAGCGATATTTTTATAGAGAGATGATCTGGCTTTGTGTCTTCTGCCTGAATGAATGTTTTTCTGTTAAAATTTTGTTCCTGCATACTAAAAATGAACTGGCTTCACCCGTGGTCTCTGCTTTTTGGAATTTTTCCCGATATAATTTTGTATCTGATAATCAAACATGATACATCAATATTGTCATCATCATTTTCTGACTAAAAACAACTATATTTGCCCAGAACCTGTCAATTTCATTTTTTCTTGGCTGAAAATCCGATAAATATCTCTTCCAGATTTTTTTCTATGTCCTGTTAAAACACGTTTTACGTGTACATTAGGTCAGCTGATATTACCTCCCATCTTCATCGCTAGAGGCGCTGCTTGCAAGCGAAAGGGCAAATTTACAACGCAATTTGCAATTAACTCGACGAATATTGGGAATAGAGACCTGAAATTTTCACTATAAGTTTTTCCAGATTCAACTCTATATACTGTTAAAATTTCAGTCAGATTAGTTACGTATTGTGGACGTGTATAGCCGACATAGGAACAAACACACATACATACATACATACATACACTGAATTTTATATATATAGGGATAATTTGTATTTGCCTTGAAAAATTTGCTGTGTCATCCTGAAGTTTGTCTTTCCTAATTTTCCACGTGGCTGTATACCTTGTTGATAGTATCTGCTGGGGATGTGCCTTCTTCTTTCTTATCTCCACTCAATCATATCTGGGTATCAAGTCTGCAGAGCTTGTTGATAGTGTCTGGTGGGGATGTGTCTTCTTTCTTATCTCCCCTCAATCATATTAGGGTATCAAGCTTGTAGAGCTTGTTGATGATGTCTGCTGGGGATGTGTCTTTTCATTCTTATCTCCACTCAATCATATCAGGGTATCAAGTCTGTAGAGCTTGTTGATGGTGTCTGCTGGGGATGTGTCTTCTTTCTTATTTCCACTCAATCATATCAGGGTATTAAGCTTGTAGAGCTTGTTGATGGTGTCTGCTGGGGATGTGTCTTCTTTCTTATCTCCACTCAATCATATCAGGGTATTAAGCTTGTAGAGCTTGTTGATGGTGTCTGCTGGGGATGTGTCTTCTTTCTTATCTCCACTCAATCATATTAGGGTATCAAGATTGTAGGGCTTGTTGATGATGTCTGCTGGGATTTGCCTTTTTCATTCTTATCTCCACTCAATCATATCAGGGTATCAAGTCTGTAGAGCTTGTTGATGATGTCTGCTGGGATTTGCCTTTTTCTTTCTTATCTCCACTCAATCATATCAGGGTATCAAGCTTGTAGAGCTTGTTGATGATGTCTGCTGGGGATTTGCCTTTTTCTTTTTTATCTCCACTCAATCATATCAGGGCATCAAGTCTGTAGAGCTTGTTGATGGTGTCTGCTGGGGATGTGTCTTCTTTCTTATCTCCACTCAATCATATCAGGGTGTCAAGATTGTAGGGCTTGTTGATGATGTCTGCTGGGAATTTGCCTTCTCCTTTCTTATCTCCACTCAATCATATCAGGGTATCAAGTCTGTAGAGCTTGTTGATGATGTCTGCTGGGATTTGCCTTTTTCTTTCTTATCTCCACTCAATCATATCAGGGTATCAAGTCTGTAGAGCTTGTTAATGGTGTCTGCTGGGGATGAGTAGAGCTCATCAATGGATGGATTAGTCAATATAGTCAATATTGTGTTATAAGAAAAAAAAAAAGATCCAATAGCCCCCGATTCTTGCAAAAGTCCAACCCCAACAGCGAGTGCAAGTAACCAAACGGAACTCTGACACATATGTAAGTACAAAAGTCGAACTGCTTTTCACATGTGTAGACATGCGGTGAACTTACAGTAAAAACAGTCGCTAACTAGCTACCATGATTATCATGGCCTGTACCACGTGTACTAGGTATTTAAAAAATGTGTAAGGAGCAGTAGTTTTGCGCAGAGAATCAATAAAAAGTCAAAAAAGTCCGAAGCGGCAGTTGAATGACCTCAGGAGTCCGGGGCGTAACAGAGATATTTACCATTCCGCTGTACCACATGCAGGCTACCAGCCAATCCGACGTATCGGCGCAACGGTAGATGGCAGCGCGGTACGTCTAGGGTGAGTACTGTCGACATCAGCTCCCTGCCGTACTACATGTTTCTCTACCTTCTATAACCATTCTCTAATGGACGATTGGTTCTTCCTTTATCATCCTTATAAATGATCCTTCACAACCTAATCCTATCTCTACTTGATACGTACTGTCTACATCTAGCTCCCTGCCGTACTACATGTTTCTCTACCTTCTATAACCATTCTCTAATGGACGATTGGTTCTTTCTTTAGTATCCTTATAAATGATCCATCACAACCTAATCCTATCTCTACTTGATACGTACTGTCTACATCAGCTCCCTGCCGTACTACATGTTTCTCTACCTTCTATAACCATTCTCTAATGGACGATTGGTTCTTTCTTTAGTATCCTTATAAATGATCCATCACAACCTAATCCTATCTCTACTTGATACGTACTGTCTACATCAGCTCCCTGCCGTACTACATGTTTCTCTACATTCTATAACCATTCTCTAATGGACGATTGGTTCTTCCTTTATCATCCTTATAAATGATCCATCACAACCTAATCCTATCTCTACTTGATACGTACTGTCGACATCAGCTCCCTGCCGTACTACATGTTTCTCTACATTCTATAACCATTCTCTAATGGACGATTGGTTCTTTCTTTAGCATCCTTATAAATGATCCATCACAACCTAATCCTATCTCTACTTGATACGTACTGTCTACATCAGCTCCCTGCCGTACTACATGTTTCTCTACATTCTATAACCATTCTCTAATGGACGATTGGTTCTTTCTTTAGCATCCTTATAAATGATCCATCACAACCTAATCCTATCTCTACTTGATACGTACTGTCTACATATACCTCCCTGCCGTACTACATGTTTCTCTACATTCTATAACCATTCTCTAATGGACGATTGGTTCTTTCTTTAGCATCCTTATAAATGATCCATCACAACCTAATCCTATCTCTACTTGATACGTACTGTCTACATCTAGCTCCCTGCCGTACTACATGTTTCTCTACATTCTATAACCATTCTCTAATGGACGATTGGTTCTTTCTTTAGCATCCTTATAAATGATCCATCACAACCTAATCCTATCTCTACTTGATACGTACTGTCAACATATACCTCCCTGCCGTACTACATGTTTCTCTACATTCTATAACCATTCTCTAATGGACGATTGGTTCTTTCTTTAGCATCCTTATAAATGATCCATCACAACCTAATCCTATCTCTACTTGATACGTACTGTCTACATCTAGCTCCCTGCCGTACTACATGTTTCTCTACATTCTATAACCATTCTCTAATGGACGATTGGTTCTTTCTTTAGCATCCTTATAAATGATCCATCACAACCTAATCATATCTCTACTTGATACGTACTGTCTACATCTAGCTCCCTGCCGTACTACATGTTTCTCTACATTCTATAACCATTCTCTAATGGACGATTGGTTCTTTCTTTAGCATCCTTATAAATGATCCATCACAACCTAATCCTATCTCTACTTGATACGTACTGTCTACATATACCTCCCTGCCGTACTACATGTTTCTCTACATTCTATAACCATTCTCTAATGGACGATTGGTTCTTTCTTTAGCATCCTTATAAATGATCCATCACAACCTAATCCTATCTCTACTTGATACGTACTGTCTACATCTAGCTCCCTGCCGTACTACATGTTTCTCTACATTCTATAACCATTCTCTAATGGACGATTGGTTCTTTCTTTAGCATCCTTATAAATGATCCATCACAACCTAATCCTATCTCTACTTGATACGTACTGTCTACATCTAGCTCCCTGCCGTACTACATGTTTCTCTACATTCTATAACCATTCTCTAATGGACGATTGGTTCTTCCTTTATCATCCTTATAAATGATCCATCACAACCTAATCCTATCTCTACTTGATACGTACTGTCTACATCTAGCTCCCTGCCGTACTACATGTTTCTCTACATTCTATAACCATTCTCTAATGGACGATTGGTTCTTCCTTTATCATCCTTATAAATGATCCATCACAACCTAATCCTATCTCTACTTGATACGTACTGTCTACATATACCTCCCTGCCGTACTACATGTTTCTCTACATTCTATAACCATTCTCTAATGGACGATTGGTTCTTCCTTTATCATCCTTATAAATGATCCATCACAACCTAATCCTATCTCTACTTGATACGTACTGTCTACATCAGCTCCCTGCCGTACTACATGTTTCTCTACATTCTATAACCATTCTCTAATGGACGATTGGTTCTTCCTTTATCATCCTTATAAATGATCCATCACAACCTAATCCTATCTCTACTTGATACGTACTGTCTACATCTAGCTCCCTGCCGTACTACATGTTTCTCTACATTCTATAACCATTCTCTAATGGACGATTGGTTCTTCCTTTATCATCCTTATAAATGATCCATCACAACCTAATCCTATCTCTACTTGATACGTACTGTCGACATCAGCTCCCTGTCGTACTACATGTTTCTCTACATTCTATAACCATTCTCTAATGGACGATTGGTTCTTCCTTTATCATCCTTATAAATGATCCATCACAACCTAATCCTATCTCTACTTGATACGTACTGTCGACATCAGCTCCCTGCCGTACTACATGTTTCTCTACCTTCTATGACCATTCTCTAATGGACGATTGGTTCTTCCTTTATCATCCTTATAAATGATCCATCACAACCTAATCCTATCTCTACTTGATACGTACTGTCTACATCAGCTCCCTGTCGTACTACATGTTTCTCTACATTCTATAACCATTCTCTAATGGACGATTGGTTCTTCCTTTATCATCCTTATAAATGATCCATCACAACCTAATCCTATCTCTACTTGATACGTACTGTCGACATCAGCTCCCTGCCGTACTACATGTTTCTCTACCTTCTATGACCATTCTCTAATGGACGATTGGTTCTTCCTTTATCATCCTTATAAATGATCCATCACAACCTAATCCTATCTCTACTTGATACGTACTGTCTACATCTAGCTCCCTGCCGTACTACATGTTTCTCTACCTTCTATAACCATTCTCTAATGGACGATTGGTTCTTCCTTTATCATCCTTATAAATGATCCATCACAACCTAATCCTATCTCTACTTGATACGTACTGTCTACATTTTAGCTCCCTGCCGTACTACATGTTTCTCTACATTCTATAACCATTCTCTAATGGACGATTGGTTCTTTCTTTAGCATCCTTATAAATGATCCATCACAACCTAATCCTATCTCTACTTGATACGTACTGTCTACATCAGCTCCCTGCCGTACTACATGTTTCTCTACATTCTATAACCATTCTCTAATGGACGATTGGTTCTTCCTTTATCATCCTTATAAATGATCCATCACAACCTAATCCTATCTCTACTTGATACGTACTGTCTACATCAGCTCCCTGCCGTACTACATGTTTCTCTACATTCTATAACCATTCTCTAATGGACGATTGGTTCTTCCTTTATCATCCTTATAAATGATCCATCACAACCTAATCCTATCTCTACTTGATACGTACTGTCTACATCTAGCTCCCTGCCGTACTACATGTTTCTCTACCTTCTATAACCATTCTCTAATGGACGATTGGTTCTTTCTTTAGTATCCTTATAAATGATCCATCACAACCTAATCCTATCTCTACTTGATACGTACTGTCTACATATACCTCCCTGCCGTACTACATGTTTCTCTACATTCTATAACCATTCTCTAATGGACGATTGGTTCTTCCTTTATCATCCTTATAAATGATCCATCACAACCTAATCCTATCTCTACTTGATACGTACTGTCTACATCTAGCTCCCTGCCGTACTACATGTTTCTCTACATTCTATAACCATTCTCTAATGGACGATTGGTTCTTCCTTTATCATCCTTATAAATGATCCATCACAACCTAATCCTATCTCTACTTGATACGTACTGTCTACATCTAGCTCCCTGCCGTACTACATGTTTCTCTACATTCTATAACCATTCTCTAATGGACGATTGGTTCTTCCTTTATCATCCTTATAAATGATCCATCACAACCTAATCCTATCTCTACTTGATACGTACTGTCTACATCTTAGCTCCCTGCCGTACTACATGTTTCTCTACATTCTATAACCATTCTCTAATGGACGATTGGTTCTTCCTTTATCATCCTTATAAATGATCCATCACAACCTAATCCTATCTCTACTTGATACGTACTGTCTACATCTAGCTCCCTGCCGTACTACATGTTTCTCTACATTATATAACCATTCTCTAATGGACGATTGGTTCTTCCTTTATCATCCTTATAAATGATCCATCACAACCTAATCCTATCTCTACTTGATACGTACTGTCTACATATACCTCCCTGCCGTACTACATGTTTCTCTACATTCTATAACCATTCTCTAATGGACGATTGGTTCTTCCTTTATCATCCTTATAAATGATCCATCACAACCTAATCCTATCTCTACTTGATACGTACTGTCTACATCTTAGCTCCCTGCCGTACTACATGTTTCTCTACATTCTATAACCATTCTCTAATGGACGATTGGTTCTTCCTTTATCATCCTTATAAATGATCCATCACAACCTAATCCTATCTCTACTTGATACGTACTGTCTACATCTAGCTCCCTGCCGTACTACATGTTTCTCTACATTCTATAACCATTCTCTAATGGACGATTGGTTCTTTCTTTAGTATCCTTATAAATGATCCATCACAACCTAATCCTATCTCTACTTGATACGTACTGTCTACATATACCTCCCTGCCGTACTGCATGTTTCTCTACCTTCTATAACCATTCTCTAATGGACGATTGGTTCTTCCTTTAGCATCCTTATAAATGATCCATCACAACCTAATCCTATCTCTACTTGATACGTACTGTCTACATCTAGCTCCCTGTCGTACTACATGTTTCTCTACCTTCTATAACCATTCTCTAATGGACGATTGGTTCTTCCTTTATCATCCTTATAAATGATCCATCACAACCTAATCCTATCTCTACTTGATACGTACTGTCTACATCAGCTCCCTGCCGTACTGCATGTTTCTCTACCTTCTATAACCATTCTCTAATGGACGATTGGTTCTTCCTTTAGCATCCTTATAAATGATCCATCACAACCTAATCCTATCTCTACTTGATACGTACTGTCTACATCTAGCTCCCTGCCGTACTACATGTTTCTCTACATTCTATAACCATTCTCTAATGGACGATTGGTTCTTTCTTTAGTATCCTTATAAATGATCCATCACAACCTAATATGATACTGTACTGGGATAAGGTGAATAAATTAAGAAAGAAAAAAAAAAGGCATCTCCTCATTGTTCATTATGTAAGGACCAGTCAACAAGTGAATGACTTTGAGACGAAGAGTAAAGCCAGTTCAATTTCTATGTAAATAACACAAGATGATTATTACCTTATCTAATTGGGAGAATCTATATGGGGCAAGTCCCTAATAAAGGCTAGTGTGTGGGAAGCACTCTTATAAATGATCCTTCACAACCTAATCCTATGACTACTTGACGATAGGTATTGTCGAATGATTTGTCGCTTTCACAGTGTGGGTTGTTTATAGCAAACACAATCTGTAACAGCTGTTTTAGCTTATCTTCCATACTGATGCTAGCTAACTGAACAAGATCGTTCCAATAGTCAGTTTCAGGCGATCATTAAACATGTAAAACAGGATACATCGAGCCAGAAGTCTGGAACAGCTGTAGTTTATGGGCCATTGTGAAACTTTTGCTCGATATTTATAGGCCGGATGTATGTCTATCCTGGTGTTTTACTTCACACTAGTGTGGTTCTTACATTCTACATAGTGTATTTGTTATCTTCCATCTCTTGATAGCCAATACAGCGAACAAAACACGATTATGCTAAGTCAAAAGTTTTTTTTTTGCTTACTCTTAGTACACGTGGTGTAGACCATTATAATCATGGTGAATAGAAGTAGGCGACTGCTTTTACTGTAAGTGCACTGTATGTCTATACACATGAAAAGCAGTTCGACTTTACACTTACAAATGTGCCAGAGACCCGTTTGGTTACTTGCACTCACTGGTGGGGTTGGACTTAGACTAAATCTAAAGTTCTTAAAACAACAATTAATTTCTTTATTCGATAAAAAACACAAGGTAATAAGACCATATCCGAATAAATAATGTATTTTATTTACACTATTTATAAATTTAACTACAGTTAAACCTGTCTATAGCGCCCCCTCTTGGGACTTACCAAAATAGGGTGCTATAGAGAGGGGGTGCTATAGACAGGTCACTTTTTATGTAAATCGTATTGTACTACGTATTTAAACTCGAGCGCTATAGAGAGGAAGTCGCTATTTAGAGGGGGTGCTATAGACAGGTCACTTTTAATGTAAATTGCATCGTACTACGTATTTAAAATCGGGAGCTATAGAGAGGAAAGCACTATTTAGAGGGGGAGCTATAGACAGGTTTAATTGTATTTATTTATTTATTTATTTATTTGGATTTGGCCTTATTAGCTTTTGTTTATAATCTATAATCAAAATTGTACCTTATCATTTATTCGATGATATTTCAAACCAAACATCTATTCACCTTATAGGTGTGATAAAAACAACTCATAAGGGTCCTATGGTGAGGAAATCTATTATTATAAACACACCATTTACCTATATACATCATACATATACTACAACATACATACGTATCATATACATTTATACCAAGCCTAATACTCTTACATGGCAAAATATATAAACCATACTTAAAGACTAAAGATATTGTATCTTTCAGCATGTATATTAGAATTCTGACAATAACACTGAAAGATATTACAGTGACCTTTATTGAAGACACACTCATAGACAAAATTTAAGGAAATTGTACCATGAATATCGGGATTCAGACAATAACCCTGAAAGATATTACAGTGACCTTTATTGAAGACACACTCATGGACAAGACTTAAGGAAGTTGTACCTTTTAGCATGTATATCGGGATTCAGACAAATACTCGGAAAGATATTACAGTGAACTTTATTGAAGATACACTCATAGACAAAACTTAAGAAGGTTGTACCTTTTAGCATGTATATTAGAATTCAGACAATAATTCGGAAAGATATTACAGTGACCTTTATTGAAGACACACTCATAGACAAAACTTAAGAAGGTTGTACCTTTTAGCATGTATATCGGGATTCAGACAAAAGCTCTAAAAGATATTACAGTGACCTTTATTGAAGACACACTCATAGACAAAACTTGAGGAATTTGTACCTTTTAGCATGTATATCGGGATTCAGACAATAACTCTGAAAGATATTACAGTGATACACCTCTGGCGACATTAAAATATGAAGTTTCCTTAAGTTTGTCCATGAGTGTAGGTTTGTATGTGTTTGACGATTGATTTCCTTTTTAAAAGTTTTTATTTCACTTGCCTCCCTGTCTGTCCACCTTTCTATCTATCCACAAATCTTGTCATCTATTTTTAATATACTTCTAGAGCACGTAGGAATCTGAAATTTGGTTCACCATCCAGAACACGATGACAATGCAAGTTGACAAATTTTCTCGGTTGTCAGAATGTCGGAAATGGACTTTTATTTAACTTGCAACCCAGTATATCAACAACAACAACAATAGCCTTTATTGGGCACACGTGCCATACAGGATTCTCTCTGTAGGACAAAATAAATAAATAACAAATTAGCATCGTAGTTATATACAAATATTGGGTATTGACCTCGACCAATTATCGAGTTGGATCCGGTGTCTGTGCTAAATATTTTGATTGAGCTGATTTCCAGTATTTATAAAAAGCGAATGCAAAGGGTCTGGATCTTGCGACTTTTGCCATTAAAACATAAGGCGAATTGCTATTATAGCCCGTCTCTTGACGAAGAATTTCTCTTTCTTCTTCCATTGCCGTACAGTAGAACATGTAGTGTGGAAAATCGAGACTAAATTCACCGTTGCATAAGGTGCATTTTATGGTCTTAGTTTTCAATAGTGAAACATGATTAATTCTTTGCACTACAAAAAGGCTTCTTACTTGTACAATGATTCTCTTTAAGGTTAGGGGGATATTGTCATTCAGATAGCATTCCATTGTAGGTGTTGGAGTTTATTAATCTATTTTTTCTATTATTCTGTTATATTGTTTTAATTTGATTTGACCACGGACGTCTGGTCACGTGTTTGTTTTGAATTGTATAAATTGTGATGTAAAATAAAGTAGTAGTCACCAGTTGGTCGTGTCGGCCTCATCCTTCTGAGTTGGTCAACGTACTCCCGTGTGCAAAGTACCGCATCCTCCGAAAGAACAAAGCCTCCCTAATCCTTAGGTCGCCGGCAGTTCGGATCTTCCCTCAAAGAAAACAGACTACAGTCCTCTAGAGACGGCGGAGTAAGGTATAACAGGTTAGCGCCTTTTAAGTGGAACCTCTCCTCCAGACCAGTCAAACATTGCTGGTCCCTCGAGCCGGATTCAAAGGAAGTTGAGAAAATTAGGAAAGAAAAAAGAATTCTAAAGCAACAAATTTGCATGCTTCCGAAGAAATTAAAATTTGGTTGAAAGTTAAAAGGGAAATTTGCAAATTTATTTGATCACACAAGTGAAATAATTTTTAGAATTCAAAATGGAAAAGAGTCAGAAATTCCGAACGCTGCTGCGATCATCTGCAACAAAGAATATAAGGGAAATCGAGGCGGAACTGGAAAGGGAATCTCCATCTCGTAAGACCATCGGGATAAAATTTAGAGTGTTGGAGACAATTGAAAACCAACTTAGGGAAGTAAATGTGCAAATTATGAATCTGATGTTGGAGGATGAAACAATAACTCCGCATGATCTGGAAAAGGAGCAAGATATGGTGGTCCAGTATGAAAAGACTTTCATCAGAGCGGAACTTCGAGTGGCTAAATATCTCCAGGTCATGGAAACAGGTCTCGGCACAGAACCTGAAATGGAAACAGGTCTCAGCACAGAACCTGAAATGGAAACAGGTCTCGGCACAGAACCTGAAATGGAAACAAGTCCCGGCCCTGAAACAGAAACGGAAGAAAGTGAAAAGGCTCAAGTCGAGAAAAGGTCTGTTGTAGAAGTTGACGAAGGTCATAGGGTTGAAGTTAAGAAAAACTCCGTTGAAGCAGATGAAGAGAAAGGGCTGGATGTGGAACAAGGAATGAATTCAAAGAACACTGAAGAAGTGAAGCTAGATGCAGAACAAGGTACTGATTCAAAGGTGGAAGAAAAAATTACTAATCCAAAGGATTGGTTGAGTGATGGGTTCATCGAAGGAGTTGATGAAATTCCACCTGAAGGAAAAGGATACTGTTTTCCTGATCGCCCTGTATTTGGGTGTGAGTCCAAAACGACGCCTATACGGCCAGTATTTGACGACGCTTCCTGTCGAGGACACGGTGGACTCCCCTTGAAACGGTATTTAAGGAAGGGACCCAATCTACTGAGGAGAATTCCTGAAATAAGGATAAAATTTCGAGAAAATAAGTTTGGAATTTTGGCTGACATGAAGAGATATTTCCAGATGATATCCATTAAGGAGAATGATCGGGACTACCTCAGATTTCTTTGGAAGAAGAGGATGGATAACCGATGTTTTTAGGCATAAAGGGACTTGCTTTCAACCTAAATTGTGGTCCATATTTTGCAGGGTGCAGTGATTGCCATCTTCAAACGCTAAAGGGTTCTCTGGAAAAGATGGCAAGGATGTTGGCTCAATCCTTCTGTATGGATGATTGTGTTGCCTCTCTGGAAACAAAGCAAGAGGTCGAAGAGTTTCAAAGATCTGCCACCGAGATTATGGGAGCAGACGTATATGGAAGTTTATTACTTCCTGAAGTTAAGTATGATGAAAAAACCCAATTGTGCGCGCAGAACACCCGATTGGGCTGGATTGTCTCGGGAAAATTACCAGGTGAAGGAGAAGTCGGACCACACAGGGTGTACAACATTCGGGTTAATTATGAAGAAAACCTGGACAACGTATTGCAGCGCTTCTGGGAGGTGGAAGAGGTCCCCCTTAGGCATGCCAAGTCGGACGCAGATGAATTCTGTGAAGAATTAGACAAGACCAAAGGTATGGCAAAGATGGAACGCCATGAAAAACGTAGCAGAACTCCAGCGTCTAGGACGGGTGAGAAAATTTCTGAATATTCCATGTCGAAAGAAGAGTACACCACTGGCCGGGTTAAGTTGACCGAGTCTAAAGACGGGTACGGTTCTGAGCGTGTCAAAGGGAAAGTGGATAAACTCTACCCAGCTAGTGCCATGGTGAAAGTGACCGAAAGAAAAACTTGTCCAGATAGTTCCGTTCAGAAAAGGTCTGAAGAGTCAACTTGTCCTGACTGCTCGAAGGTGAAAGGGTCAATGTGTCCACACTGTGCAAAGATGAGGGAGATTGAGATGCTGACTTGTACAGACAGTGCCAAAGTAAAAGCAGAACTCTGTCCAGACAGTTCCAAAGTGGAAGTAGATAAAGAAGAACCCTCTCCAGAGCTATGGCCCAAAATGCCTAAAGATAGAAAAGGATGGAAAAGGTGTCCAGATATTAAGCCGAAAGATTACGATCGTTTGGAAGAGAAGGAGAGTGACCGGAGGATTCCTTCAATCGACGAACTTGCCGAAGAATTGCTGGAGAGCTACAAGGAATTTCCACCAATCCATGTTAAAAGTCGACAAATGTGGCAATCTCGATGAGCATTGGCTGAGACGAAAGATCCGCGAGGATTTGTGCCAGGTCCCTCCAAAAATTCCTCCCTATATAAGGATGAGTGACTACACAAAACTGAAAGTTGAAAAACTCCGGAAAATTGCTTGTTTGTTAAAGAGCACTAACGTGTTGGGAGACTTGCAAACAAATGTTGTCAACCTAGACATCGTGGAAGAACTTCTGAAGTCTCGGCCGAAGTGTGAGAATAGGGAATCGGAGTTGGACATCTACGAAAACCTTGAATTGGATCAGAGAATTTTGAATATCGTTCAGGAATCCAATATTGAAAATCCAAATTGTGAGGAAAAGATGGCCGACAGTAAGCTCGTCCAATCTCACGTGGAGATCTGCAGAATCGACGAAGAACCTGATGACAGGAGCATGTCCATTTCGCGCTATGTGGCTCAACACGTCCCCACTGCATCTTGCTGCGGCTATCTACAGAGTGGGAGAGAACGGGAGATGCCAGACATCTACGATGACGCCAAGATTTCTAAAGAAGCTGCGAAGAAAGAAAAAGTCGAACAACCTCACGAAATCTCCCTGTCCTGCCAACTTTTACAGATGGACGGCAATCTGAACAGCGACACAACTGTTGGATGTTCAGAAACACTTTTAGATAATCAGACTTCAGATATTCTGTGCACAGAATCTGTCTGTTGTAACGACTTAGACACCGAAATATGTCCACTTTTTGAAAACTCTATTGGGGAAGAACTTCACAACCTCTTACAACCAAAAGTTAAGCCCCCACACCAGGAGTCGCTTATCGAAAATCTAACTGAGAATGACGACATTCCTGAGGCTATCGATGAGAATCACGAAGAAGATTCTTCAATTTTAGAAACCACTTTTTTCATAGAAGACGAAGAACCTAACGAAGCTATCGGAACTCCAAGAATCGAAATTTCCGAAGTTTCGGTTATTGATAAATCGGAAGGCAAAGATTCGAAAGAACTAATGGTCAGTGCAGAAGCTCTGGATAAGAAAGAACTCTGCCATGATGACCCGGCTCACCTCAATGTGGTTGAAGCTGATCTTAATCGACCTAAAGAGGCTAACAGTGGCATAATCAATGTTTCTACTGAAGCTAATGAATCGGCCAGCAAAGAGAAAGCTGTACCTGTTGAAATTGTGGATCCATCAACAAATGATTATCTGCAGAGCTGTGAAAAGGCTAAATTATCCCGTTGGAAGCCCATCGATTCTCTGTGCTTAGAAGACTTCAAAGAATCTGAAAACGACGATGAAAAGTACAGATCATCGGCATATATGGAATGGCCAGAAATCTTGAAGAAAGAAGTCTTAAGACCCGAAGCTTTAGAAAAGGCAGTCAATCTGGAAGATTCTGAGAGGGCGGCAGAAAGTCAACAACTCTCCGAGGAACATTTAGAGGAATCGAACAAACAAGGCTCATGCATAAAGGCTGATTCAAGGCTTTGCAAGATCCTATTGAATCCGACTTAGCGGCTGCAGAGTCTGAGAATCCAATAGTTTCCGAAAGAGAACTGGCTAACGAATCTGAAAATCTCATCCAGGATTCACTTCAATCAGATGCTCAAGGGGAAGCTGAGGGTTCTAGCAAGGAGTTAGCCGGGGGATCTGACGAAGCTGTAAAACAGCAGGAATGGAGGCAGGTCGTCAAGAAAAATCGTAAAAACAAGCGCAAGGACGGATTGGTACTGGTGGTGTCTATCCGCACCAGGGCTGGCATACTCAAAAGAACCCTGGTTGGGCTGGCGTTGCTGCCTGGTCCCCACAGCTTGCTTTGATGGTTCCCATCAAATCGGGGAGAAATGTTGGAGTTTATTAATCTATTTTTTTTCTATTATTTTGTTATATTGTTTTAATTTGATTTGACCACGGACGTCTGGTCACGTGTTTATTTTGAATTGTATAAATTGTGATGTAAAATAAAGTAGTAGTCACCAGTCTCCAGTTAGTCGTGTCGGCCTCATCCTTCTGAGTTGGTACACGTATTCCCGTGCGCAAAGTACCGCATCCTCCCGAGAAAAGAGCCTCCCTTATCCCTAGGTCGACGGCATTCGGATCTTCCCTCAAAGAAAACAGACTACAGTCCTCTAAAGAAAGGCGGAGTGAGGATAACAGGGTAGCGCCCTTCAAGTGGAACCCCTCCTCCACCCCAGGTCAAACAGTAGGTGATGAATGAAAGTATTTATAGTGAGAGTAGAGTACTGATTTTCTTATTCTTACATAATCCAGCTGCAAGGACTGATCGGTTGCCGTTCTAATAATTAGGGGGATGCATCTTTGTAGAATATTGAAGTCTGTACATCCAACAAGCCATGAGAAGCCGGTGTTATTAAGTAGCTCTGTTATACTTTTTACCAGTCCGATATTCTGTTTTAAAGAAATTGAAATGTCCCACAAATGTGCCAAACATATTGAAGGTAGCCTGCAGCCGTCCATTTTCAGAATTCTAGTCCAGAATTTTAAAGTTAGTTTTTTCACTGTGATATCAAGAGAGTGTCTTCCTGTTTTGGCCCTCAAAATATAGCCCGGAGTATAGCTTGGAAGGCACAGAAAACGTCTGAGAAAGGTATCCTGGATTCTATCTAAGATTAAGGCTTGATCATGTGCCCAGATTGGAGCCGCATAGAGTAGGACTGTCAAGATCATAGAATCCAACAATCTCATACTTGCATGGAAGGATTTGAGCTTGGACTTCAAAATAATCTCCCCCACAGCACCCATCGTGGCCATGGTCCTGCCTCTATAATTTAAGGCAACTTGAGTGAAAGAAATCGAAGGGGTTAGCGGGTAGCCCAGGTACGTATATTTTGATGTAACACTTAAAGGGCTTTGACCCCAATACCATCTTTCTGAACGCGCCACCTTTCCTCCATTACGGAAAACCATTATTCTTGACTTGTTTTCGTTCAGAGTTAGTAAGTTAGTTTCTAGATAGGTTTTCAGTATATTGATTTTCAATTGAAGGTTTATTTTAGAATCACCTATCAAAAAAATATCGTCGGCATATAGGAGGAGGTGTATGTTTCCGAAATTGGGTAAGTATATTCCTGACAACCCCGAGTCATCAAATATTTTAATCAAATCATTAATAAAGAGTAGGAATAGGCATGGGGATAGTGGGTCACCTTGGAGCACCCCCGAACGAATTTCAATGAATTCAGTGATAGAATTGTTCCAACGAACCGCAGCGGTCATGTCTTCATAATAACATTTAATTAAGTTGACAAATCGGTGATTCAGTCCTATTTTGACTAGTTTTGTCCATAGCAATGCGTGAGGAACCGTGTCAAAAGCTTTTTTTAAGTCTACGAAGAAGGAGTAACATTTGCCTCTTTTCTTCCTTAGGGCAAGTTGGATTACAGATGTCAATATGAAAATATGATCTTGACATGAGTGAGCAGATCTAAAGCCCGCTTGATTCTCTGGGATAATATCATTAGTTTCAATCCATTTGACTAGGCGGGACCTAAGTTTTGCTATAAATAGTTTCGCGAAATTGCTCAGCAGTGAGATTCCGCGGTAGTTGGATGGATTGTCAGAATCGCCATTTTAAAAAATCGGATGAATAATAGACCTCGAGAAACAACCCAGTATATATCAAGTTTAATTTCTACAGATCAATTTTAAATAGATTCATACACAAAAGAGGTAGTGAGGAAAGTTTTAGAACAGATGTGAAAATAAATATATTTTCAAACAAAGGCTCATGTGCGCATGGGGAAAGGGAGAAAAAAATTACTGTATTATTTTGGTGTTGTATGGCGAATCTATACAGGGCAATGGACCCTAATAAAAGCCTTTTTGTTGTTGTATATATCAAGTCTTCTTCTTCTTCTTCTTTCTTATCTCCACACACTGGGTGAAGTAGAATGCGTCTGTCTTTGTCATTAAGACTGAGAGCACTACTCAGTAGCAGGCCGAATTAGCTCAAAAAAAAAAAAAAAAGGCCGCCACTGACATGAGGAACAGACACCATGTACAGCCACTCCTAACATGGAGTACAAACGCTGCTCATCCTGTATCCCTGGATTAGGAGCCCTTACATGGTTACTATCAGCCGGGCCAGCTGAACCCAGGTTTTTTAGCGAGCTTTTAACTGCTCCCCCTCCTCCTTTTTCATCCGGATTTGGGACCGGCAAAGGCGGAGTTCTATCAAGTAAAATGTATAGATTATAGGTACTGGAGTGTACTAAGAGAATTTCTCCCTATAAAAGATCACATTAAGATTTGTCTGTATAGGATAAGTTTAAGTATTGATTCACGTCATACTGAGATAAGCACGCATCAATCTACTTACATTGGATGTGAGTGATTAGTTTTTACATTGACAGTCAATGGTCAAGAGAGAGTTTACAGAGTTTAAAATAGTAGAGAAAATATATACACCAGACGAGGCCTTCTCCGAAGGTACATCTGGATCCTATCAGGAGCTTAGAATCGTCTTGAGTTCAGACTTGCGAGTTATGGAATCCGTGTCCCCAGCGATGACTGTGTTGAGGAACTTGACAAGAATAATCTTGTGTTTAGGTAAGGTATCCGAGAGGAAACTCTCCCTAAGATGGGGGTACAGGACCGCGACATCATTAATGGTCGTCCCTCGGTTATATAGGGACCTAAGGATAGTTTCATCGTTCAGTTGTTCGATTATGTCCATTAACTGAGTTTCACGTTCCATTTCCTGAGCCTCCTGGAGCTCTTTACATAGAGAGATGATTGTCTGGATAAAAAAAGACACTCAAGTGCCTATTTCTTCAAGGACCATTCGACGTCACAGAGAAATGTTATCAATCTCAAACATTTCTACCACGTGGTCTAGTGGCTAGGATACCTGGCTCTCATCCAGGAGGCACGGGTTCGATTCCCGACGTGAGATTTTTTTTTTTTTACCGTCCCGGCTACGATATCTCCAACAGGAGAAGGAAGACCAGCCAAGTTAGCATCAAGCACAGGATTACCAAGAAGGAGAACATTAAATGATTCCAGCATAACTGTAACGTGCATATAATTTTTAAAATATATAAAATTGTAAATTTTGTTTAATTTGTATTTTAAAAAAAAGTTTTCAGATTTTATATAATTAAATTTGAATTATAATTTTTTTTTCTAAAGTTTTTTGCATTTTTTGCAAAACTTAAGGAAGTTGTACTTTTTAGCATGTATATCGGAATTCAGACAATAACTCTGAAAGATATTTGATACAGTAACCTTTATTGAAGACACGCAAGATAACTCAGTGTGAATAAAATTACCTATGTTTCCTTGCTTCTTCCCACTTCCTTAAGTTTTGTCCATGAATGTAGATCCGGCGTACAGAGGGGCAGAATACAAGTGTTTAGCGATGCAACTATGCAACTAGGACAATGTCGCAACTTTCCTGAACAGATGATGATGATTCGTACTGGTGAGTCATCATAAACACGTAGCTGCACGATGTGCTCAGAGTTCCTCTTTCACCTTATTGAAACAACATTCTCTTCTAACTTAGCCGTTGGTTCTGTAGTTTTTCTAGATAATGTTAGCTTCTAAGATATCTCATTGGTTCTGAATTAGGATTCTCTGATATCACCAAATTCTTGTATAGATAAATACACTCATGAACAAAACTTAAGGAAGTAGAAGTCATTTATACCAGCGTAGCTCTGCTTTTTTGAAGGAGACAGAGACAATTTTGTTCACATACTTGGTTATCTCGCGTATCTACTTATATAATTGCCTTATTCTGTCTGAAGCTCACGGATAGAATGCGCGCCCATTGGCTGGCGGCGAACACGTGTCCTCCCTGCCCCCCTCTAGACAACCCTGTTATCAGCTGTGTGATACATACACCTGTCTATACAGACCACCCTGCCTATAGCGGCCACTCTAGACAACCCTGTTATCAGCTGTGTGATACATACACCTGTCTAAACAGTCCACCCTGTCTATAGCGGTCACTTTAGGCAACCCTGTTATCATCAGTGTGTTACATTCACCTGTCTATACAGACCACCCTGTCTATAGCGGTCACTTTAGGCAACCCTGTTATCAGCAGTGTGATACATACACCTGTCTAGACAGACCACCCTGCGTATAGCGGCCACTCTAGACAACCCTGTTATCAGCTGTGTGATACATACACCTGTCTATACAGACCACCCTGTCTATAGCGACCACCCAAGACAACGTTTTTAAAATATATTCGCACTCGGGTAAAACCCGGGCGTTGCCCGGGCCATTCGTCTAGTCTTCAATAAAAGTCACTGTAATATCTTTCAGAGTTATTGTCTGAATCCTGATATACATGCCAAAAGGTACAACTTCCTTAAGTTTTGTCCTTGAGTGTATCTACTTATATATTTGCCTTATTCTGTCTGTTTGTCTGTTTGTCTGAAGCTCACGGATAGAATGCGCGCTCATTGGCTGCAAGGGAACACGTGTCCTCCCTGCCCCCCTCTAGACAACCCTGTTATTCAAAAACCATACATCCAATCGCCATGAAATTCTGGGATATTATTAGGTATATCCCCGGAAAGGTTTTCGAAAAATAATTTCTTGAATATCTTGAATATTCTTAGAGTTATTTGCAGAATTGTAGATATAACTCGCAAGCAGCGCCGCCAGACGGTGATAGGCTTAAGCTTGCTGCTCCACCCCTGTTGACCTTGGGTCGTCGTGTGAGTCACAGCATGATGCAACAAAAAACACTCTCTCTGGGGATTGCGGCGTCAACAACCTGTAAGTTTGTGCCTCTCTCATAAACCTGTCTATACAGACCACCCTGTCTATAGCGACCACTCTAGACAACCCTGTTATCAGCTGTGTGATACATCCACCTGTCTATACAGACCACCCTGTTAATAGCGACCACCCAAGTCAACGTTTTTAGAATATATTCGCACTCGGGTAAACCCCGGGCGTTGCCCGGGCCATTCGTCTAGTCTTCAATAAAGGTCACTGTAATATCTTTCAGAGTTATTGTCTGAATCCCGATATACATGCTAAAAGGTACAACTTCCTTAAGTTTTGTCTATGAGTATGTCTTCAATAAAGGTCACTGTAATATCTTTCAGATATTTTGTCCTAATATCCCGATATACATGCTAAAAGGTACAACTTCCTTTAGTTTTGTCTATGAGTGTGTCTTCAATAAAGGTTACTATATTATCTTTCCGAGTTATTGTCTGAATCCCGATATACATGCCAAAAGGTACAACTTCCTTAAGTTTTGTCCATGAGTGTATCTTCAATAAAGGTCACTGTAATATCTTTCCGAGTTATTGTCTGAATCCCGATATACATGTTAAAAGGTACAACTTCCTTAAGTTTTGTCCATAAGTGTAGCTTCAGGTTAGTTTTAGCTATATAGATGGATATAACACGCGTCATTCTTGTATGGTAAGATGTTTCAACGACTCACTGTTCATTTTTAAAAGCTTTTATTTAACTTGCCTCCATGTTTGTCTGTCTGTCTGGATGTCTGTCGCCAAATCTTGTAATCAATTTTTAATATACTTATAGGGCACCTAGAAATATGAAATTTGGTACACATGTTTTACGCATATATTTATATATATTTATATTTGTTATTTCTAACTATTTAATCAATTGTTTAATTATAATTCAAATTTTATATGTACCAATCATCCCCTAACAATAATCCACTGGGTGTCTCTAACTTTGTAATATAATTCAATAAATTTAGGGTTCCCAAAAGCAAAGAGACGCAGTTCTGTTAGTAACGGATTTTGCTTACGTCACTTCCGACCTCCCACGAGGAATTGACCAATCTGCTACGAGCAGGCTTGCAGCTATTTAAGGCCAACGTCGTCTCAGTGATAAGGCTTTTTTTTTTGGACTGGCATATATACGACTAAAAATAGCGTGAATAATTAATTATAAAAACACTTTGAAAAAAAAAAAGCTTTTATTTAAAATGCACTAAAAATAACAAAATAAATATTTCTGAAGTATTGCTTTTTTTTTTCTGAAGGTACCATTTAACAAATAAAATAATAGACTTAGAAATAAAAGCGGTGGGGTACAATAACAATAAATTTGAGATCAATGTGATTTTATATGAAGCAAATGATTAGCAAGATTATGCCTTTCATTAAATTTATACCTATTTGCTGCATAAATGATTATCACCCCACCGCTTTTATTTCTAAGTCTATTATTTTATTTGTTAAATGGTACCTTCAGAAAAAAGCAATACTTCAAAAATATTTATTTTATTTTTAGTGCATTTTAAATAAAAGCTTTTTTTTTAAAGTGTTTTTATAATTAATTATTTACCTTGAAAATGGTGAATCACCAGTCAGTAGAAAGGTACTACGTAAGGTTAATGAGTGTTAGTATAAACTCTTTTGATGAAGAAGAATTTTTAACTCTTTTCCCAAATGCTTTAATTTTTTATTTGTTAGTGACGAGGACAAAAGATTTTTGATGAAAGGTCGAGATAATAAAAAGATTTACTCTCTAGCCAAAGTGTCATTTAATTCTAATACAGTAGAACCATAAGAGGATACTCGCGCTAGCGAACACCTCTCTATAAAGGACAGTTTTCATTTGAAAAATTAGTATTTTTACAATTTAGCAACTCTCTGGTAAGAGGACACCTCTCCCTAAAGAACACTTTGGCTCTGCAATTAGGTGTCCTTTACAGGGAGGTTCTACTGTAGCAACTCTCCGGTAAGAGGACACCTCTCCCTAAAAGACACTTTGGCTCTGTAATTAGGTGTTGTCCTTTACAGCTAGGTTCTACTGTACTAAATCTATTAATGAATGTTCTAACTTCCAATATCTGATGTTGGGCAATGGAACCGTCAAACTGAGGTAGAATCCTGCAAGAGGTTGGGGATGTTCCGAAACGACCGGATGAAGGACACCGTGACTGTCGGTTGTGTCAAATGTGACAGGAATTCTAATGTTCTCTGTTCCATCTTCACGCGCCATGATATCATTTAGAACCTCGTTATGACCTAGCCAATTGTCTTTTTGGAGATATTACTTCTTTGACATCTAGCGCAATGTCTTCTCTTTTTATCTTATCTCTACTCAACTGTATCAAGCCTGTAGAACTTGAGATTTTTGATAGTGTCTCTTGATGATAAGTATAGATCATCAATTGAGATTTTGACATCCATAATGATAAACGTGTAACGTTTTAATTAGCTAAAGAAGGGACTTGCTCATTAGATTCCTTTAATCAATCAAATAAAATGAGTTGAGATGTCTTTTTTTTTGTAATTTGTCGAAATACGCAATCCGCTGTGGTAATGGATACTCGTAGATGGGTTTAAATCCAATTATAACGATCCTCCATTCAAAGTCTGAAGTCACGTTCCAATAAGATTACAATCTACGTAGATCATCGTATGTAGCTTTTAGCGTCAATCTTTAGTGCCTGCCACTAGCAGCTAGTGAGAGAAGAAATGGTCTAGCTGAATGAATGGATTCATTTTGAATTGAAGAGCTGAATCAGAAGATCTCAGTCTAGTGACATAAATAGTCGGAATAAGATTACAATCTAGATCATTGGATGTTAACGGCAATCCTTAGTGCCCACCACTAGCAGCTAGTGAGAGAAGAATGATCTAGCTAAAGGAATAATGGATTCATTTTGAATTGAAGTGAGTGAAGCAGATCTTGATCTAGTTACATAAATTGGCGGAATAAGATTACAATCTAGATCACTGGGTGTTAGTGCCAATCCTTAGTGCCCACCAAAAGCAGTTAGTGAGAGAATAAATGGTCTAGCTAAAGGAATGAATGGATTCATTTTGAATTGAAGTGAGTGAAGCAGATCTTGATCTAGTTACATAAATTGGCGGAATAAGATTACAATCTAGATCACTGGGTGTTAGTGCCAATCCTTAGTGCCCACCAAAAGCAGTTAGTGAGAGAATAAATGGTCTAGCTAAAGGAATGAATGGATTCATTTTGAATTGAAGTGAGTGAAGCAGATCTCGATCTAGTGACATAAATTGGCGGAATAAGATTACAATTTAGATCACTGGGTGTTAATGGCAATCCTTAGTGCCTGCAACTAGCAGCTAGTTGAAGAAGAAATGGTTTAGCAAAGAAATGGATATATGTGGCAATATCGTTGCGGGGTTTCTTGTTGTTGGGTGCGAATGGTGAGGTTTGGTTGAAGCGCAGTCGTTTGAGTGGAAGTTGCAGCATACAGTTAGGAATAATCAGGACACGTGATTGTTTTGAAAATAAAAGGCAACTGGGTTGGAGGGAAGAAAGCTTGAGAAGGGCTGAGCGATTTGACCTATTAATTAATTGATCACATGGCGATGATTGGACTTAGATGAAATGAGCGGAGAGAGAGAGATCTCTAGAGTAGATGTTACCTTGTTGGAAGCCAAAGCCTAACTAACTATTCTTGTCTTTCGATTTAACACCACGAGTCAGTTTCTCTCTGATTGGTTGAGAGATGTCACATGCTCTTTTTCTATTGGTTGACCTACTTAAGGTGCTATCTTCTGATAGGCCGGCGGCTTCCTTTGGTGAAAGCTGTGCCCTGCCTGGTATATCTGATTTCGTCAGGAAGTGTTTGGTGTCTTGACGCTTATAGTTTCGAAGGATATTAGACACGTCCTGTTTTTGCCGGAAGTACTGGATATCTCTCAAACTTTTATAACTTCTGGTCACTCGACACGTCCTGTTTGTCAGGAAGTATTGAGTGAATCTTGGCTAAAATAACTTCTGCGGTCACTAGAGACGCCCGGTCTCTGCCCCTGCAGTATTGACACAGGGGTGCCCAGAATAGTCGTGCCAGCCTTAGGTCTTACTTCCTATATCTTTTGTTACTTTCTTTCCTCCAGTTACCTTGTTCTTTATTAAGTCTTTGAAAATCATACATGGTACATACATAGTGGGTCGGGGTTGCATTTAATTATATACAAATTATGACAGATGCGCCCCCTACATGTGAAGAATTCAAGAAGGGGTTAGCCTGAGAGAATTCTGTAAAGTGAAAAATAATTTTGTGGGAAAATTAGTTGTGGGTATGGAGGGGCTATATACAAACATTGCTGGTAATATAAAAGTAAAATAGAATGGTGTTGATGATATAGGTTGAGTATAATTAATAGAAATCAAAAATTTTTTAATTGTAAGAAATCAATGAATGTTATGGTACATAGTGGGCAAAAAAAGGAAAATGCGCCTAAACGAATTCTACTCGAGTTAAGAAATGAATTCGAGGGAGTTCTATTAAGGCTTTTGAAATCAAATAAAAATAATATAAAATAGTTGAATGAAATCAAAATTGAATGTGTTTGGTTGAAAAAGAAAAATATTTTGTTGCATGGTGACAAAGACAACTGCTTAGTTACTTTTTTGCTCGAATTCTGAGAAAAAGGAATCGAGGAAATTTCATAAGGTGCTTTGAAATCAAAACAAAATGAAATAAGAATAGTTGAATGAAATCAAAATTGAATGTGTTTGGTTGAGTGGTGAGAAAAAAAAAGGAAAAATGCCTAACCATATTCTATTCGAGATTGGAATGAAATCGAAGGAATTCTATTAGGTCTTTTGAGAAATCAAAATAAAATAAGATAAAAATAAAAGTTGAATGAAATCAAAGTGAAGGCTTGGTTGCACAAAAAAAAAAGAAAAAGCCTTGTTGTATGAAAAAAAAGAGAAAATGCTTTGTTGCGTTGGTGAAAAAAAAAAAAAAGAATTGCCTAATTACTATCCTACTTGAGATTGGGAATGAAATCGAAGGGGTTTTCATTAGGTCTTTTGAGAAATCAAAATAAAAATAAAAATAAGAGTTGAACGAAATCAAAGTGAATGCTTGGTGTGTGGTGAGAAAAAAAAGGAAAATTGCCTAATTATATTCTAGCTCGGAATTGGGAATGGAGACCGAGGGAATTTTATTAGGGCTTTTGAGAAATCAAAAATAAAAATAAAATAAAAGTTTTTTGAGCGAAATCAAAGTTGAGTGCTTGAAAAAAGGAAAAATGAAAATAAAAAGGTTTCAACAATAAAGGGTGATTTAATGTTTTTAGTTTAATCGAAAACCAGTGTTTTCGTTGATAATTGAGTTGTGACAATATAAGTCAAGTGGTAAATAGAATGATAATTGATAAATAAAAATGATAATATAAACTAATTGGAAAAAAAAAATGATAATTAATGATTAAAAGTGGTAATAAGTTGAATAAATTGATAAATTGATTAAGTATTTAAATTTTAATTGAGAAAAATAATGAAAATGATTGATATGAAAAATAAGGTATATTGGTTTGAACCCTTTGGTATCTACATGCCCTGATCTAAATGTATTGATTGTTCCATTTTGCCCTATAAAGGTTTTACTTGCTCAATTATGCCCTATAAATTTTTTGTCTCGTCTGTATCGACACTTAGGTGAAAAACGTGATTCTAGCCCTCAAGTGCATTTATGCTGTGTACAGGAGACATGGAAATCTATATAACCTTTATGTGTAATTTCTTGTCTTTGTGTGTGTGTTGTGAAAAATGTTAGAAGTCGGTTGTGTAAGAGTTGTGTGAGTTAGTTCTAGGTGTTGTTTCGTGGATGTGTAATTGGTTGGTAAAAATCGATATGTAGACTCGAACTGGAATCAAAATCGGTGGTCTAGCGAAATCTGTGGCTGGGGAGAGCGGTGACCTAATTTGGATGAGCGGGGCCTTGTAATGAGACGCCGGAAGCGGGACTCGGGGACACGAGGTCCGGTCTAAATTTATCCACTCCCTGTTTGCGTAATTGGAGTCGGAAACGAGGCGTGTGGGGCTTGTTTTTGGAGCGTGTTTTCTCCGACATTGTTTGGTCATCTCTTCAGTTATTGTTATCTCTTCGGAGTTTATTTAGGTTTTCTGCGAAGATGGTTCCTAAAATTATGAGAAGTTTTATAAATACTTGTCCACAATGAAGAACTGTTTGTCCAAAATTAAAAATGCTTGTCCTAAATTAAAAATTACCTCTTGTAGTTCGAAGATTTTCTGATCGGGCATAGCATAGATAAACAAGTACTTAATGAATAAAATTGGAATACAGTTGTACGGTAGAACTAATAAACAAAGGATAAAAATCAGATGAAAGATAGGATATTGTCCCATGTTCGTCCACATTTTTGTAACTGGGGACTCTGAAATATTTGCTTGAACCTTATGAATTGTAGAATTTGAATGATTGGTAGGTTCGCAGTTTTCCTGTTTGATATCTTTAGGGAGTGGTGTGATATGATTGGATTGGTTGTCAGGTTTACAGTTCTCCTGTTTGATCGTCAATGGTTTTATTAGAGATATGTCGGCGGTAATTGGTTTAGGTTGAAATGTGTGATCTTTTCTCTGACGTGGATGTGGTAATTTTGGCATTGTTTGTGTTATGTGTACGCTGTGTTTTATGTACGAATTTTGTTTTGTTTGGGTACCTGTGTCGGTATTTTTACGTGCAGGTTGTTTGTATTCATCGATTCTTCTAGCGAATCGGCAGGTGGGGCAGGTTTTTACCTGTTTTGCGATGTCTTGTGTCATGTTCTGCCAATAATATTGTGCTGAGATGAGTCTCGTCATCTTGGAGATGTTTGGGTGGTGGTGTTGTGTGTGTACGGACTTAAGAAGTCTGGTTGTAAATGAATTTGGGACTATAGTTTTAAGTACTCCTTTTCGGGAGACGGTGCGCAGTTTATTGGGATCCATAGTCACGCGGGATTTTCCCGGTGGAGAAGACTGTTGGCTCTGTATGAGTGGCGCATCTAGAAAGCCACAAAATGGGATACGAGTTCCAACGCCCGTTTCATATTGTTGTACTCCATTTATGCTACGGACCTCATATTCGTATCTTGACAATCTTAACCTCCATCGAAACAATCTGCCTGACGGAGCTTTGATCTCTTTCAACCACTGCAATGCGGGATGGTCAGAAAATATTGTAAACTTTCTGTCCATTAGACAGGTGCGGAAATTATCCACACTTTCCACAATGGCTAGGCATTGTAGTTCCAAGTCTGAATAGTTTCGCTCGTGACTACGCAGAGATCGGCTGAAATGTTGAACGGTGTATATCTTCCCATCAGGGTAGACTTGTTTAAGAACGCCTGTAATACTGAATGTTGAGGTGTTACAGTACACCTGGCATGGCAGATCTTCCTGGTAAAGGTGTAATGTGGGGTGTGTGGTAAGGTTTTCTTTCAGGTTAGTGAACGCTTTCTGGCATTCGTCATCCCAGACCCACATGATATCCTTTTTTAGAAGGTTGATAAGTGGCGTCCGCAAGCGGGCGTGGTCTGGAATGAATTCTTTAAAGACGTTCACAGCTTTTAGGAAAGATCGCAAGGTTTTTTCGATTGTGTGGTTGTTCGGTGGCGTGAATTTTTTCTATGTTTTGTGTAGATGGGATGATTGTATTATCCTTAACGGTTGTGCATGTGTTTGTTTGTTGTTGTTGTCTTTTGGCGTGCGTGTTGCGTGTGTTGTGCGGGTTGTGTGTGTTACTGTTGTGTGACGACGTATGGGTGCGTGTGTTGTGAGGTACATTTGCGTGTTTATGGCGTTGCGAAGTATGGTCATGTGTGAATCTTGTGTGGTAAGTGGGTGAGCTGTGTCGGTGTACGGACACTTGTTTGGGCATTAATGGAGTTGTAGATTGAAGTCGTGGTGGCTTTATATGTGGTGGGCATAAAGTATTGGCAATTGAGTTGAGCGAAAAGTTGGGTGGTGTGAGATTAGAATGGTGGCATGTAAATATTTGGGGTTTGGGCAATGAATGCAGGCAAGGGTTTCCATGTGTGAAAGCTTTGGGTGCTGTGCGAGTCCTTTGGGACAGGTTTTGGCCTAGCCCGTGCTTGCATTCATTTGACACATGTTTAAAGTGGTAGATAGTATTAGACAATGGGACGCCAAGTTGGAAAATAGTGCCGCGATTATAATTTTAGTTTTAATTTATATTGATAAAGGGTTTCTAAGGTAAGAATTCCAAATGGCAAGGATGCATTTACCACGTGGAAGTTCTCTCTACGGGTTATTTGGCCTATTGTCAGAGGGAAAGTTAAATGTCCTATTATTTTCGTAAAACTATTTAGGGTGGATAGATCAAGGGAAGGTTTTTTAATACTTAAATTGGGAAGTTGTGCTTTTAATCTATTGTATAAATGATACGGCAATATGTTCGAACCTGCGTCTGGTTCAATGAGAAAGGTACATGGTAGGTCCTGGGTCAGATACAAGTCCAAAGTCAATTTGATGGTGTCATTGGATGGATTGCCTACCTTAGTCTCGAAAAGTCTCCATTGTGGCGTCTTCGGCTTGGTGTGGTTGGCTTGGAATATCTGTTGAACCGGATCGGGACCTTTTGCACTGTTCTCGCAATTGAAAGGGAAATTTAGTCATTTGTACTGCTTCCATTCGAGTGGACCGCGTTGTCGGTACACTGGGCCCGTGTCGCGTGGATTGCTTCCGTGTGTACTGGTACGGCATGGCGGATGGCGATTCCTCGGTGGACGTCAGGTTGTTCGGACACGTACCGGCGGTGCGGGCGGCGGTTGTCCCGAGGGTGGCGCTCCGGAAGACCTCTTCCAGTTGCGTGGATCTCGCCCCTTGTAGCGCGGCGGTCAGTTCTAAAATTACCGTCGCCAGGGTATGTCTTGTCGCTTCGTTCGTTGTCAGTTTCTTTCCGCTCGTTGCCAGTTTCTTCTCTCTCGCTTTGTTATTGCCTTTTGGTTTGCTGGTGTCTGGGCTAATTTCCATCTTGATCCTGATTAAGCTCTATAATCTTTATCCTGTTTAAGTTCCATAATCTTTATCCTGTCGACTTAGTGTAATATGATGCAATATTTGTTATGTCACTGTAATATTTGATGTATTACACTGTTGTAGAATCCTGTCGACTCTGTGTAATATAATGCGAAGTTAGTTTTTATTGCAATAATATTTGATGTATTACTGTTGTAGAATCCTGTCGACTTACTGTAATATGATGCTGCAATTGTTGTTACACTATAATATTTGATGTATTACACTGTTGTAGAATCCTGTCGACTTAACCGTTCTGTGGCAATATCGTTGCGGGGTTTCTTGTTGTTGGGTGCGAATGGTGAGGTTTGGTTGAAGCGCAGTCGTTTGAGTGGAAGTTGCAGCATACAGTTAGGAATAATCAGGACACGTGATTGTTTTGAAAATAAAAGGCAACTGGGTTGGAGGGAAGAAAGCTTGAGAAGGGCTGAGCGATTTGACCTATTAATTAATTGATCACATGGCGATGATTGGACTTAGATGAAATGAGCGGAGAGAGAGAGATCTCTAGAGTAGATGTTACCTTGTTGGAAGCCAAAGCCTAACTAACTATTCTTGTCTTTCGATTTAACACCACGAGTCAGTTTCTCTCTGATTGGTTGAGAGATGTCACATGCTCTTTTTCTATTGGTTGACCTACTTAAGGTGCTATCTTCTGATAGGCCGGCGGCTTCCTTTGGTGAAAGCTGTGCCCTGCCTGGTATATCTGATTTCGTCAGGAAGTGTTTGGTGTCTTGACGCTTATAGTTTCGAAGGATATTAGACACGTCCTGTTTTTGCCGGAAGTACTGGATATCTCTCAAACTTTTATAACTTCTGGTCACTCGACACGTCCTGTTTGTCAGGAAGTATTGAGTGAATCTTGGCTAAAATAACTTCTGCGGTCACTAGAGACGCCCGGTCTCTGCCCCTGCAGTATTGACACAGGGGTGCCCAGAATAGTCGTGCCAGCCTTAGGTCTTACTTCCTATATCTTTTGTTACTTTCTTTCCTCCAGTTACCTTGTTCTTTATTAAGTCTTTGAAAATCATACATGGTACATACATAGTGGGTCGGGGTTGCATTTAATTATATACAAATTATGACATATATTTATCTTGGATTGGATGTGGTGAATTCGATCTTGATCTAGTGACATAAATTGGCGGAAAAAGTTACTATCTTTTTAGATCACCGTGTGTAGCTGTTAGCATCAATTCTTAGTGCCTGCTCCTAGCAGCTAGTGAGAAAATAAACGATCTAGCTAAAGAAATGGATGGATTTATTTTGGATTGGAGTGAGTGAATCAGAATATATCAGTCTAGTGACATAAATTGGCGGATTAGATTACAATCTAGATCACCGGGTGTTAACGGCAATTCTTAGTGTTTGCCACTAGCAGCTAGTGAGAGAAGAAATGGTCTAGCTAAAGGAATGGATGGATTTATTTTGAATTGGCGTGAGTGAAGCAGATATCAATCTAGTGACATAAATTGGCGGAATAAGATTACAATCTAGATCACCGAGTGTAGCTGTTAGCATCAATTCTTAGTGCATGCCACTAGCAGAGAGTGGAAGAAAAAATGGTTTACCTAAAAGCTTGGATAAATTTATATTGGATTGAATGTGATGAATCCGATCTTAATCTAGTGACATAAATTGTCGGAAAAAGATTACAATCCAGATCATTGGATGTGGCGCCATTCCTTAGTGCCTGCCACTAGCAGCTAATGGAAGAAGAAATGGTCTAGCTAAAGAAATGGATGGATTTATTTTGGATTGAAGTGAGTGAATCAGAGGATCTCAGTCTAGTGACATAAATTGGCGGAATAAGATTACAATCTAGATCACTGGGTGTTAGTGCCAATCCTTAGTGCCCACCAATAGCATTTAGTGGAAGTAGAAGTGATCTAGATGTATGTGAAGGAATAAATGTATTTATTTTGGATTGAAGTGAATGAATCTGCATATTTCAGTCTGATTATATAAATGAGAGGAAGTCGAGTTGCCTATTCCTGAGTAAAACTATCTTGGAACATTCAAAAAATATTTCTGGAACTTTGTCAGATTAAAGATTTAATTGGAAATCAAACGAGCAATCTTGAAATATGATTTCCTGTCCGTTTCTTTCCGGTATCGCAAGCAAAGTTACATAGAATTAACACAAGGCATATATAGCATTAACACGAATAACAAAATTTTATTGACAACTTGTTAATACAGTTAAACCTGTCTATAGCGCCCCCTCTAAATAGTGCCTTCCTGTCTATAGCGCCCGATTTTAAATACGTAGTACGATGCGATTTACATTAAAAGTGACCTGTCTATAGCACCCCCTCTAAATAGCGCCCGATTTTAAATACGTAGTACGATGCGATTTACGTTAAAAGTGACCTGTCTATAGCACCCCCTCTAAATAGTGCCTTCCTGTCTATAGCGCCCGATTTTAAATACGTAGTACGATGCGATTTACATTAAAAGTGACCTGTCTATAGCACCCCCTCTAAATAGTGCCTTCCTGTCTATAGCGCCCGATTTTAAATACGTAGTACGATGCGATTTACATTAAAAGTGACCTGTCTATAGCGCCCCCTCTAAATAGTGCCTTCCTCTCTATAGCGCCCGATTTTGAATACGTAGTACGATGCGATTTACATTAAAAGTGACCTGTCTATAGCACCCCCTCTAAATAGCGCCCGATTTTAAATACGTAGTACAATGCGATTTACGTTAAAAGTGACCTGTCTATAGCACCCCCTCTAAATAGTGCCTTCCTGTCTATAGCGCCCGATTTTAAATACGTAGTACGATGCGATTTACATTAAAAGTGACCTGTCTATAGCGCCCCCTCTAAATAGTGCCTTCCTCTCTATAGCGCCCGATTTTGAATACGTAGTACGATGCGATTTACATTAAAAGTGACCTGTCTATAGCACCCCCTCTAAATAGCGCCCGATTTTAAATACGTAGTACAATGCGATTTACGTTAAAAGTGACCTGTCTATAGCACCCCCTCTAAATAGTGCCTTCCTGTCTATAGCGCCCGATTTTAAATACGTAGTACGATGCGATTTACATTAAAAGTGACCTGTCTATAGCACCCCCTCTAAATAGCGCCCGATTTTAAATACGTAGTACGATGCGATTTACGTTAAAAGTGACCTGTCTATAGCACCCCCTCTAAATAGCGCCTTCCTCTCTATAGCGCCCGATTTTAAATACGTAGTACGATGCGATTTACATTAAAAGTGACCTGTCTATAGCACCCTCTCTAAATAGCGCCCGATTTTAAATACGTAGTACGATGCGATTTACATTAAAAGTGACCTGTCTATAGCGCCCCCTCTAAATAGCGCCTCCCTCTCTATAGTGCCCGATTTTAAATACGTAGTACGATGCGATTTACATTAAAAGTGACCTGTCTATAGCACTCCCTCTCTATAGCACCCTATTTTGGTGAGTCCCAAGAGGGGGCGCTATAGACAGCTTTAACTGTATGTAGTACGATGCGATTTACATTAAAAGTGACCTGTCTATAGCACCCCCTCTCTATAGCATCCTATTTTGGTGAGTCCCAAGAGGAGGCGCTATAGACAGCTTTAACTGTATGTAGTACGATGCGATTTACATTAAAAGTGACCTGTCTATAGCACCCCCTCTCTATAGCATCCTATTTTGGCGAGTCCCAAGAGGAGGCGTTATAGACAGCTTTAACTGTATGTAGTACGATGCGATTTACATTAAAAGTGACCTGTCTATAGCACCCCCTCTCTATAGCATCCTATTTTGGTGAGTCCCAAGAGGAGGCGCTATAGACAGCTTTAACTGTATGTAGTACGATGCGATTTACATTAAAAGTGACCTGTCTATAGCACCCCCTCTCTATAGCATCCTATTTTGGTGAGTCCCAAGAGGGGGCGTTATAGACAGCTTTAACTGTATGTAGTACGATGCGATTTACGTTAAAAGTGACCTGTCTATAGCACTCCCTCTCTATAGCACCCTATTTTGGTGAGTCCCAAGAGGGGGCGCTATAGACAGCTTTAACTGTATGTAGTACGATGCGATTTACATTAAAAGTGACCTGTCTATAGCACCCCCTTTCTATAGCACCCTATTTTGGTGAGTCCCAAGAGGGGGCGTTATAGACAGGTTTAACTGTACATGCAAAAAGTGCACAGTCTGCACTATTATATTACTATATAAAATGTACATAGCGTCTCTACCATCGCTGCAGAGTTTGGTGGAGAATCGCCAGCAGGTCTCCAGCGACACCACGTATTTCGTGATCTACGAAGAATAGGGAGAAATAAGGAGGCCCTTGGTACGAAGAATACGTAGATAACATGCCTCATATTACGATGCACTAGCGCACCATCTATTATCAAAATTCGAAACTATTATAGATACGTATGATTCTTTTTTAAAAATAAACAATTTATACTGCAATTACTGCAATGTAAAAATTAGTTTAAAAAAAGAGTCTAGCATCAGTATCACTATAAAATGAAGATCGTAAAATTCAATATAACAGCGGTATGGTAGATTAAACTGGCAAAACCGCTGGGAGGCTTTACCATTGATGAGCCAGGCCCTCCCATTAATTTTTTCCATTGCAGTAAGGCCAGTAGAAATATTACGATGCACTAGCGCGCCATCTGTTATGAAAATTAGAAACTATTTTAGACGCGTAAGATTTTTTTTTTAAATTAAACAATTTCTACTGCCCTTACTGCAATGGAAAAAATTAATGGGAGGGCCTGGCTCATCAGTAGTGAAACCTGCCAGTGGTTTCGCCAGTTTAATCTACCATACCGCTGTTATATTGCATTTTTCGATCTTTCTTTTATAGTGATACTGTTGCTAGACTCTTGGAATGGGTATTTTAGATGAACTATGGACATAAACTTTGAGGACAGTAGAAATAGTTTATTTAAAAAAAAAAGAATCATACGCGTCTATAATAGTTTCCAATTTGGATAACATGCTGTTGAGGAGATGGTGTGGTCCTCAAGACCAGTGACGTGTGGCAGGTAGAGACCAAGCAGATTTCAGTAAGCCATCCTAAACTGTCAGATGATAAGACATTCCCATCAACGACCGAATGTATCCAATTGGGTGACAAAAAGAGGACATACAGCCCCGAGGGGGACATTTCAATGGGGAATCTATATTCGGAAGTATGGAAACAATCCTCAATTAAATGGACTGCCGGGTGTGACAGGGGAAGTGATCCGAGTCATTTTGTCCCCTCCCTTACCTTGTTGTCATCTCCCGTTGTCACATTCCACTTGTCGCATTGTCCGGCTCTACTATATATACACGGTAAGATAAAAAAATTCCCGAACTTTAAAAAAATAAAATATAAAACAACTTTTGAAAAATGTAAAATCAATTTTACTGTAAAGAACAAAGCCTAAACTATAATTTAATTTAGCAATGCCAGTAAATGCGCATGCGTAGTTTTCATTTTAGGCATATTTTTGTTGTAAGTATTTAGCTCGCGTTAGTTTCTGCAATGTCATCATTTGAGCAAAGGGCAAATATTAAATTTTGTGTAAACTTCTTTCACAGAGACATTAGCAATAATGAATGAAGCTTATGAAGACGAAAATTTGTCACGAACGCAAGTTTATAACTCCAAAATGGAGGATTCTTGAGTCCCAATAAATAATAAATGATATTTTGATTCAATATATGCCTTTTTATTTAGAGATTTATTTATGGATTGCTCTATTTTAAAAATATATTTACTGTGATACCGTTGGAAGTTAAGGGTCAAATGTTATTATTTTAATTAATTATATATTCACTGATATAAAATAATAAATTAATAAAAAGAACAGTGTAGGATTCGGTTATGTGTAGGTGCCTTGTTATATTTTGGGGGAAACAGAAGACGTATTTAATTAAAATTTCATAGAAATAAATTTAATTGAATTGGACATTTGACCGCGGGAGGTAATTGGACGTTACAGCGTGACAACACCAGCTGTCACATCAGCCTGACAATGGCACACTTATCAGAATGACTTCGAACTTCATGCGACCCTGACACTGGCTAGCTTCTGTTTGAAAAGGTCAACTTTGATTAAAACTGAGGAAAATTTCTTACATATAAAGTTTTTTATGATGCATTAGCACGCCATCTGTTATAAAAATTGGAAGTTATTATAAACGTGTATGATTCTTAAAAAAAAAAAAAACAATTTTTACTGCCCTTACTGCAATGAAAAAAATCAATGGGAGGGCCTGACTCATTAGTAGTGAACCCTCCCAGCTGTTTCGTCAGTCTAGCAACAGTATCACTATAAAAGGAAGATCGAAAAATGTAATATAACAGCGGTATGGTAGATTAAACTGGCGAAACCGATGGGAGGGTTCACCACTGATGATCAGGCCTTCCCATTGATTTTTCCATTGCAGTAAGGGCAGTAGAAATTGTTTTTTTTTTTTTCAAAAAGAATCATACGCGTTTATAATAGTTTCCAATATAAATTTTATATTTAACAGCCTTTCCCAATGCTTGTTTACTATTTTATATTGTCGCGGAGATAAATAAAGCAAGGGAAAATTTGGGAATAAATTAATTTATTATAAGGGGTATTTATAGGGAGAGAGAGAGTGTACAACTTACCCCAAGTTAAAGATAATCCTAATGAGCGACGTCAGCCACCGTCCCGTTTTACTTATTTACAGATCAGCTTCCGAGAACCCCTCACACCTGTGGTCCCCCCCCCCCCCCCGGGTCCAGGGATGATTGACAGGCGTCCCATGGGGCCTCTCGTGGTTGGAGCCGCTGAGCCGCTTGACAATATGTAAACATAGAAAAATTTATTGATATACATAAAAAAAAATACTCAATAAGCAATCCAGGTCTAGGTTTCTTACATTATTTTATTCCTCTAATTTTCGGGCCAACATGCCCTTCAACAGAAGAACTAGAAGTATGACTTCCAGCTAACTATACTCTTCTTCTTCTTTTTTCTTAATTCCACTCAATCATATTAGGGTATCAAGTTGTGACCCTTGATGGTGTCTGTTTGACAACCATCATAATTGGGTGAAGTAGAATGCGTCTGTCTTTGTCATTATGACTGGGAGCACTACTCAGTGGCAGGCCGACTTAGCTCCAAAACAAATGGCCGCCTCTGACATGAGGAACAGACGCCATGTGCAGCCGCTCCTTACATGGAGTACAAACGCTGCTCATCCTGTATCCCTAGATCAGGAGCCCTTACAGGGTACTATCAGCCGGGCTAGCTGAGCCCTGGTTTTTTAGTGAGCTTGCTACTGCTCCCCCTCCTCCTTTTTCATCCGGGCTTGGGACCGGCAAAGGCGGAGTTGCTAACTATACTAAATGTATTCACCTTTCAGAAATGGATATCACACACACAAAGCTTTAATAAGACCACCTGTCTTATATAGATTCACCACAGGAATAAAGGAATCATAGATGGAAAACTCATTAAAAAGTAATACAAGAAAAAATACCTAATTAAAATAATTTATTAGTGTGTAACGTTTCGGCAACAGCATTGTCACCATTATCAAACAAAAGAATAAGCGGTATTTTATTCTTCCATTTTATTCTTTTTTTTTCTGATGATGGTAACAACGCTGTTGCCGAAACGTCACATACTATTAAATTATTTGGATTAGGTCTTATTTTCTTTAATTATAATATATCCAAAATGCAATATAACAGCGGTATGGTAGATTAAACTGGCGAAACCGCTGGGAGGGTTCACCACTGATGAGTCAGGCTCTCCCATTAATTTTTCCATTGCAGTAAGGTGAGTAGAAATTGTTTTATTTAAAA
>CP092863.1:73162439-73197454 GCA_030710605.1 Cordylochernes scorpioides | reverse complement strand
ACGATTAGATAAGAAATTAATGGGGAATAAGGAATGTAACATCAAAAATTTATTTGTAAATGGAAGTCAACATTACCATAAAGTTGGGTAGGTACTGTAGATTTGAGTTTTCATTTAGGCTTGAAGTTCGTTGATGGATGCAGAAAGATCCTGATATCCAATATTGGAGAGCATGTCTTTAGTGTTTGCATCCAATCCGCAATCCCTAATTTCTTCAATGCGGAGATCTACTTCGCTTATTTCAGGGACATAGTTATCACGGCGTTCACGTTCTTCTTCTTGTAGCTTGATTGAAATACCACGTACTGGTGCCTTCTGGATACGTTTCATAAGATGTGTTGCATAACCTGCAATCTTGTTACGTAGTTTCTTGCTGGGGATTCTAGCAACATCGTCGCATACTCGCTTGTTGGTGTCGAAGTCACGAGACATTTGTGGGTAGTATTTCTCGATGATAACTCTTGAAGCTCTTTTAACGGTCTTTGTTCTAACACGACCCATGTTTACTTTTGATTATTTAAAAAGAATTTAGAATAGAAAAAAAAATCGAAAGACTTAGGAAAATACAACTTTGAATGAAAGAAAATATTAGCAAGCAAAAATTTTTTTTGAAGATAATCAAAGTATTATTCTGTGGAGTAAAAAAAATCTATGAATTAAAAAAAAAAATTTTTTTCGCTGATTAAATTTAGTTATATTCTTTGTTTTAATTGTCCAGCACATGTGAATGCTGTCTAGATGTTGAAACACCAGAGTGTTGTCTTGCCCTCTGACTAACCAAATTGTACTTGCTTACTTTGACATAATGCCACCTTTCTGTATATACTCAATCTTATGAAAACTTTGGCAAGTTTAGAACTATTTGTACACAAATTTATTATTCGGTAAAACCAATAAAAAATCCAAATTAGGCAATATCGAGAAACAATAAGGACCTAAATAGCATTTTTAAAACAAATACAATCGAACTTGGGTAATTTGAAGACCAAGGAACAAAAAAAAATTCGAATTATCCAAAAATTTGAATTGAAAACTAAAATTCTATTCATAGGAAATTCTAGGGACTATGCTGTATGGTTGCGTGCATGTTGGTGTAGCTTGTGGAAAGGGCGCTGATAAAATTATAATTATTTTTTATAAAATAAATTAATTTATTTAAAGCCAGAAATATATAAAGAGAAAAGAAGTAACGGCCGCTGGAAGCAAGCCTTGTTGTTGACGACGCGCGTGGTCAGAGTGTCCCGGATGCCGCCCGCGCATGCGTAGTGAGGTGTTCTCCAGCTAGCGCTTGCCGAGGCGTAGTGAGGCCGCCACACTACTGCCCGTATGTGTATTGAAGCTTTGTCCGCGCTCGTTGAAGCAAAGTGTGGTCGCCACAGTACCAAGATAAATATTTAAATTAAAAACGTTTTAGAATTGAAGACGTTTGAATTTTCCAACTTCTACTGTATTTATATAAACAGTTCTACAGAATCAACGTTTGATGAAATAGATGTGAATCTTGTACATACAGTTAAACCTGTCTATAGCGCCCCCTCTAAATAGCGCCTTCCTCTCTATAGCGCCCGATTTTAAATACGTAATACGATGTGATTTACATTAAAAGTGACCTGTCTATAGCGCCCCCTTAAGCGCCTTCCTCTCTATAGCGCCCGATTTTGAATACGTAGTACGATGCGATTTACATTAAAAGTGACCTGTCTATAGCACCCCCCCTCTCTATAGCACCCTATTTTGGTGAATCCCAAGAGGGGGCGCTATAGACAGGTTTAACTGCATATCTTCAATTATTTATACGATAAATTAGTAGTGATTTATAAATCTGTGTACAAATAGTTCTAAACTTGCCAAAGTTTTCATAAAATCTTATTTGAATAATGAAAGGGAGGTGAAATTTACATACGAATCAGAAACTTTTTATAAGAAACTAACTAAAGGATGTCCACAGGGTGGACCTTTATCACCACTTCTATGGAATATTTTGCTAAATGATTTGTTGATAAATTTTGATTCAATGAATGCAGATATTATATGTTATGCAGACGACGTTACAATAATTTGCTGGAATAAGACTATTGAAGGACTAAAAACCGCAAGTGAATACACCTTAAATTATGTGATCCAATGGTGTAATAGAAATAAATTAACGATCAGTACAGAGAAGACTAATATCAGTGTTGGGCATTAAAAAATTATTTTTCAATTAAATTGAAGTGCAATTAACAAATAATTAATTGTTAATCTTTAATAAATCATTTTAATTAATATTTGCCCAACACTGCCTGAGATAAAAAGTGTTTTTATTAAATACAACACACCTTTACCATCGTCAGCTGCAGTTGAACGCCTTTTTTCTTTTGCGACAATGACAAATCTGCCAAAGAGTCACAAATTGTCGGACAGCATGTTCGAGAAGAGAGTGGTACTGAAATGCAGTGTTGGGCATTAAAAAATTATTTTTCAATTAAATTGAAGTGCAATTAACAATTAATTAATTGTTAATTAGAAAAGTGCAATTAACAATTAATTAATTGTTAATTGTGAAAATTACAATTAACAATTAATCAATTGTTAATCTTTAATAAATCATTTTAATTAATATTTGCCCAACACTGACTAATATGCTATACCTACATAACAGACAAAAAATACCTATTAAGGTTAATAACAATATAATAATGCCGGTCAAGCAAGTAAAAATTCTGGGAATGAAATTTTCTAATCATAAATGGAAAAACAAAGTTAACTTTACACCGCATGTTAATGTTATTCTGTGTAAGGCAGGACGTATGAAAAATGTATTATGTTCACTAAGTGGCAATATGTGGGGTTTAGACACTCAAAAGAGGTTAACTTTATTCAAAACAATCATTAGGCCTGTACTTACATACGGTTCTGAAATTTGGTTCAAATATTTAAACAATCGTTGTAAACAAAAACTGAACTCCATGCAGTACCAGATCATTTTATGGGCAGTTAGAGCATACAAAACCACTTCATCAAACTGTGTGCATAGCTTGGCAAAAATTCCACTCCTAACAGACTATATAGAATCCAGAATAATCAAATTTGATCTAGCTCAACTGTCCATTGAAGATCTAATTACTTACGAAAGTATAAGTATAGACAAGCATAGTCAAATCATTCTTACACGCAAAAATGAATGAAATTTTTGAGAACACTAATGAAATTTTCAGAAGCTTTTTCGTATTTGGAATTCCAAGATTTTTCCGTCCAAATTTTTATAATATCCAATTCATTACAGATCATGGCAATTTTGGGAAATTTTTGGCAACTATCGGCCCCGTGAAGGAACCAGGATGCTTCTGCGGAGGTGAAATTCAAGACGCGAGACATCTACTTCTGGAGTGCCCAATTTTCCGGGATTTTAGGGAAAATAGATTTGGTCGTATTGGACAGCTTGATGAATTTGTAGACAAAAAAGAAAAGTATAAAAATTTTGATCAATTTTGTAAATACATATACAACTTTCTCTTGAATTGGAAAAAAGAGAAGGAATCTTAGAAAAAAAAAAGAACTGCGATGCTTGATCTGTATGTTTTGCTTTGTTGTTTGTTTTTCTCTTTGGACAATTTTCTTTAGTTAATTTATGTAAAATAATTAATTGAACAGGATTGTATATAGCCGAATTGCTGTAATGCAGTGAAAGGTATTGACGCAAATATCCCTGAGTTTGGGATATCGCGTTTCATGATGTTAATAAAGTTAATAAAGAGTATATACAGAAAGATGGCATTATGTCAAAGTAAGCAAGTACAATTTGGTTAGTCAGAGGGCAAGCCAACACTCTGGTGTTTCAACATCTAGACTCCTGTACTCCTATAGAGGGTAGTAATGCCTAAAAACTTGAGATTGTATTAAAATGAAAAAAAAAAACTCATCTCCAGAAACCAGTCGTATTAATTAAAATATTTTTTGACCAATTTGCATATATCTCCGATCAAAATTCGAAATTATTATAGACAGGTTCTTTTTAAAAATAACTATCGATATAATTTTTAACTCTATTTTTGGCAATATGTTTCTTTTCCAATATATCATCAAATATTATCTCTATAGATCTTACTGTAATGATATAAGTTATTGAATGAGTGCTTATCTTATTACCCATCAAGGATAATTGGGTCTTTTTATAATTGTTAGACAGAAACAGTTATAATACATTAGCACGCCATCTGTTATCAAAATTCGAAACTATTATAGACGCCTATATTCGAAAAGAATCATACGTGTCTATAATAGTTTCGAATTTTGATAACAGATGGCGCGCTGATGTATCATATATCTCCAATACAAATACATGTCCCCAAGGTATTAATGTAAAAGAAATACGTAGTATATCTTACTGAAGTTGAGTTCTATTAATAATTCCAATAGGTATTATGACTTTAGTATTCAAAAATAGACTAACAATGGTGTTTCGTTGGGATGAGTAAGCATGCATATGCCATTCCATCCTTATGACAACTATTCGACACTCCAATTTGATCGTTATCAATGATTTTTTTTTTCCTTTATGCCCGGGCCAAAAAAAGTCGGTGGATGAGAGGGTAACACGCTCGATTCCCGACTGTCATGAACCGGGATTGAATCCCGCATTAAAAATTGTTTAATATGTGAATAACCTTCACATATTATTCACTGTTTCAATTATCATGAACTAGTTTGCTCTTGTTGAGCGGTACCTATTAATGTGATTTTGAACCGGTGCCCGGGCCGGACGGGGCCATACACCCGCCCTAAAGAGGCTCCACCCGGACGACGGCTCCAGTTGTTAGATCTAGCGACCTTCCAACACTCCAAGGAGGTCACACTCCTCTCCACGCTCCAGAGGGAAGACGATGCTCTAGGCACCACGTTATCAGTAATACTTGAATGATACAATTAAGAGGGCTATCTCCTATCTCTATCAATGCTTCAATTCTCTTAAACTTCTTCCCAACTTGGTAATTAAAAGTTTACAAAAGAATGAATCGCCAAATAAACATCTTGAAGGAGGAAGTATTCAGCAACAAGTTTATTTTATTTATACTGTATACTAGCGGACGTACCCGGCTTCGCCCGGGTTTTACCCGAGTAAAGGTTTGTCTAACGAATCTCTCGATAAAGTGAACATTTTTCACGGTCCCTTGAAAAATATTCGATAAGTTGAATAAAATCAATATTAATTGGTTCCCTCGGTAATTAGAAGTTAAAGGAATAGTATCTTGCCTTGGAATTGTATCATTATTCTTGTACGGACGTACCCGGCTTCGCCCGGGTTTTACCCGAGTAAAGGTTTGTCTAACGAATCTCTCGATAAAGTGAACATTTTTCCCCGGTCCCTTGAAAAATACTCGATAAGTTGAATAAAATCAATGTTAATTGGTTCCCTCGGTAATTGGAAGTTAAAGGAATGATATCTTGCCTTGGAATTGTATCATTATTCTTGTCTCATTTTGTCTTTCCTAATTTTCTACATTACAAAATCATCGTATCATCATGATAATATTTAGAGCAGATTGTTGAATTATAACAGATAAATTAGAATATTTATCTTGATTATTTTTAGGCGAAAAGTTATTTCAAAAATTTTATTTGCTAGAAACCTTCCCAGTACTATACTAAATAACTTTCCAAAGTTTCATGGCGTTCCAATGAGTGGTTTGGTCAGGCATAAAGGACAGACAGACACACACACATACATTAATTTTATATATATATAGATAATCGTCAAGCTTTCAGACTATGACAGGTCAACTGTGCCTGTTCATAATAAAATTGTGAAAAAAAGTTTTAAAATTACAAAATATTTTCTTACAATGAGTTAATTTTTATTTCAAAACGCTAACTTTCAAGTGATAATCACTCTTCAACGGGCTTAATAAAACATCGACTATATCCACAAGAATTTGCTGCGCGCGTATGTTTTTGTAAATACACCTATCCCCCGATTTACACGGTACTTGTTTTACACGTTTTCGCTTTTACACGGTTTTCCAAATAAGTTTTTTTGTTGTTTTTATCGCAATATACTAAATGCTACTGTGATTGAACACATGCGCTGTGTACACATCTCACGAGGAATCCCGAGCTTATGTGCTGACTACATATTTTAACCTGTCCATGCATTTTATTTTTATTTCTGTGTACACCTATTCCCCGATTTACACGTTTTTCTCAGGAACGTATCTACCGTGTAAATCGGGGGATAGGTGTATGTGAAGGTTATTCACATATTAAACAAAATGTTAACGCGGGATTCAATCCCGGTTGATGACTGTCGGGAATCGAGGGTGTTACCCACTCGTCCACCGACTTTTTTTTTGTATGTCAAACTTGCCCTTGCTTTATTTATCTCCGCGACAATATTTATTATAAGATATAGTCGATGTGTTTTATTAAGCCCGTTGAAGAGCGATTATCACTTGAAAGCTAGCATCTACTTATATAATTGTCTTATTCTGTCTGTGTGAAGTTCACTGTGTGAAGTTCACGGATAGATTTTGGTCATCAATGCGCGCATCATCATTATGATCATTATCATTATCTAATGATAATTATTATCTACTTATATAATTGCCTTATTCTGTCTGTGTGAAGTTCACTGTGTGAAGTCTAATGATAATTATTATTTTTTATAATATAATTGCCTTATTCTGTCTGTGTGAAGTTCACTGTGTGAAGTCTAATGATAATTATTATTTTTTATAATATAATTGCCTTATTCTGTCTGTGTGAAGTTCACTTTGTGAAGTTCACGGATAGATTTTGGTCAGAATGGATAAAATAAAAAAAGTGTCAAGGGATGGGAATCGAACCCACGACCTTCCGCTTACCGGGCAGATGCCATGACCACTAGCTACCCTGGACATATTTTTCCGTTCATAAAGTTAATATATAATGCCAATATATATAATAATTGTATAAACGAATGCAAGACAAAATCAACGCGAATGTTTCTTTTTTTTAAGGCAATTTCTTTTTAAGGCAATTATCGTTTTGCACAATTACTTAATCTTTTAAAATAAATAACAATACTTAAATGAAAATATGTTTCTTTAAATAAAATAAAATAAACTTTCAAATCGGTAACCATGGCGCCAATTTATAATTGTAACGAATAGTATTTGAATTAGACGTTTTTATACGCACTCGGGTAAAACCCGGGCGTTGCCCGGGCCATTCGGCTAGTTTTGTAATAAAAAGAAACACATTGTGAGAAATACGTATATTTTGTAATTTTAAAAGTATGCCTTTCCTAAAGCTGTCATAGTCATATCATAGTACGAAATCTTGCCGATTATATGCACAAATAAAAGAAATTTGTCGCTGAAAACTTTGATTACTTCTTCAGTTAAAAGTTTCCAAAGCAAAAAGTCAAAGAAAAAGATTTCAAACCTCACGGTTCAATCTACAGATGGGATTCTATTGAACATGAGAACAAGACTATTTTACATATGTAGAACCTCTCTTTAGCGGACACCTCTCTACAAAGGACAGTTTTCATTTGCAAAATTACCATTTTTACAATTTAGCAACTCTCCGGTAAAAGGACATCTTTCCCTAAAGGACAGTTTTTATTAGCAAAATTATCACTTTTACTATTTAGTAACTCTCCAGTAAGAGGACACCTCTCTCTAAAGGACACTTTGGCTCTACAATTAGGTGTTGTCCTTTACAGGGAGGTTCTACTGTAGCAATTCTCCGGTAAGAGGATACCTCTCCCTAAAGGACATTTTGGCTCTGTAATTAGGTGTTGTCCTTTACAGGGAGGTTTTACTATTTAGCAACTCTCCGGTAAGAGGACACCTCTCCCTAAAGGACATTTTGGCTCTACAATTAGGTGTTGTCTTTTACAGAGAGGTTCTAGTGTTTTACATTTGTATATATCTAAATAAATTATACGTCACATTTATAAATTTAATTGGCATCTATCTATAAAATTTGTAACACTGTTTGGCAATGTATTTCTTTTCACATTCAGTTAAACCTGTCTATAACGCCTCCTCTTGGGACTCACCAAAATAGGGTGCTATAGAGAGGGGGTGCTATAGACAGGTCACTTTTAATGTAAAATCGCATCGTACTACGTATTTAAAATCGGGCGCTATAGAGAGGGAGGAGCTATTTAGAGGGAGCGCTATAGACAGGTTTAACTGTATTGCCACCGTGATTAAGCAAATTGAAAAAAAAATAAACATTAGACGTTTATTTGAAAATTGTTTGAACTAAATAACATTATCATCGTGAATGAGCAAGTGAGAAATGTAATGATAAAAGTTATTGAATGAGAGTTCTTAGCTCATCTCCCACCAAGGATAATTGCGTCTATGTATAATTGTTAAACAGAAGCAGTTCACATGTGTAGACATGTGGTGCACTTACAGTAAAGGCAGTCACCTACTTCTACCCACCATGATTATCATGGCCTGTACCACGTGTACTAGGGATAAGCAAAAAAAAAAACTATACAAAAAAAGAAACACAATGAGATAGATTAGAAACCTGATCCTTTCAGATTAGAAAGATAATCATAAATATATTTACAAAATTGATTAAATCTCTGACAATTCTCTCTGCTATTTACAAATTTGTACAAATCTTCAATATTATTAACTGTCTGTTATCTAATGCTATAGAAAAGTGGGTATTTCAACAGTAGGTGTCTCGAGTCGTTGGTTTGCTTGCCACAATTATTGTTGTATTATCTTTCTAATCTGAAAGAATCAGTTTCCTAATATAGTTAAACCTGTCTATAGCGCTTCCTCTCTATAGCGCCCGATTTTAAATACGTAGTACAATGCGATTTACATTAAAAGTGACCTGTCTATAGCGCCCCCTCTCTATACCACCTTATTTTAGTGAGTCCCAAGAGGGGGCGCTATAGACAGGTTTAACTGTAATTCCTTGCCACAATTATTGTTGCATTAAAGAAACTTTGTTTTCTTTGATTTCTTTTGTTATTTACGTAAAGCATCGATGCTATCACAACTATTGATTTCAGAAGATGACCGACTTCTGTACAATGGAATTGTTTGAGATTCTTCGGTCACATCGCGCGACACAGGGGAATGGAGTACACCATACTGACTGGAAAGACATCTAGGCGATGCATATCTAGACGCCCACCGACATGCTTCGTGGACCAATTAAAGGAACGTCACTGACTTAACGGTCGCCTAGATGGTACATCGAGACAGAGATGGCATTTACAGGGCTGCTAACCAAAGTAGATGATTTTTGAGCCCCAATGGCCGCATAAAGCGGAATATATACAAAGCACTATGACCAGGCTGGAGAGGCTAGGGACAGGATCTCTGTCAGGGAAGAGGCAGGTTAGGCCGCATTGGGCCCGCGGAGGTCAGGAGGCAGGAAGAGGGCGGGAGAAAGAGATGGCTGGCGTCGCATTATGATTGGGATGTAATACGTACAGTGGGCCACAACGTTTGATCGCGAATAAAATGGTTGTAATAATAATTTACTTAAGGAGAATATATATATATAGTAGAACCTCCCTGTAAAGGACAACACCTAATTTGAGAGTCAAAGTGTCCTTTAGGGAGAGATGTCCTCTTACCAGAGAGTTGCTAAATAGTTAAAATGGTAATTTTGCAAATGAAAACTGTCCTTTGTGGAGAGGTGTCCGCTAGCGGTGTGTCCACTAAAGGGAGGTTCTACTGTATATATAAAATGAAGGTTTCACATGTTTTATCTAGGTGTAATTCAGTTCTCAACGAAACGTTGTAACAAGGCAAGTGTGTCAACACGGTTTGCTGAGTCAGGTTACCGGGGCTTCCCACCGTGTTCTGTCAGCAGGTCAGTTAGCCGGGTATAGAACACCTTCAGTTCACTACACTCAACTTTTTTTTTTTGATTCTGCATTGGAATAAATGTAAACAACATTGGCACTTTATTTTAATTTTAAATCCAATTTTATTGGCGTTTTAATAATGTAAAATATTTTCTCCCGTAGAAGGGCTTTCTTGACCGAAAGCTTGAGAGATTTTTAAATAAAAAATATTTTTAAAAGAAACTTTTCCCTGGAATGTTCTTATTTTTATATTTACTATACAAGGTAATAAATAAAAAGCCAAACGATGTCTCCTCTGGGTTGTCAATTCTGATAAACGAATTCGATAATTTACAAGATCAGGTAAATAATTACTCATTAAAATGAATAAAAATACACTCAACTTTTACCTTTGAAGATGATAAAATCCTAAAACTGTTGCAATTAAAATCCTCCCTTGAAGACAACCAAATCCCAAAAGGCTGCATACAGAAAGGTTCTATATGAAGATGATCAAATCCTAAAGAGCTCCAAATATATTTTTCTTCCGCCTTCTTCCTGCCTCATGACCTCCGCGGACCCAATCCGGCCTAACCTGCCTCTTCCCTGACGGAGTTCCTGTCCCTAGTCTCCCCAGCTTGGTCATAGTACTTTGTATATATTCCGCTTTATGTCGTCATTGGGGCTCAAAAATCATCTATTTTGGTTAGCAGCCCCGTAAATAAAGATATGTCCGTGCCATCTCTGTCTCGAGCTCTATTTCCATCTCGGCGACCGTTAAGCCAATGACGTTCCTTTAATTGTCTTTTGCTATTTTGAATCAGCTTTCCTTTTCCCATGAATGCCCATTGTATATACCTGGACGCCCACCGACGCTTCGTGGATCAATTAAAGGAACTCATTGACTTAACGGTCGCTGAGATGGTACAATCGAACTCAATACAGAGATGGCTGATGTCGCATCGTGTTTGGGATGTAATACACACATGAGCCATAATGTTCGATCACGAATAAAATTATTGTAATAATAACAACGCCCAGGAGGCTGTTGTTGGGTGCTACGCTGCCTGGAGTATAGGAGCTCCATATATTATTACTTTCCTGTGGTGAATCTGTATAAGACCGCTGGTCTTAATAAAGCTTTGTGTGTGAAATAACAACGCAAGAGTTTCATCTCAAAGCTGGAGGTTGCCTAGCTGTCATGATATTCCATTGAAATGAGGTCACTTCGGCTAGGAAATTATATTTATTCATTTTCGACCAAAACGTTTGGCTTCTCTTCCTTCCTCAATCTAGGCGACTGTTCACAGACCTATTCTTGAGAGATATTCCAAGAAGACGTAAAATCCACGGATATTAAACCAATTAAGCGCGAACAAAACGTGCAGATTGTTGTCAGTACCATTCCACAGGGCGAGTCCACAGCTCAGGTCGGCCGATAATAAAATGAGATAGGAGAGAATGGCCTTGTCTTTGATAACATTTGGAGCTCTTTAGGATTTGATCACTTCAAGTAGAACATAATGTACGCAGCAGTTTGGAATTTGGTTATTTTCAAGGGAGGATTTTATTTGCAACAGTTTCGGATTTGATCATCTTCAAGTAAAGATTTTCTGTACAGAGCTCTTTAGGGTTTGGTCACCTTCAGGTAAAACCTTTCTGTACGCAGCAGTTTGGGATTTGGTTATTTTCAAGTGAAGATTTTCTGTACAGAGCTCTTTAGGGTTTGGTCACCTTCAGGTAAAACCTTTCTGTACGCAGCAGTTTCGAATTTGGTTGTTTTCAAGTGAAAATTGTCTGTACGGAGCAGTTTAGGCTTTGACAACTTCAGGTAGAACCTTTCTGTGCGCAGCTGTTTGGAATTTGGTTGTCTTCAAGAAATTTTTTCTGTACGCAGCTGTTTAGGATTTGATAATCTTGAGGTAGAACCTTTTTGTACGCAACAGATTGAGATTTGATCCTCTTCAAGTGAAGAGCAGTTAGGGATTTGGTTGTTTTCAAGGGAGGATTTTAATTGCAACAGTTTAGAATTTTATCATCTTCAAGTGAAGATTTGCTCTATGCAGCTGTTTAGGATTTTATCACCTTCAGGTAGAACCTTTCTTTACGCAGCCGTTTGGGATTTGTTTGTTTTCAAGGGAGGATTTTATTTACAACAGTTTAGGATTTGATCATCTTCAAGTAAAGATTTTCTGTACAGAGCTCTTTAGGGTTTGGTCACCTTCAGGTAGAACCTTTCTGTACGCAGCAGTTTTGGATTTGATCCTCTTCAAGTGAAGATTTTCTGTACGCAGCTGTTTAGGATTTTATCCTTTTCAAGTGAAGATTTTCTGTACGCAGCAGTTTTGGATTTGGTCCTTTTTAAGTGGATATTTTCTGTACGCAACTGTTTAGGATTTGATCCTATTCAAGTGAAGATTTTCTGTACGCAGCAGTTTTGGATTTGATCCTCTTCAAGTGAAAATTTTCTATCCACAACAGTTTAGGATTTGATTCTCTTCAAGTTAAGATTTTCTGTACCTGTACGCAGCGCAGTTTTGGATTCGATAATCTTTAAGTAAAGATTTTCTGTACACAGAAAATTTTAGAACTATAGAAACGACTGCACGTGGACTGACGATGGCACAATTTGTAGAGGATATTGATGTTTGGCAATATACGTAATGAAATATTGATGAGAGGTTGAAACACCCCGGATGTCCATCCTATATTGACGTGTCGCGGAATGTCCTGTCTGGAGAGTTGGGGACTGCCCAGGAAGGTGATGTGTGTTGTTCAAACTACAGATATTCAAAACATTTTCATAAAACCCATAAATGACTAATCAATTTTATAGAGAATTCCATATACAGTAGAATCTTCCTGTGAAGGACAACACCTAATTACAAGCCAAAGTGTCCTTTAGGGAGAGGTGTCCTCTTACCGGAGAGTTGCTAAATACAGTAGAACTACCTCCCTGTAAAGGACAACACCTAATTACAAGCTAAAGTGTCCTTTAGGGAGAGGTGTCCTCTTACCGGATAGTTGCTAAATACAGTATAACTTCCTCCCTGTAAAGGACAACACCTAATTACAAAGCCAAAGTGTCCTTTAGGGAGAGGTGTCCTCTTACCGGATAGTTGCTAAATACAGTATAACTTCCTCCCTGTAAAGGACAACACCTAATTACAAAGCCAAAGTGTCCTTTAGGGAGAGGTGTCCTTTTACCGGATAGTTGCTAAATACAGTATAACTTCCTCCCTGTAAAGGACAACACCTAATTACAAAGCCAAAGTGTCCTTTAGAGAGGGGTCTCCTCTTACTGGATAGTAGCTAAATACAGTATAACTTCCTCCCTGTAAAGGACAACACCTAATTACAAGCCAAAGTGTCCTTTAGGGAGAGGTGTCCTCTTACCGGATAGTAGCTAAATACAGTAGAACTACCTCCCTGTAAAGGACAACACCTAATTACAAGCCAAAGTGTCCTTTAGGGAGAGGTGTCCTCTTACCGGATAGTAGCTAAATACAGTAGAACTACCTCCCTGTAAAGGACAACACCTAATTACAGAGCCAAAGTGTCCTTTAGGGAGAGGTGTCCTCTTACCGGATAGTAGCTAAATACAGTAGAACTACCTCCCTGTAAAGGACAACGCCTAATTACAAAGCCAAAGTGTCCTTTAGGGAGAGGTGTCCTCTTACCGGATAGTAGCTAAATACAGTAGAACTACCTCCCTGTAAAGGACAACGCCTAATTACAAAGCCAAAGTGTCCTTTAGGGAGAGGTGTCCTCTTACCGGATAGTTGCTAAATACAGTAGAACTACCTCCCTGTAAAGGACAACACCTAATTACAAAGCCAAAGTGTCCTTTAGGGAGAGGTGTCCTCTTACCGGATAGTTGCTAAATACAGTAGAACTACCTCCCTGTAAAGGACAACCCCTAATTACAAAGCCAAAGTGTCCTTTAGGGAGAAGTGTCCTCTTACCGGAGAATTGCTACAGTAGAATCTCCCTGTAAAGGACAACACCTAATTACAAAGCCAAAGTGTCCTTTAGGGAGAGGTGTCCTCTTACCGGATAGTTGCTAAATACAGTAGAACTACCTCCCTGTAAAGGACAACCCCTAATTACAAAGCCAAAGTGTCCTTTAGGGAGAAGTGTCCTCTTACCGGAGAATTGCTACAGTAGAATCTCCCTGTAAAGGACAACACCTAATTACAAAGCCAAAGTGTCCTTTAGGGAGAGGTGTCCTCTTACCGGATAGTTGCTAAATACAGTAGAATTACACCCTGTAAAGGACAACACCTAATTACAAAGCCAAAGTGTTCTTTAGAGAGAGTTATCCTCTTACAGGATAGTTACTAAATAGTAAAAATGGTAATTTTGCAAATGAAAACTGTCCTTTGTGGAGAGGTGTCCGCTAAAGGGAGGTTCTACTGTATTCACTCATAGACAAAACGTGTAACGTCTTTGATGTCCCTGTATTTTTTTTTTTTTTTTGTAGGAGACAAAGGTAATTTTGTTCACATTTGGTTATCTCGTGTGTCTTCACAATAAAGGTCACTGTAATATATTTCAGAGTTATTGTCTGAATCCCGATATACATGCTAAAAGGTACAACTTCCTTAAGTTTTCTCCGTGAGTGTGTCTTCAATAAAGGTCACTGTAATATATTTCAGAGTTATTGTCTGAATCCCGATATACATGCTAAAAGGTACAACTTCCTTAAGTTTTGTCCATGAGTGTAGGTCTCTTTCAGTAATACCGCAACAATTCACAAACATTTTATAGAATACTAGACGAATGGCCCGGGCAACGCCCGGGTTTTACCCGAGTGCGAATATATTTTAAAAACGTTGTCTTGGGTGGTCGCTATAGACAGGGTGGTCTGTATAGACAGGTGTATGTATCACACAGCTGATAACAGGGTTGTCTAGAGTGGCCGCTATAGACAGGGTGGTCTGTATAGACAGGTGTATGTATCACACTGCTGATAACAGGGTTGCCTAAAGTGTCCGCTATAGACAGGGAGGTCTGTATTGACAGGTTAATGTAACACACTGATGATAACAGGGTTGCCTAAGGTGACCGCTATAGACGGGGTGGTCTGTATAGACAGGTGGATGTATCACACAGCTGATAACAGGGTTGTCTAGAGTGGCCGCTATAGACAGGTGTATGTATCACACAGCTGATAACAGGGTTATCTAGAATGGCCGCTATATACAGGGTGGTCTGTATAGACAGGTGGTTGTATCACACAGCTGATAACAGGGTTGTCTAGAGTGGTCGCTGTAGACAGGGTGGTCTGTATAGACAGGTGGATGTAACACACTGCTGATTACAGGGTTGCCTAAAGTGACCGCAGGGAGGCAGGGAGGACACGTGTTCGCCGGCAGCCAATGGGCGCGCTTTCTATCCGTGAGCTTCAGACAGAATAAGGCAATTATATATATAGATCTTCATTTTAGGAAAATTCGTCCTTTCATGCTTATCTTAGGTAAATTTGAAAATGGTTCGTGTATATAAAACGTAATTTATACAGTTACCTATTTACATAGCATGTGATTTTATACTTATTTTACTTTTTAGTCATGTTTGGGGGTCGGTGGAACGATGGTCTAAACTGTTGGTTTTCGACCGCTACGACCCGGGTTCGATTCCCGCTTTGAGCGCTTTTTTTTTTTTATGATTAAGAAAAAATTTTCCAATTGTCCCCGATTCTTGCAAAAGTCCACCCCCATCAGCGAGTGCAAGTAAACAAACGGGGCTCTGGCATATTTGTAATTGCAAAGTCGAACAACTTTTCACATGTGTAGACATGTGGTGCACTTATAGTAAAAGCAGTCGCTTCTTCTACCCACCATGATTATCATTGCCTGTACCACGTGTTTTAGCGATAATGATAATAATAATCATTTCAAATTTGTACTATTTTTTCTTCACATTTTATGGAATATCTTCATTTTAAGAAAATTCCACCTTTCTCGTGCTTATCTTAGGTAAAATTTTAAAATAGTTTGTACGTATTCACGTAATGAGATGCACAGGTCGGTGGATGAGTAGGTAACACCCTCGATTCCCGACAGTCATGAACCGGGATTGAATCCCGCGTTAACATTTTGTTTTAATATGTGAATAACCTTCACATATTATTCATTGTTTGAATTATACTAGCCGAATGACCCGGGCAACGCCCGGGTTTTACCCGATTAAATGTTTTTATTTAAATACTATTCGTTACAATTATAAATTGGCGCCGTGGATGTCACTCTTGTGAAACGTCCCGCTCCAAACTTTGTGTCTGAGAAGCGATATTTTTATAGAAAGACTAGCGGACGTACCCGGCTTCGCCCGGGTTTTACCCGAGTAAAAGTTTGTCTAACGAATCTCTCGATAAAGTGAACATTTTTTTCCCGGTCCCTTGAAAAATACTCGATAAGTTGAATAAAATCAATATTAATTGGTTCCCTCGGTAATTGGAAGTTAAAGGAATAGTATCTTGCCTTGGAATTGTATGATTATTCTTGTATGGATGTACCCGGCTTCGCCCGGGTTTTACCCGAGTAAAGGTTTGTTTAACGAATCTCTCGATAAAGTGAACATTTTTTTCCCGGTCCCTTGAAAAATACTCGATAAGTTGAATAAAATCAATATTAATTGGTTCCCTCGGTAATTGGAAGTTAAAGGAATAGTATCTTGCCTTTGAATTGTATCATTATTCTTGTCTCAAATAAATTGCCGTGTCATCCTGAATTTTGTCTTTCCTAATTTTCTACATTACAAAATCATCGTATCATCATGATAATATTTAGAGCAGATTGTTGAATTATAACAGATAAATTAGAATATTTATCTTGATTATTTCTAGGCGAAAAGTTATTTCAAAAATTTTATTTGCTAGAAACCTTCCCAGTACTATACTAAATAACTTCCCAAAGTTTCATGGCGATCCAATGAGTGGTTTGGTCAGGCATAAAGGACAAACAAACAAACAAACAGACACACATACATTCATTTTTATATATATAGATGATCTGGCTTTTGTTTTCTGCTCGAATGAATGTTTTTCTGTTAGAATTTTGTTCCTGCGTACAAAATAATGAACTGGTTTCACCCGTGGTCTCTGCTTTTTGGAATTTTTCCCGATATAATTTTGTATCTGATAATCAAACGTGATACAGCAATGTCGTCATAATCATTTTCTGACTAAAAATATATCTACTTATATATTTGCCTTATTCTGTCTGTTTGTCTGTTTGAAGCTCACGGATGGGATTTTTCATAACCATCGGTGGTTCAGTGGTAGAATGCTCGCCTGCCACGCGGGCGGCCCGGGTTCGATTCCCGGCCGATGCATTTTTTTTTTTTTTTTTACAATTTTTAAAACTCATTTATATATTATACAAGAATGACATCCACGGCGCCAATTTATAATTGTAACGAATAGTATTTGAATAAAAGCATTTAATCGGGTAAAACCCGGGCGTTGCCCGGGTCATTGTATATAATAATTGTATAAACGAATGCAAGACAAAATCACCGCGAATGTTTCTTTTTTTTAAGGCAATTATCGTTATTTATCGTTAATTTTTGTTTCGATTTTATTGAAAAAAAAACGATATGGTGCCTTTAAAAAATGATCTTTATTACTATGCAGTTTTCTATTTAGTCAATATACCTAAGTTCATGTTGCATATGTAATTATCTCTATCGATTTAGTAGGTGAAATGCAAAAAAAAAATCGACATGATGAAATCTTTATGAAAATTCACATTTTTATTTTTATATTTTCAAGACACACACAGTTTGGGGCGGGACGTTTCACAAGAGAGACATCCACGGCGCCAATTTATAATTGTAACGAATAGTATTTTAATTAAAACATTTTGAAAACACACAGTTTGGAACGGGACGTTTCACAAGAGTGACATCCATGGCGCCAATTTATAATTGTAACGAATATTATTTGAATTAAAACGTTTTTAAAATATATACGCACTCGGGTAAAACCCGGGCGTTGCCCGGGCCATTCGTCTAGTAGTTTTAATAATTGATTTATATATATTTTTAAATAGCCTATCGTCTTCCCCGTATTTTTTTTACATATGTATGGAAATTTTGGTTCGAATTGGTGAACTACTGCGAATTTGTATACCGGACATACAAACAAACATACAAACATTCATTTATATATATATAGAAGATGTATGTTCCTCTACAGACCTATAAGCTTATGTCCATAGTTCACTAAATACCCTTAAGCTGCCTTCCATAGAAAATACAGGGTATATTCCAAACCAATCCAATACAATAGTAGAGCGGTCTAGAGGTTAATTTGGCGAAACCGCTGAGAGGGTTCACTACTGATGAACCAAGCCCTCTCATTCAATAACTCATATCATTGCAGTAAGGTCTGTAGAGATAATATTTGATGATATCTTCTATATATATATTGTAACGTTTTATTTTAGCTTTAACTTTTTAAAAATTATCTTATTTTAAAAATCTTTATCTAATTTGTTTGTTTGTTTTAAATAAAAGGCAAATTTACCATGTTGTTGTTCTTCCTTTTTAATGATGATAAAAGTTATTGATCACACATTAAAAATCAATGAAAAACCAATTACAAAATTAATTACAAAATTCAGAAACGTGTCATATCCCTCGGCTTGAAGGATTTATTTTCGCAAAATAAATGGTTTCAATTGTGACACATGAACTTTAACCAAGGAGGAATCATCTTTCAATAATTCACACGTAACACTAGATATTATTCTTGTTATTTGAAAAGGACCCTCATACTTTGGGGATGTTTTGACCATACTTGGATCATTACTAGCTATTTTACGAAGGACCAGATCACCAACTTTGAATGACGACTGCGGATGTTTTGCATCGTGTCGTGCTTTCCACTTTTCTCTATGCTTTGCGCTATTTTCTATTGCTTTCTTCCTTGCATTTTCTATGGTGAAATGTGGTGATTCAGAAAATTCTGGTATTGAACAATCACCAAAAAGTAGGAAATTTGGAGAAAACCCAGTGACATCATGGGGTGTGCTATTATAATCTTTCACAATTTTGGCAAGTAATGATGACCATTTTAGTCTTGGATTCTCTTGAAGGTTTGTTCTTAATTTGGTGAGTATAGTGTCATTCATCTTTTCACACAGTCCATTACTCTGCGGATGATATGGCGTCGAATAGGTGTGTTGAACTTGATGCTCATTCAAAAACTTGTTAAATTCTTTTGATGTAAAATTCTTTCCGTTGTCGGTTAAAATACATTTGATTTGGGGAACAGTTTTGTTGATTTTGTCTAAACATTGAATTACTGCTTGAGAAGTGTTGGTGACAGTAGGGAAAGCCCAAACAAATCTTGTTAGGTGGTCAATTATTACTTGAATGTATTTGTGCTTGGTTTCATTTGCTGCAGAGCCTAGCACAATAGTATCCATTGATATTAATTCCAGTGGTTTCAGATCAGAGTTTGGTGCAACATATTCTCCAATAAATGGTTTATGACTGCATTTAGTTATTTGACATATTTTACATGAGCGAACATAGTCTTTGATGCATCTTATAGCATTCGGCCACCAATAAAATGGTGTTATCAATCTTACTCTCTTGTTAATTGAGGGGTGAGAATGATTATCGTGGTATTCTTTGAGAATTTCTTCTTGGAATGATTCTGGAACAACTGTTTTTAGAACTCCATTATGTTTCACCATAATAAGATCTCGATGAATATGAGAGTTCTTTACAAAACTGAGATCCGCTTTTTGTTGGTGTAGTCGAAGAGTGGGGATTGATATATGAAATGACTGGTGATCTTGACAATGCATCAACATGCGTTTGCTTTGATCCTGATCTGTGGACTATTTTCATTGACTTGGTTGATAATTCAATTATCCATCGGAGATATTTTGCCTTTGGTTTCTTTACGTTGAAGAGCCATTCCAAAGAGCCGAATGATCTGTAATGACTTCAAATGTATTGTTCTCAAGATAAACTTCAAAGTATTCAACTGATTGAACTACAGCAAAGCATTCCAACTCAAATGCAGAATAGTTCTGTTGATGTGGTAGAAGTTTCCCTGAATAATAGGAAATTACATGTTCTTGATTATCATTTCCAATTTGAGCTAAAATAGCACCAATTCCCAGTTTAGATGCATCTGTATAAAGCTTACATGGTAATGAAGGATCATATGTAGAAAGAACTGGATCTGTGGATAAATGTGACTTTAGTTCCTGAAATGATTTGTTAACTTCAGTAGTCCATTTGAATAACTTATTTTTTCTTGTGAGGCTTGTTAAAGGATCTGCAATTTCACTAAATTTAGGAATAAATTTCCTGTAGTAACCTGCTAAACCCAAAAACTGCCTTACTTGCTTCACTGTTTTAGGTTGAGGGAACTCATTTATTGCCTTTGTTTTTTCAGGGTCAGGTTTAATCTTGTTATGTCCTATGATATGACCTAAATATCTTATTTCTTGTTTTGCAAAGGAGCATTTCTTCAACTTGAGTTTGATATTGTTTTCTTTAAGCTTGTCAAATATTTTCTTCATGAGTTCAATATGATCTTTAAAAGTACTGCTGTAAATTAGAATATCATCTTGATAATTACAAACACCGTTCCAAAGAAGATTTCCAATAATATGCTGAATTATTCGCTGAAAAGTACTTGGAGCATTTTTCAAGCCAAATGGCATAACCAAAAATTCATAATGCCCGTCATTTGTAATGAAAGCAGTTTTCTCAACAGAGTCTGGATGCATTTCAACATGCCAATAGCCCCATGCTATGTCAAGTGTTGTGAAGTATTTCGCATTATGTAAGCGATCAAACATATCTTGGATGTATGGAAGAGGCTGCTTGTCATCAATTGTAATTGCATTCAGTTTTCGGTAATCAATGCACATCCTTTGTGAACCATCCTTTTTAGAGACCAACACTACGGGGAAGGCCCAAGGTGACTGAGATTCTCTTATTAGTCCCTTTTTACTCAATTCTTCAACTTGTCTTTTTATTTCATCATATTCGGCAAGTGGTCTTCTATATGGTCTACAACTGATGGGTGGATGTTCAATTGTATGGATCTTGTGTTGAATAGCAATCCTTCCGATGTCAGTTTAATGCTGGCTGAACAATGCTTGATTTTCTTTAAGTAATTGATTAAGCTCTTTTTGCTGAACAGATGGAAGATGCGTTTCAGGAGATATATAAAAACATTCATTTCCTTTAACATACACCGCTTTGTCTTTTGTGTCAATTATTAATCCAATTTTTCCTGCTACATCAAGTCCAATAAGCAATGGATAGCTAAAGTTTTTCACTACATGAAGCTTACACCCGACAAGTTTAGAATGGATTTTCAAAAATACTTCTACTGATCCTAAAGTATATGCAAAACTATCTACTTGTTTAATTTTGATTCTATCGTTTACATTCAATTTTAACTTATGTTGTTTTAAAAGCGAACAGCTCATTAATGAAATAGTTGACCCGGTATCAATAAAAGATGAAACTGGAATATTATTAAGTAAAACTTCAACATTAACAAATCTATAAGGAAAATTGGTATTTGCTATGCAAAGTGAATCAGCTATGGTTTGTTTAACATCTGTGGTGATATTAGTTGCTTGGTGTTTAAGCTTGTCTTTATAATTAGGATCATAATCTTTGCAATCACTTATCCAATGTTTAAAATACAATCCTTTTTTCTTACAAATAGGACACCAATATGGGCAATTTTTTGAGATTGTAGGTGTAGTTATATTAAAAACCTTGGTTTTACTTCTCTGTTGTTTCCTTATTTGATTATTGTTTTGTTCAATCTCCATGGCAATCTGCATCCAATGTGATGGATCTTTAGGCTGGGCTGTTACGAGATAATTTTTCCAATCTAATGGCAATCCATCCGTTAACATTTTTAGCTTCTCGACATTATTGAGGCTTGTTTGATTTAATAATCTAATTTTTTTCTCTAAAATAATCTTCCACGGTTTCTTCTTTTTTAAGTCTTCTTTTTGATGCTGCAACTATAGGGCTTTCAACTTTATAACCAAAGCGCTGAATTAATTTGAGTTTAACAGTATCCCATTTTTTAATGGATGCGTTGCTCAATATTTCATCAGCAAACCATTCTAACGCATCTTTTGATAAATAATAAATTAGGTTATTGATTCTATCAACTTCATCTAGTTTACTAGTTTCCAATTCATATAGTTTAAGCCATGATTCAGGCCGAATTGAACCTTTATCACCGCTAAATTTCTCTAATTTGTTTACATTCGCTGCCATTGTACTTACTTTTTCTTTCGTCGAAGCCTTTTTTGATTTATATTTTAATCCTTTCGTAGCTGCGCCAAATATTTTATGTAACGTTTTATTTTTGCTTTAACTTTTTAAAAATTATCTTATTTTAAATCTTTATCTAATTTGTTTGTTTGTTTTAAATAAAGAGGCAAATTTACCATGTTGTTGTTCTTCTGTTTATTAATTGTTCTTCCTTTTTAATGATGATAAAAGTTATTGATCACACATTAAAAATCAATGAAAAACCAATTACAAAATTCAGAAACGTGTCAATATAAATGAATGTTTGTTTGTATGTCCGGTATACAAATTCGCAGTAGTTCACTAATTCAAACCAAAATTTACATACATAGGTTTAAAAAAATACGGGGAAGACGATAGGCTATTTTAAAAAATATATATAAATCCATTATTAAAACTATATATTCAAATTATTCTACTTAGCTCACGAACAGCGCCCCTCTATCAAAGATTAGATTAAATTATGCTGATGCAAACAAATAGATAATGCTAATAACAAACAATTATAAAAAAAAAATCTTATCTAAATATATATCACTCGGGTAGATATGCACACGGGTCAATCCCGGGGCGAAGCCCGGGTCACCCGTCTAGTTTAAAATAAGCGCATTGCCAGTAAATGTATATGTGTAAAAATGATCATAAACTAGGTTGCTCTTGTTGAGCGGTACCTAATAAAGTGATTTTGGAACCGAGCCGTATTCACTTAATGTACCCAGTGACTAATTTACAAAGCATGTAATATTTATACTTTTTTTGCTTATCCCTAGTACACGTGGTACAGGCCATGATAATATTGGTGGGTAGTTAGCGACTGCTTTTACTGTAAGTGCACCACATGTCTACACATGTGAAAAGCAGTTCAACTTTGCACTTACAAATATGTCAGAGCCCCGTTTGGTTACTTGCACTCGCTGGTGGGGTTGGACTTTTGTAAGAATCGGGGGCCATTGTAGCATTTTTTTAACAGAATAAAGTGTCCAATGCGGGAATCGAACCCGGGTCGTAGTGGTCGAAAACCAAACGGTTTAACCAGCCTTCCACCGACCCCCCTATATTTATACTTATTGTAATTTAGAGTGATGTTTGAAGCGCCGCAAACATCGTTTTTACATATTCTTCTACTGAAAGATTTAACAATCTAATACAGACGACTAAAGTAGGTCACACACCAGATGATGAACAGAATTACAAATGTTCTCCTTTAATGAAGTTTCAAAGAAGAGAAAGTCATTTGGATGTTGGTACTTTTTAATTAAAATATTTTCCATTAAAGGATTTCAACAAACGGTCGTTAGGTTGTTGTTGTCGTGTCCAATGAAGAGCTTCAGATGTCTCCATACATCTCTATCACAGCATGTTCTCTATCTTGGGTGTGTAAAGCTGCTGTTCTGGGTTCATGTCAATTTTCTGTTGTTGTCGTGTCCAATGAAGAGCCTCAGATGTCTCCATACATCTCTATCACAGCAGTCGCAATGTCCACTATCTTGTATGTGTAAAGTTACTGTTCTGGATCCATGTCAATTTTCTGCAAGGCTGCGGCCATTGCTGGGCATGAGAATATGTGAGTAGGTGTTAGTTCCACACCAGGACAGTTGTTACATGTCCTATAGGTTCTTGTGCCATCTGGATGTATTGTCATTCCTTTATAGTGTTTTGTTCTAAGTCTTGTTATAGTTTTTGTCAGTTTCTCTCAGAGTTAGGTGTTTTGATTATTAATATGTTGTCTATATAAATAGATCTTTATATATCAGGCTAACAGCCCTGGTTCAAATTCACATTAATAGGTACCGCTCAGCAAGAGCAACCTAGTTCATGATAATTGAACAATGAATAATATATGAAGGTTATTCACATATTAAACAAATTTTAACACGGGATTCAATCCCGGTTCATGACTGTCGGGAATCGAGGGGGTTACCCACTCGTCCACCGACTTTTGATAGGCCAACAGCCCGAAACGCGTACGTGGTTACCTTTTTAATTAATCAAGAATGGTATTTGACCAATTCTGGAATAATTAAAAATCAACGAATAGTTGATATTTATACCGATGATGGCGCAAACCATCAGCAACTTTCAGTTACACAATAAGGAGATGTCTTTTTTCTTAATTTACCCACCTTATCCCTGTACAATTTCACATTTGTACTAGTTTTTCACTTTTTATTTCTTTATTCCTCGAAGCTGAAGTGCTGTGCTTGAAGCAAAAACATTTGTGAAAAATCTAAAGAAACTTTAATATATTTTCGTAAAAAAAAAAAAAAAAAAAAAAAACGCCCAACGTGGGGCTCGAACCCACGACCCTGAGATTAAGAGTCTCATGCTCTACCGACTGAGCTAGCCGGGCACAAGTTAGTTTTACTTAAAGTATTTCTGTATCATGCGCTCAACATGACAACCATATATATATGTGGTGATTTGTGAAGCAGTCTTGGTAGTTATGTGATGAATGGTAAGGACACACAGAAGACTGGACCTAGAGGCAAAAACCTGTGTGGAGTAGATCGGGGAGGAAAGATAGAAGGTCCCAGGACCACCCTGGGAACAACTGGTATCGAGACCACCTCAGTGCGAACTGTCCCTTGATCAGCACCTTTAGGTGCTTTTAAACTGTTTTGAATAAGCTAAATTGTCCTAGGAGGAAGGGGATTGAAAGCTGACATCTGGTGACCAAGAGGTTGTTTTGACCCGGCTATTGTATCTTCCTTTTCCTCATATTACCACTGTTCCTTGTTCCAAAATCACTTTATTAGGTAACGCTCAACAAGAGAAACCTAGTTTATGATATTTACAACAATGAATAATATGTGAAGGTCATTCATATATTAAAACAAAATGTTAACATGGGATTCAATCCCGGTTCATGACTGTCGGGAATCGAGGGGGTTACCCACTCGTCCACCAACTCTTTTTATATATTTCCAAATATTATTACAAATATATGTGTATGTATATATGTGTTGAAAGAATGGAATTCCCTATATATATATATATATATAATACTAGCGCATTAGCTCATTTCACGAACAGGTCTATAATGACAGCCAGTTCTAAGCCTTATTAATATAGTTCTTATATATATTTTTTCTATTTTTTAAAACGATTTTTAAACATTGTTCTTATATATCTATTTTATCAATTTATATAATGACCAGTCCATCCAACGCCTTAATTTTTATTTAAATCATATAAAAACGTTTTTTATAATATAAATTTGACTATTTCAGCATTTTTAACTTGCTTACTCACGATTAGAATGCAATTATTTGGAACATTTTATAATTGGGTCATATTCGGTTCCAAAATCACTTTATTAGGTACCACTCAACAAGAGCAACCTAGTTTATGATATCTACAACAATGAATAATATGTGAAGGTTATTCACATATTAAACAAAATGTTAACGAGGGATTCAATCCCGGTTCATGGCTGTCGGGAATCGTGGGTGTTACCTACTCGTCCACCAACTCTTTTTTTTTTTTTTTTGGGGGGGGAGGGGGGGCATATTTTAAATGATAGAACCATGACCCACAAATTTGATTTAAAAAAAATATATGGTTGAATAATTATTGTGGATAAGATCTTATTTTAAAACAAATAAACACTTTATTTTGAACAACCTGTAAATATTTGAGAAAAAGGCATCTATTAATCGTGAAAGCTGCTGATAACTTGCGCCATCTGTCGGAATAAATATCAACTATTCGTAGATTTTAAATTTTTCTAGGGGGGTCGGTGGAAGGCTGGTTAAACCGTTTGGTTTACGACCACTACGACCCGGGTTCGATCCCCGCATTGGACACTTTTTTCTGTTTAAAAAAAAAAAATGCTCCAATGGCCCCCCGATTCTTGCAAAAGTCCAACCCCACCAGCGAGTGCAAGTAACCAAACGGGGCTCTGGCACATTTGTAAGTGCAAAGTCGACATGTGGTGCGCTTACAGTAAAAAGCAGTCGCTAACTACCCACCATGATTATCATTGTCTGTACCACGTGTACTAGGGATAAGCAAAAAAAATTTTTCCAGAAATACCAAAATTTTTGATAAATATCGATTCTTGATTAATCAAGAAAAACTAACCACGTACGCGTTTCGGGCTGTTGGCCCTCATCAGCGTGGTACAAGCTGTACCTCAACGACCAAACAAAACTGGTCATTCAGGCATCCTGAAAAATCATGAAACGGGTAGTTAAGGCCAGAAGTGCGTGAGAACGCAAATCAACGTAAAAAATAATAATACAAAAGTCAAATTCCAACAGATGGTTAAAGCCATCAGCAACTTTTAGGTATCCTCTTACCGGGGAGTTGATAAATAGTAAAAATGGTAATTTTGTAAATGAAAACTGTCCTTTGTGGAGAGGTGTCCGCTAAAGGGAGATTCTACTGTATCTTTTGTCTAGTAAGTAGATATATCTCTATACATTGCAACTAGGTGTCCTTTGAAGTAGGTTTTATGAATAAACTGAATTAAAAAAAAAAAAAACGCCCAACGTGGGGCTCGAACCCACGACCCTGAGATTAAGAGTCTCATGCTCTACCGACTGAGCTAGCCGGGCATACTTTTGTAATTCTCAAAGGTATTTTTAAAAATACATAACCATCCATCCTTGAACACTATATTTTTCCGTTTATCATTACTCTTCACAATTCATCCTTTCATACTTTATCCCTAATGTTAGAAATAATCGTTATTTCTCCTTAAAATAAATTTCGATTTTTCGTTCAAAAGAAATACATGCGAGATAACTCCGCCCTTGCCGGTCCCAAGCCCGGATGAAAAAGGAGGAGAGGGAGCAGTAACAAGCTCACTAAAAAACCTGGGCTCAGCTGCCCGGCTGATAGTACCCTATAAGAACTCCTAATCCAGGTATACAGGATGAGCAGCGTTTGTACTCCATGTTAGGAGTGGCTTTACATGGCATCTGTTCCTCATGTCAGAGGTGGCCATTTATTTTGGAGCTAAGTCGGCCTGCCACTGAGTAGTGCTCCCAGTCTTAATGACAAAGGCAGACGCATTCTACTCCACCTAGTGTGGAGATAAGAAAGAAGAAGACATGCGGGATAATTTCAAATGCCGTTCTACCTATTAAAGTAAACAAAAGTGATGAAAAATTATATATTTTTGCATTAAGTAAAGAGCTAAAATCGCTCGCTAACGACCTACTGGCTGTCAGAATCTCCATGGATGAAATACGGCTGAACTTCATTCTTACAGAACTTGAAGGATCCCATATAACACTCGGCTCATACTGTGGCAATACAACTCTATTAATTAAACCTCCCATTAATTTTTCCATTGCAGTAAAGACAGTAGAAATTGTTTTATTTTTAAAATAATCATACGCGTCTATAATAGTTTCGTATTTTGATAACAGATGGCGCGCTAGTGCATCACAATATAAATGTTCCAATAAAAGACACAAAATGATATTTGCGGAAGAGCGATTGCTTGAAGCATATTATATATTTATAAAATTGTATGTAATTCTGCTGTCCTCAAAGCTTATGTCCATAGTTCATCTAAAATACCCATTCAAAGAGTCTAGCATCAGTATCACTATAAAAAGAAGTTCCAAAAATGCAATATAACAGCGGTATGGTAGATTAAACTGGCGAAACCGCTGGAAGGGTTCACCACTGATGAGCCAGACCCTCCCATTATTTTTTCCATTGCAGTAAGGACAGTAGAAATTGTTTAATTTTAAAAAAGAATCATACGCATCTATAATAGTTTTGAATATGCATAACTCTATTTACCTTAACAGGATTTTATGGGAATGGAAATGGATTATAATCATTTGGTAAGACGTTCTCAGTTTTATTTGCATTCAATATGTTTTTCATACCGCTTATATAGACTGATGTACCACATTGTGGCCTAAATATGTATATGTTATATCTCTAAAAATTGATGAGATACATAAAAACCAACATTATATTCGTGATCAGCACCTCAAATTAAGATGGTGCATTATCAAAAACATATTTTTCAGTGTAGAACAGTGTTATCAAAGATGTTTTTATGTTTCGAAATGTCCTTGTTAAAATAAATTTGGTTTTTGATTACCCGTTCTGTGGTCTCTGTTGGAAAAAAAGAAAGAAAATCTTTTTAAATAATAAGTTAATGAACTTAAAATACTTTTAGGCTGACAATACTCTAATAAGAAGAATGAAGAGTGATATTTTCGTTTATATAATTAGTAATATAATAACAAATAGATTCAAAAAGGATAAGTTTCTTTATTTGAAAAATCAATTCAAGCTTTCGGGCGCAAGCTGCCCTTCTACAGGAATAATGGATACAATTTCAAGTAGTCATGTATGTACAGATATATATATTTTCTTTAAATGGTTTCTCGCTTTGGTCTTGTATAGCGTGAGTGGATCACATACCACGTGATTTAGTTTAAATCAAAGAAAAGCCTTGATAAAGAAAGGCGTGTTGCCCCTAGAAATATTAGCTGATTAACAATTTATATCCAGTGTATGCCCCCCCCCCCCCCCCCCTATATTTATTTATACATATATATATATAAGCTATTTTTTGCATATTTGATTTAAACTAAATCACCTGGTATGTGATCCACTCACGCTATACAAGACCAAAGCGTGAAACCATTTAAAGAAAATATATATATCTGTACATACATGACTACTTGAAATTGTATCCATTATTCCTGTAGAAGGGCAGCTTGCGCCCGAAAGCTCGAATTGATTTTTCAAATAAAGAAACTTATCCTTTTTGAATCTATTTGTTATTTAATTATTGAAAGGATTATTCGTCTTAAATATAATTAGTAAGTTTAATTGTTAAATGTTTTTTTCTCTCTCTCTCTTATTTATTCATATTTATATTTATTCTGTATTTAACCTTATATAATAATATATGGACATTGTGTAATAAATCAGTTTCAATCTCAATCTCTCTCTCTCTCTCTCTTTCAAAATAATAAATTTAAAATACTTTCTTAAAAGGTAAAATCGCCTAATTCTTTAAAACCATTTCAGTAAACTTGTTATTTGTTGTTTCATCGTCTGAACCATAAAAGATTCCCAACATTCTCACTTATTAAAATAAAAACATAAAGCCTCCATAATATTGATATAGATCCATCGCATATTGACACGAAACCCATATCCTATGACAGTGCAACAATGTTCTCTAATTACAAATGTAATGTATATGTGCAAATAGGAATTGCTGATTGGAGAAATATCATCTTTCAGAATGAATTTCATATGTCATTGGTTAGAGTTATCGTTTTTCAGATTTTTGTTTTGTCATATCATCTCATCCCCATAGTTAAAGATACCTTTTCAGAATGAATATTCACATTTGCTGGTTGTATACACTCGTTTTTTTTTTTTTTTTTTTTTTTTTTTCAGATTAAAATCACATTTTATGGTTGTAGAGACCTTTTTACAAAGTGAATATCACATTTTTTTAAATTTTAGATACTATTTTTTTTTTCAGAATATGAATTTCATATGTCATTGGTTAGAGTTATCCTTTTTCAGATTTTTGTTTTGTCATTTCATCACATTCTTTCCCCATAGTTAAAGATACCTTTTTCAGAATGAATTTCACATTTTCTGGTTGTAAACATCCGTTTTTTTTAAATCAATATAACATTTTATTTGAAAAAGTAAAAATTAATATCAGGTAAAAAGTTTCTTTTCATTTAAATTTGCAAGTTTTCGAGCAAATTAAAAGAAACCTGTAGTGTGTCGATTTATTAGTCCAGCGATGGCCCAGAAAGTATTTCAAAGTTAGTGTTTTATTGGTATTACTTATTGGCTATATTTTTAGAGGAAGACAAAAGGACAACACCCTAGAATGTCTATTCTGGTTCTCATTCACTTCCGCTGATCTGCCGCGCCGCACAGCGGTGGTCATCTCCAATTTCATGTTCCCCGCTTGTATGTTTGCTGACCGCGTGGTCCGTCATCCCAGCTGGCTGGAAGGAAGTCTCTCGGCCCCCACAAACTTTTTACCTGATATTGATTTTTACTTTTTCAAATAATTTTTGGTTAATTATTGCTCACATAACATTTTATGATTGCAGATACATTTTTACAGCGTGAATATCACACGCCATATCCACAATTAGGATAATTGCGTGTATATTTTAAATTATATACAATTAACACAATTGAACATTAGGAATCATGAAAATTAAACGTTCGATGTCAAATTTTGCATATAGTAATTAGAAATAGTAGCTTGAAATATGTACAGTCAACACTTTCGCCTTGAAATATACATCCTGCAGAATCTATTAAACTTAATGTATTGGTCTTTATTGCAAACAACTTGTTTTGTATTAGTCAGGTAAAGTTGGTTTTCTTCCTTTTTTTATTTTATGATTGTAGATACCTTTTTACAGAATGAATATCACATTTTTTAAAATTTTGGATACCATTTTCAGAATGCATATCATTTATTCTATAATACAATATAATGCGGTTATGATTATAGAACGACGTTTAACAAGTTTTACTGCAAATATTTCTTGTTACAGAACGAAAAATCTTAATTTGTCATTATTTTTTAAGGAGAAATAATGACTATTCCTATCCTTAGAGATGAAGTATGGATCTTGTATCATCTGGATGTATTGTTATTCCTTTATAGTGTTTCATTCTAAGTCTGTTTTTGTAATTCTTCTCTCAGAGTTTATTTCGCATATTTGATCTTTCCTTAATCTTTTATTGAATTATCTTGTATTTTGTCAAAGCATCAGCGTTAAATACTGACATTTGTTCGTTCCTTTGGATGAACTTTCTGGCTTCCTTTGATAATAGTCTCCAAATGACATTATGGTTTCTCATAGTATGTTCTCCTAAGTTGTTGCTGCAAAACAGTATAAATCGGTTTAAAAAGTAATTTAAGATATTCGGATAAGATACATTCACCTTCCAGATGAACTGAGAATGAGCGCGTTCACAGTAGGGCCGAGCATCTACTGTATGTAAATAGGAAGTGAGACCATTCCGCCCATATGCCATCCAACTCTGACAATTCAATTAGCTAAAGAGATTTTGTTTTAGATAACCCTCGTGTTCCATTCTCCCAATATCGTATTTCATCTGTCTTCAATGACATTAAGGTTTCTCATAATATGTTCTCCTAGGTATGTTTACCTCTAGTAGCTTCTAACTGTACTTACTGCTGCAAAACGGCATCAATCGGCTAAAAAAGTAATTTAAGATATTCGGATCAGACAAATTCACCTTTCAGATGGACTGAGGATGAGCAAGTACCCAGTAGAGCCGAGCATCTGCTGGAAAGACATAGGAAGTGAGACCATTCCGCCCCATATGCCATCCAACTCTGACAATTAAACAAGCTACTGAAGAGATTTCCCTCTAGATTGACCCTTACTTTCCCAATGGCGTATTTCATTTGTCTCCAAATTACAATAAGGTTTCTTCTAGTGTGTTCTCCTAGGTATGTATATCCATTAGTAGCTTCTAACTGTACTTGCTGCTGCAGAACGGCATCAATCGGCTAAGATATTCGAATGAGACACATTTGCCTCCCAGATGGCCTGAGGATGAGCGTAGGGCCGAGCATGTACTAGATGTGAGACCATTCGGCCCCACATGCCTACAACTCTGACAATTCAATTAGCTATTGAAGAGACTTTGCTTTAGATTCACCCTTACTTTCCCAATAGCGTATTTTTTCTGTCTCCAATGACATTAAGGTTTCTTCTAGTGTGTTTTCCTAGGTGTCTTCTTCTTCTTTCTTATCTACACTCAATCATATTAGGGTATCAAGTTTGTACAGCTTGTTGATGGTGTGGGTGAAGTAGAATGCATCCGCCTTTGTCATTAAGACTGGAAGTACTACTCAGTAACATGCCGACTTAGCTCCAAAAGAAATGGATCCTATGACATGAGGAACAAGCGCCATGTGTAGCCATTCCTAACATGGAGTACAAACGCTGCTCATCCTGTATCCCTGGATTAGGAGCCCTTACAGGGTACTATCAGCATGGCCAGCTGAGCCTATGTTTTTTGTGAGCTTGTTACTGCTCCCCTCCTCCTTTTTCATCTGGGCTTGGGACTGGCAAAGGTGGAGTTTCTCCTAGGTGTGTATATCTCTGGTAGCTGCTAACTGTACTTGTTGCTGCTGCAGCCAAGGAGCTCGATGTCCAGCTTCAAGCCATGTACAACTCCAGCCCCTGCCTCTGTCTGGATTGTCAGGGCCCGCTGGGTGGCGTGACGGTCGGCGTAGCCGTTCTACATCGCCTGAAAGTGCCAACCAGGTACTGGTCATCACTAACTGCCCATCTACTGTAGGACTCATGCTGTGATTCTACTGTAGCACACCTCAAATTACGCGCAGATCAAAGTTATTCACTCTACATACATATAAACCTTAACTATACAGTAGAACCTAGTAAAGGACAACACCTAATTACATAACCAAAGTGTCCTTTAGAGAGAGGCGTCTTCTTACTGGAGAGTTGCTTCTTCTTCTTCTTTCTTATCTCCACTCAATTATATTAGGGTATCAAGCTTGTAAAGTTGACAACCATCATGACTGGGTGAAGTAGAATGCGTCTGCCTTTGTTATAAAGACTGGGAGCACTACTCAGTAGCATGCCGACTTAGCTCTAAAAGAAAAAGCCACCTCTGACATGAGGAACAGACACCATGTGAAGCTGCTCCTAACATGGAGTACAAACGCTGCTCATCCTGTATCCCTGGATTAAGAGCCCTTACAGGGTACTATCAGCCAGGCCAGCTGAGCCTAGGTTTTTAGTGAGCTTGTTACTGCTCCTCCTCCTTTTTCATCCGGGCTTGGGACCGGCAAAGGCGAAGTTGGAGAGTTGCTAAATAGTAAAAATGGTAGTTTTACAAATAAAACTGTCCTTTGTAGAGAGGTGTCCTCTAGCTGGAGTGTCTTTTCCTGGAGGTTCTATTATATCTCTTTACATTTTCTTTCAAAAGGGTTCCACTTCACATCTAACATTTGTAATCTTTTTAGCCCCTCTTTTTTCAACATTTTGACTTATGTAAACACTCTTGCTTACACATACATTGACCCAAAATAGCTTTGATTTATCAAAAATATTTTTTGATTGGTTGTTGAAGTACAACCAGCAGCACGTTAACGAGAGAGAGAAAAAAAACATATGGTGCTAGCTTTTCTTGATTTATAAGGAAAAAGTTTTGTTGGGGGATTAAATAATTTTTTCGAGTAAAAAAATATATATGTATAAAATATATAACTCTGAAAGATATTTGATACATAGTGAACTTTATTGAAGACACACTCATGGACAAAACTTAAAAGGAGGTTTACCTTTTAGCATTTATATCGGGATTCAGACAATAACTCTGAAAGATATTACAGTGACCTTTATTGAAGACACACGAGATAACCAAGTGTGAACAAAATTGCCTTTGTCTCCTTCAAAAAAATAGACAACCAGACACACCAAAGACTTTCCACCTCCTTAAGTTTTGTCCATGAGTGTACATGTTCTTTATTGTTAGCAGCCCACTAAATCTGCTTGGCAATCCAGAATTGGCGAATGTTTTATTAAGTAAAAAAAAGGGCATCTCCTTATCGTGAAACTAAAAGTTACTGATGGCTTGCGTAATCGATCGGAATAAATATCAACTATTCTTGTTGATATTTTTAATTATTTGATATTTATTCTGATAGATGGCGCAAGCCATCAGTAACTTTCAGTTACATTATAAGGAGATGCCTTTTTTTTCTTGATTTATGCGCTTTATACTAGTAGAATATCACACTTGTACTGTTTTTTTGAGAATGTTTTATCGTTATATGATTTATGTTGGAAGAATGTCAAGGTGTCTATAGAGGGAGGCTACACCCGTGGCGTCTGGTTCTGCAGCTGGTAGATACCATCTGGTGGCACAGTTTCCTTTTTACCTCATCATATCACTAAGATCCGTCCATGGCTAGACACGCTTGTTCGGCGGTACAACTACTACAATAGGAAGGATACAGAGAAGATTAGCATGGCCCCTGTGATACCAGTTCGGCGGTACAACTACTACAATTGGAAGGATACAGAGAAGATTAGCATGGCCCCTGTGATACCAGTTCGGCGGTACAACTACTACAATTGGAAGGATACAGAGAAGATTAGCATGGCCCCTGTGATACCAGTTCGGCGGTACAACTACTACAATAGGAAGGATACAGAGAAGATTAGCATGGCCCCTGTGATACCAGTTCGGCGGTACAACTACTACAATAGGAAGGATACAGAGAAGATTAGCATGGCCCCTGTGATACCAGTTCGGTGGTACAACTACTACAATAGGAACATACAGAGAAGATTAGCATGGCCCCTGTGATACCAGTTCGGCGGTACAACTACTACAATAGGAAGGATACAGAGAAGATTAGCATGGCCCCTGTGATACCAGTTCGGCGGTACAACTACTACAATAGGAAGGATACAGAGAAGATTAGCATGGCCCCTGTGATACCAGTTCGGCGGTACAACTACTACAATAGGAACGATACAGAGATGATTAGCATGGCCCCTGTGATACCAGTTCGGCGGTACAACTACTACAATAGGAACGATACAGAGAAGATTAGCATGGCCCCTGCGCAAGGATGACACTCAAAATCGTGAAGTGTTCCATGGCTAGATACGGCGCACACAGGGGGAGATATATAAATACCACATTTAATACAGAAAAGCGTACTATCTTAATCTACCATGTAGCTGAAGAGATTTGGTGAAAGAATGAACAAACCGTCGATATTTGACTGCCAATATCCAGGATCGATTCCCACATTGGACACTTTTTTATAAAGAAAAAAGTTTTGTAATCGTGTTTTAAATAACATAATAGATTTATGCTTACTTTGTTATCGTTTTGTGTTGAGGATGTA
>CP092863.1:73128717-73162339 GCA_030710605.1 Cordylochernes scorpioides | reverse complement strand
GATCGTTATCAGTGATTTTTCCCCCTTTGTGCCCGTGCCGGACGGGGCCACTCACCCACCCTAAAGAGGCTCCAACCGGACGACGGCTCCAGTCTTTGGACCTAGCGACCTCCCAACGCTCCAAGGAGGTCACATCCCCCTCCTCGCTCCAAGAGGAGGGAGATGTTCTAGGCACCACGTTATCAATGATACTTGAATGATACAATTAAGTGTGCTATCTCCTATCTCTATCAATGCTTCAATACTCTTATACTTCTTCCCAACTTGAAAATTAAAAGTATACAAGAGAATGAATTGCCAAACAACATCTTTAAGAAGAAATCGAAAGTTTTCAGCAACAAGTTTCTTTTATTTGTGCTGTATAATCGGCAACCTTTCAGACTATGACTTCCTTCAAAACAGTCAACTATACCTATTCATAATAAAATTGTGGAAAAAAAGTTTTAAAATTACAAAATATTTTCTCACAATGAGTTTCCTTTTTATTACAAAACGCTAGCTTTCAAGTGATAATCGCTTCTCAACGGGCTTAATAAAACATCGACTATATCCTACAAGAATACGCTACGCGCGTATGTTTTTGTAAATATTGTCAAGAGGCTTTGCGGCTCTAATCACGAGAGGCCCCATGGGACGCCTGTCAATCATCCCTGGACTCCGGGGGTGGGGGCCACGGGTGTGAGGGGTTCTCGGAATCTGGTCGGCGGAGGGGCTGACGTCGCTCATTAGGATTATCTTTTAACTTGGGGTAAGTTGTACACTCTCTCTCTCCCTATATATACCCCTTATAATAAATTAATTATTCCCAAATTTGCCCTTGCTTTATTTATCTCCGCGACAATATTTATTATAAGATATAGTCGATGTTTTATTAAGCCCATTGAAGAGCGATTATCACTTGAAAGCTAGCGTTTTGTAATAAAAAGAAACACATTGTGAGAAATATATTTTGTAATTTTAAAACTTTGCCTGTCCTAAAGCTATCATAGTACGAAAGATTGATGATTATACAACACAAATAAAAGAAACTTTTCGCTGAAGACGTTGATTCCTTCTTCAATTAAAAGTTTCCATAGCAAAAAGTAAAGGAAAAAGATTTCAAACCTCACGGTTCAATCTACAGATGGGATTCTATTGAACATGGGAACAAGATTATTTTACATATGTAGAACCTCTCTTTAGCGGACACCTCTCTACAAAGGACAGTTTTAATTTGCAAAATTACCATTTTTACAATTTAGCCACTCTCTGGTAAGAGGGCACCTCTCCCTAAAGGACAGTTTTCATTAGAAATATTACCATTTTTACAATTTATCAACTCTCCGGTAAGAGGACACCTCTCCACAAAGGACCGTTTTCATTTGCAAAATTACTATTTTTACTATTAAGCAAATCTCCAGTAAGAGGAGACCTCTCTACAAAGGACAGTTTTCATTTGCAAAATTACCATTTTTACAATTTAGAAACTCTTCGGTAAGAAGATACCTCTCCCTAAAGGACATTTTGGCTCTACAAGTAGGTGTTGTCCTTTACAGGGAGGTTCTACTGTATTTTACATTTACATATATCTAAATATATATATTATACGTTGCATATATATATTTAATTGGCATCTATCTATAAAATTTGTTACAATAATATTTTTGGCAATATGTTTCTTTTCACATATATCATCTAATATTATCTCTATAGACCTTACTGCAATGATAAAAGTTATTGAATGGGTGCTTAGCTCATCACTCACCAGGGATAATTACGTCCGTTTATAATTGTTAAATAAAAACAATTATATATATCACTATATAATAAAATGAGATGTACAATTAAACCTGTCTATAGCGCCCCCTCTTGGGACTCACTAAAATAGGGTGCTATAGAGAGGGGTTGCTATAGACAGGTCACTTTTAATGTAAAATCGCATCGTACTACGTATTTAAAATCGGGCGCTATAGAGAGGGAGGAGTTATTTATAGGGGGCGCTATAGACAGGTCACTTTTAAGGTAAATTGCATCGTACAACGTTTATAAAATAGAGCGCTATAGAGAGGAAGGTGCTATTTAGAGGGGCGCTATAGACAGGTTTAACTGTATTGCCATAGTGATTCAGCAAATTGAAAAAAAAAAAAAAAAAACATTAGACGTTTATTTGAAAATTGTTTGAACTAAATAACATTATCATCGTGAATGATCAAGTGAGAAATGCAATGATAAAAGTTATTGAATGAGAGTTCTTAGCTCATCTCCCACCAAGGATAATTGCGTCTATGTATAATTGTTAAACAGAAGCAGTTCACATGTGTAGACATGTGGTACACTTACAGTAAAGGCAGTCACCTACTTCTAGCCACCATGATTATCATGGCCTGTACCACGTGTACTAGGGATAAACAAAAAACACTATACAAAAAAAGAAACACAATGAGATAGATTAGAAACCTGATCCTTTCAGGTTAGAAAGATAATCATAAATATATTTACAAAATTGATTAAATCTCTGACAATTCTCTCTGCTATTTACAAATTTGTACAAATCTTCAATATTATTAACTGTCTGTTATCTAATGCTATAGAAAAGTGGGTATTTCAACAGTAGGTGTCTCGAGTCGTTGGTTTGCTTGCCACAATTATTGTTGTATTATCTTTCTAACCTGAAAGAATCAGTTTCCTAATATAGTTAAACCTGTCTATAGCGCCCCCTCTAAATAGCGCCTTCTTCTCTATAGCGCCCGATTTTAAATACGTAGTACAATGCGATTTACATTAAAAGTGACCTGTCTATAGTGCCCCCTCTCTATAGCACCTTATTTTAGTGAGTCCCAAGAGGGGGCGCTATAGACAGGTTTAACTGTAATTCCTTGCCACAATTATTGTTGCATTAAAGAAACTTTGTTTTCTTTGATTTCTTTTGTTATTTACGTAAAGCATCGATGCTATCACAACTATTGATTTCAGAAGATGACCGACTTCTGTACTATGGAATTGTTTGAGATTCTTCGGTCACATCGCGCGACACAGGGGAATGGAGTACACCATACTGACTGGAAAGACATCTAGGCGATGCATATCTAGACGCCCACCGACACGCTTCGTGGACCAATTAAAGGAACGTCACTGACTTAACGGTCGCCTAGATGGTACATCGAGACAGAGATGACACGGAAATATCTTTATTTACGGGGCTGCTAACCAAAATAGATGATTTTTGAGCCCCAATGGCCGCATAAAGCGGAATATATACAAAGCACTATGACCAGGCTGGAGAGGCTAGGGACAGGATCTCTGTCAGGGAAGAGGCAGGTTAGGCCGCATTGGGCCCGCGGAGGTCAGGAGGCAGGAAGAGGGCGGGAGAAAGAGATGGCTGGCGTCGCATTATGATTGGGATGTAATACGTACAGTGGGCCACAACGTTTGATCGCGAATAAAATGGTTGTAATAATAATTTACTTAAGGAGAATATATATATAGTAGAACCTCCCTGTAAAGGACAACACCTAATTTGAGAGTCAAAGTGTCCTTTAGGGAGAGATGTCCTCTTACCAGAGAGTTACTAAATAGTGAAAATGGTAATTTTGCAAATGAAAACTGTCCTTTGTGGAGAGGTGTCCGCTAGCGGTGTGTCCACTAAAGGGAGGTTCTACTGTATATATAAAATGAAGGTTTCACATGTTTTATCTAGGTGTAATTCAGTTCTCAACGAAACGTTGTAACAAGGCAAGTGTGTCAACACGGTTTGCTGAGTCAGGTTGTCGGGGCTTCCCACCGTGTTCTGTCAGCAGGTCAGTTAGCCGGGTATAGAACACCTTCCGTTCTCACTACACTCAACTTTTTTTTTGATTCTGCATTGGAATAAATGTAAACAACAAAAGCACTATATTTTAATTTTAAATCCAATTTTATTGGCGTTTTAATAATGTAAAATATTTTCTCCCGTAGAAGGGCTTTCTTGACCGAAAGCTTGAGAGATTTTTAAATAAAAAATATTTTTAAAAGAAACTTTTCCCTGGAATGTTCTTATTTTTATATTTACTATACAAGGTAATAAATAAATAGCCAAACGATGTCTCCTCTGGGTTGTCAATTCTGATAAACGAATTCGATAATTTACAAGATCAGGTAAATAATTACTCATTAAAATGAATAAAAATGCACTCAACTTTTACCTTTGAAGATGATAAAATCCTAAACTGTTGCAATTAAAATCCTCCCTTGAAGACAACCAAATCCCAAAAGGCTGCATACAGAAAGGTTCTATATGAAGATGATCAAATCCTAAAGAGCTCCAAATGTCTTTTTCTCCCGCCTTCTTCCTGCCTCATGACCTCCGCGGACCCAATCCGGCCTAAACTGCCTCTTCCCTAACGGAGATCCTGTCCCTAGCCTCCCCAGCCTGGTCATAGTGGTTTTATATATTCCACTTTATGCGGCCATTGGAGCCCAAAAATCATCTATTTCGGTTAGCAGCCCCGTAAATAAAGATATTTCCGTGCCATCTCTGTCTTGAGCTCGATTTCCATCTCGGCGACCGTTAAGCCAGTGAGTTCCTTTAATTGTCTTTTGCTATTTTGAATCAGCTTTCCTTTTCCCATGAATGTCCATTGTATATACCTGGACACCCACCGACACGCTTCGTAGACCAATTAAAGGAACTCACTGACTTAACGGTCGCTGAGATGGTACGATCGAACTCAAGACAGAGATGGCTGATGTCGTATCGTGTTTGGGATGTAATACATACAATGGGCCACAACGTTCAATCACGAATAAAATTATTGTAATAATAACAACGCTCAGGAGGCTGTTGTTGGGTGCTACGCTGCCTGGAGTATAGGAGCTCCATATATTATTTCTTCCTGTGGTTATTATTATTGCGTATGATATTGTTTTTTACAGCACAATACAACAATGTTGGCAAGTTTCTCTAGAGTGATTCCTGTGGTGAATCTGTATAAGACCGCTGGTCTTAATAAAGCTTTGTGTGTGAAATAACAACGCAAGAGTTTCATCTTAAAGATAAAGGTTGCCTAGCTGTCATAATATTTCATTGCAATGAGGTCACTTCGGCTAGGAAATTATATTTATTCATTTTCGACCAAAACGTTTGGCTTCTCTTCCTTCCTCGATCTAGGCGACTGTTCACCAACCTATTCTTGAGAGGTATTCCAAGAAGACGTAAAATCCACGGATATAAAACCAATTAAGCGCGAACAAAACTTGCAGATTATTGTCAGTACCATTCCACAGGGCGAGTCCACAGCTCAGGTCGGCCGATAATAAAATAAGATAGGAGAGAATGGCCTTGTCTTTGATAACATTTGGAGCTCTTTAGGATTTGATCACTTCAAGTAGAACCTTTCTGTGCGCAGCAGTTTGCGATTTGGTTGTTTTCAAGGGAGGAATTTAATTGCAACAGTTTAGGATTTGATCATCTTCAGGTAAAGATTTTCTGTACAGAGCTCTTTAGGATTTGATCACCTTCAAGTAGGACCTTTCTGTACGCAACAGTTTGGGATTTGATCATCTTCAAGAAATATTTTCAGTACGCAGCTGTTTAGGATTTGATCACCTTCAGTTAGAACCTTTCTGTACGCAGAAGTTTGGGATTTGGTTGTTTTCAAGGTAGGATTTTAATTGCAACAGTTTAGGATTTGATCCTCTTCAAGTAAAGATTTTCTGTACAGAGCTCTTTAGGGTTTGATCACCTTCAAGTAAAACCTTTCTGTCCGCAGCAGTTTCGAATTTGGTTGTTTTTCAAGTGAAGATTTTCTGTACGGAACTGTTTAGGATTTGATCACTTCAGGTAGACCCTTTCTGTACGCATCTGTTTGGAATATATTTGTTTTCAAGAAAATATTTTCTGTTCGCAGGCTGTTTAGGGTTCACCTTGAGGTAGAACCTTTTTGTACGCAACAGATTGAGATTTGATCCTCTTTAAGTGGAGATTTTCTGTACGCAGCTGTTTAGGATTTGATCCTATTCAAGTGAAGATTTTCTGTACGCAGCAGTTTAGGATTTTATCCTCTTCAAGTGAAGATTTTCTGTACGCAGCAGTTTTGGATTTGGTCCTTTTTAAGTGGAGATTTTCTGTACGCAGCAGTTTAGGATTTTATCCTCTTCAAGTGAAGATTTTCTGTACGCAGCAGTTTTGGATTTGGTTCTTTTTAAGTGGAGATTTTCTGTACGCAGCTGTTTAGGATTTGATCCTATTCAAGTGAAGATTTTCTGTACTCAACAGTTTTGGATTTGATTCTCTTCAAGTTAAGATTTTCTGTACCTGTACGCAGCGCAGTTTTGGATTCGATAATCTTTAAGTAAAGATTTTCTGTACACAGAAAATTTTGGAACTATAGAAATGACTGCACGTGGACTGACGATGGCACAATTTGTAGAGGATATTGATGTTTGGCAATATACGTAATGAAATATTGATGAGAGGTTGAAATACCCCGGATGTCCATCCTATATTGACGTGTCGCGGAATGTCCTGTCGGGAGAGTTGTGGACTGCCCAGGAAGGTGATGTGTGTTGTTCAAACTACAGACATTCAAAACATTTCCTTAAAACCCAGAAATGACTAATCAATTTTATAGAGAATCCCATATACAGTAGAACTACCTCCCTGTGAAGGACAACACCTAATTACAGAGCCAAAGTGTCCTTTAGGGAGAGGTGTCCTCTTACAGGAGAATTGCTACAGTAGAATCTCCCTGTAAAGGACAACACCTAATTACAAAGCCAAAGTGTCCTTTAGGGAGAGGTGTCCTCTTACAGGAGAATTGCTACAGTAGAATCTCCCTGTAAAGGACAACATCTAATTACAAAGCCAAAGTGTCCTTTAGGGAGAGGTGTCCTCTTACAGGAGAATTGCTACAGTAGAATCTCCCTGTAAAGGACAACACCTAATTACAAAGCCAAAGTGTCCTTTAGGGAGAGGTGTCCTCTTACAGGAGAATTGCTACAGTAGAATCTCCCTGTGAAGGACAACACCTAATAGCATAGCCAAAGTGTCCTTTAGGGAGAGGTGTCCTCTTACCGGATAGTTGCTAAATACAGTAGAACTACCTCCCTGCAAAAGACAACACCTAATTACAAAGCCAAAGTGTCCTTTAGAGAGAGGTGTCCTCTTACCGGATAGTTGCTAAATACAGTAGAACTACCGTCCTGTAAAGGACAACACCTAATTACAAGCCAAAGTGTCCTTTAGAGAGAGGTGTCCTCTTACCGGATAGTTGCTAAATACAGTAGAACTACCTCCCTGTAAAGGACAACACCTAATTACAAAGCCAAAGTGTCCTTTAGGGAGAGGTGTCCTCTTACCGGATAGTTGCTAAATACAGTAGAATTACCTCCCTGTAAAGGACAACACCTAATTACAAAGCCAAAGTGTCCTTTAGGGAGAGGTGTCCTCTTACCGGATAGTTGCTAAATACAGTAGAATTACCTCCCTGTAAAGGACAACACCTAATTGCAAAGCCAAAGTGTCCTTTAGGGAGAGGTGTCCTCTTACCGGATAGTTGCTAAATACAGTAGAATTACCTCCCTGTAAAGGACAACACCTAATTGCAAAGCCAAAGTGTCCTTTAGGGAGAGGTGTCCTCTTACCGGATAGTTGCTAAATACAGTAGAATTACCTCCCTGTAAAGGACAACACCTAATTACAAAGCCAAAGTGTCCTTTAGGGAGAGGTGTCCTCTTACCGGATAGTTGCTAAATACAGTAGAATTACCTCCCTGTAAAGGACAACACCTAATTACAAAGCCAAAGTGTCCTTTAGGGAGAGGTGTCCTCTTACCGGATAGTTGCTAAATACAGTAGAATTACCTCCCTGTAAAGGACAATACCTAATTACAGAGCTAAAGTGTTCTTTAGAGAGAGTTGTCCTCTTACAGGATAGTTACTAAATAGTAAAAATGGTAATTTTGCAAATGAAAACTGTCCTTTGTGGAGAGGTGTCCGCTAAAGGGAGGTTCTACTGTATACACTCATAGACAAAACTTAAGGACATGTAACGTCTTTGATCTCGCCTGTCTTTTTTTTTTTTTTTGAAGGAGACAAAGGTAATTTTGTTCACACTTGGTTATCTCGTATGTCTTCAATAAAGGCCACTGTAATATCTTTCAGAGTTATTGTTTGAATCCCGATATACATGCTAAAAGGTACAAGTTCCTTAAGTTTTGTCCATGAGTGTGTCTTCAATAAAGGCCACTGTAATATCTTTCAGAGTTATTGTCTGAATCCCGATATACACGCTAAAAGATAAAACTTCCTTAAGTTTTGTCCATGAGTATGTCTTCAATAAAGGCCACTGTAATATCTTTTAGAGTTATTGTTTGAATCCCGATATACATGCTAAAAGGTACAACTTCCTTAAGTTTTGAACATGAGTGTGTCTTCAATAAAGGTCACTGTAATATCTTTCAGAGTTATTGTCTGAACCCCGATATACATGCTAAAAGTACAACTTCCTTAAGTTTTGACCATGAGTGTGTCTTCAATAAAGATCACTGTAATATCTTTCAGAGTTATTGTCTGAATCCCGATATACATGGTAAAAGGTACAACTTCTTTAAGTTTTGTCCATGAGTGTGTCTTCAATAAAGGTCACTGTAATATCTTTCAGAGTTATTATCTGAATCCTGATATACATGCTAAAAGTACAGCTTCCTTAAGTTTTGAACATGAGTGTGTCTTCAATAAAGGTCACTGTAATATCTTTCAGAGTTATTATCTGAATCCTGATATACATGCTAAAAGTACAACTTCCTTAAGTTTTGACCATGAGTGTGTCTTCAATAAAGGTCACTGTAATATCTTTCAGAGTTATTATCTGAATCCTGATATACATGCTAAAAGTACAACTTCCTTAAGTTTTGTCCATGAGTATGTCTTCAATAAAGGTCTCTGTAATATCTTTCAGAGTTATTATCTGAATCCTGATATACATGCTAAAAGTACAACTTCCTTAAGTTTTGAACATGAGTGTAGGTCTCTTCCCAGTAATACCGTAAAAATTCATAAACATTTTATGGAATACTAGACGAATGACCCGGGCAACGCCCGGGTTTACCCGATTAAATGTTTTATTCAAACACTATTCGTTACAATTATAAATTGGCGCCGTGGATGTCACTCTTGTGAAACGTCCCGCTCCAAACTTTACAGTCAGATTAGTTACGATATAAATCTTCAAATCGAGCGAGCGTCTATAAATATTTCGATTTAGATCAAGTATTCTAATTAGTAAGCGAACTATTATTAATAAAATTTTGAAAAGATTTCGATTTTAAACGTATTTATAACCTTGATAGAGGGCGCTGTTCGTGAGCTAAGTAGAATAATTTGAATATATAGTTTTAATATTTAATTTATATATAATTTATGAACGGAAAAATATGTCCAGTGTAGCCTAGTGGTCATGGCATCTGCCCGGTAAGCGGAAGGTCGTGGGTTCGATTCCCATCCCTTGACACTTTTTTTATTTTATCCATTCTGACCAAATTCTATCCGTGAACTTCACACAGTGAACTTCACACAGACAGAATAAGGCAATTATATTATAATAATAATTATCATTAGATAATGATAATGATCATAATGATGATGCGCGCGTTGATGACCAAAATCTATCCGTGAACTTCACACAGACAGAATAAGGCAATTATATAAGTAGATAATAATTATCATTAGATAATGATGATGCGCGCGTTGATGACCAAAATCTATCCGTGAACTTCACACAGACAGAATAAAAGGCAATTATATAAGTAGATTAATAATAATAATAATTATAATTATAGATAATTATAATGATCATAATGATGATGCGCGCGTTGATGACCAAAATCTATCCGTGAACTTCACACAGTGAACTTCACACAGACAGAATAAGGCAATTATATTTATGGAATATCTTCATATTAGGAAAATTCGTTCTTTCATGCTTAAGTAAAATTTAAAAGTAGTATGTGTATATAAAACGTAATTTATACAGTTACCAATTTACATAGCATGTGATTTTTATACTTATTGTACTTAATAGTGATTGTTGGGGGTCGGTGGAAGGATGGTCTAAACCGTTGGTTTTCGACCGCTACGACCCGGGTTCGATTCCCGCATTGGGGGGCGCTTTTTTTTTTTTTCTCTTTTTTTTTTATGATTAAGAAAAAATTCTCCAATGGCCCCCGATTCTTGCAAAAGTCCACCCCCACCAGCGAGTGCAAGTAACCAAACGGGGCTCTGGCACATTTGTAAGTGCAAAGTCGAACTGCTTTTCACATGTGTAGACATGTGGTGTACTTACAGTAAAAGCAGTCGCTAACTACCCACAATGATTATCATGGCCTGTACCACGTGTACTAGGGATAATAATAATAATAATTTCACATTTGTACTATTTTTTTTTTCACATTTTATGGAATATCTTGATTTTAGGAAAATTCCACCTTTCTCATGCTTAGGTAAAATTTAAAAATAGTTTGTACGTATTCACGTAATGAATATACAAGTCGGTGGACAAGTAGGTAACACCCTAGATTCCCGACAGTCATGAACCGGGATTGAATCCCGCGTTAACATTTTGTTTAATATATGAATAACCTTCACATATTATTCACTGTTTCAATTATCATAAATTTTCATCGCAGTAAGGACAGTAGAAATTTGTATTATGTTTAAAAGAAACATTCACGCTTTTAAGTCCTTTTATTTTATATGTATAGATGGCGCGTTATTGCCTTGTGTTAATTTATGCCTAACTGGCCTTGTCTTTATTGTTTGCTGAAGAGCTTTGCTCGAAGCAAATATTTGAATGTAATTCTACTGTCCTATAAGGTTATGTCCATAGTTTACTTGAAAACCATTTCTAAGATTCCATCCTTCAGTGTAGCATATAAAAGCAGAATGATCCAATACAGTATTAGAGTTCTGAGAAGCGGTCTGGTGGATTAAATTGGCGAAACCGCTGGGAGGGTTCACCACTGATGAGCCAAGCCCTCCCAATATATTTTTTCATCGCAGTAAGGACAGTAGAAATTTGTATTATGTTTAAAAGAAACATTCGTGCTTTTAAGTCCTTTTATTTTATATTTATAGGTTGCTCTTGTTGAGCGGTACCTAATAAAGTGATTTTGGAACCCAACCGTATTCGCGTAATGTACACAGTGACTTATTTACAAAGCATGTAATATTTATACTTTTTTTTTTACTTATCCCTAGTACACGTGGTACAGGCCATGATAATCATGGTGGGTAGTTAGCGACTGCTTTTACTATAAGTGCACCACATGTCTACACATGTGAAAAGCAGTTCGAATTTGCACTTACAAATGTGCCAGAGCCCCGTTTGGTTACGTGCACTCGCTGGTGGGGTTGGACTTTTGCAAGAATCAGGGGCCATTGGAGAATTTTTTCTTAATCATAAAAAAAAAAAACGCCCAATGAGGGAATCGAACCTGGGTCGTAGTGGTCGAAAACCAAACGGTTTAACCAGCCTTCCACCGACCCCCCTATATTTATACTTATTGTAATTTAGAGTGATGTTTGAAGAGCCGCAAACACCGCTTTTATATATTCTTCTACTGAAAGATTTTACATTTCAAATACAGACGCCTATAGTAGGTCACCAGCTGATAAACAGAATTACAAATGTTATTCCTTAATGGAGTTTCAAAGAAGAGAAAGCCATTTGGATGTTGTTACTTTTTTAATTAAATATTTTCCATTAAAGAGGATTTCAACGATCGGTCGTTAGGTTGTTGTTGTTGTCGTGTCCAATGAAGAACCTCAGATGTCTCCATACACCTCTATCACAGCAGTCACAATGTTCTCTATCTTGGGTGTGTAAAGCTGCTGTTCTGGGTCCATGTCAATTTTCTGTTGTTGTGTACAATGAAGAGCCTCAGATGTCTCCATACATCTCTATCACAGCAGTCACAATGTCCTCTATCTTGTGTGTGTAAAGCTGCTGTTCTGGGTCCACGTGAATTTTCTGTTGTTGTTGTCGTGTCCAATGAAGAGCCTTCAGATGTCTCCATACATCTCTATCACAGCAGTCCCAATTTCCTCTATCTTGGGTGTGTAAAGCTGCTGCTCTGGGTCCATGTCAATTTTCTGCAAGGCTGCGGCCATTGCTGGGCATGAGAATATATGGGTAGGTGTTAGTTCCACACCAGGACAGTTGTTACATGTCCTATAGGTTCTTGTGACATCTGGATGTATTGTCATTCCTTTATAGTGTTTTGTTCTAAGTCTTGTTATAGTTTTTGTCAGTTTCTCTCAGAGTTAGGTGTTTTGATTATTATGTTGTCTATATAAATAGACCGATCAAGAAAACAGCCCGAAACGCGTACGTGGTTAGGTTTTTTTTTTATTAATCAAGAATGGTATTTGACCAATTCTGGAATAATTAAAAATCAACGAATAATTGATATTTATTCCGATATAGACGCAAGCCATCAGCAACTTTCAGTTTCACGATAAGGAGATGTATTTTTTCTTAATTTATCCACCTTATCCCAGTACAATTTCACATTTGTACTATTTTTTACTTTTTATTTCTTTATTCCTCGAAGCTGAAGTGCTGTGCTTGAAGCAAAACATTTGTGAAAAATCTAAAGAAACTTTAATATATTTTCGTAAAAAAAAAAACGCCCAACGTGGGGCTCGAACCCACGACCCTGAGATTAAGAGTCTCATGCTCTACCGACTGAGCTAGCCGGGCACAAGTGAAATTTACTTAAAGTATTTCTGTATCTTGCGCTCAACATAATAACCACATATATATATGTGGTGATTTGTGAAGCAGTCATGATAGTTATGTGATGAGTGGTAAGGACACACAGAAGACTGGACCTAGAGGCAAAAACCTGTGTGGAGTAGATCGGGGAGGAAAGATAGAAGGTCCGAGGACCACCCTGGGAACAACTGGTATCGAGACCACCTCAGTGCGAACTGTCCCTTGATCATCACCTTTAGGTGCTTTTAAACTGTTTTGAATGAGCTAAATTGTCCTAGGAGGAAGGGGATTGAAAGCTGACATCTGGTGACCAAGGAATTGTTTTGACCCGGCTATTGTATCTTCCTTTTCCTCATATTACCACTGTTCCTTGTTCCAAAATCACTTTATTAGGTAACGCTCAAAAAGAGCAACCTAGTTTATGATAATTGAAACAATTAATAATATATGAAGGTTATTCATATATTAAAACAAAATGTTAACGTGGGATTTAATCCCTGGTTCATGACTGTCAGGAATCGAGGGTTTTACCCACTCGTCCACCGACTCTTTTTATATATTTCCAAATATTATTACAAATATATGTGTATGTATATATGTGTTGAAAGAATGGAATTTCTTATATATATATATAATACTAGCACATTAGCTCATTTCACGAACAGGTCTATAATGACAGCCAGTTCTAAGCCTTATTAATATAGTTATTTTTCTATTTTTAAAACGATTTTTAAACATTGTTCTTATATCTATTTTATCAATTTATATAATGGCCAGCCATCCAACGCCTTAATTTTTATTTAAATCATATAAAAACGTTTTTTTATAATATAAATTTGACTATTTCAGCATTTTTAACTTGCTTACTCACGATGAGAATGCAATTATTTGGAACATTTTATAATTGGGTCATATTCGGTTCCAAAATCACTTTATTAGGTACCGCTCAACAAGAGTAATCTAGTTTATGATAATTGAAACAATGAATAATATGTGAAGGTTATTTACTTATAAAACAAAATGTTAACGCGGGATTCAATCCCGGTTCATGACTGTCGGGAATCGAGGGTGTTACCTACTCGACCACCGACTCTTTTTTTTTTTTTTTTTTTTTGGGGGGGGGGGGGGGAGGGGGGGCATATTTTAAATGATAGAACCATGACCCACAAATTTGATATTAAAAAAATATATGGTTGAATAATTATTGTGGATAAGATCTTATTTTAAAACAAATAAACACTTTATTTTGAACAACCTGTAAATATTTGAGAAAAAGGCATCTACTAATCGTGAAATTAAAAGCTGCTGATAACTTGCGCCATCTGTCGGAATAAATATCAACTATTCGTAGATTTTAAATTTTTCCAGAAATACCAAAATTTTTGCTAAATATCCATTCTTGATTAATCAAGAAAAGCTAACCACGGACGCGTTTCGGGCTGTTGGCCCTCGTCATCGTGGTGCAAGCTGTACCTCAACGACCAAACAAAACTGGTTCTTCAGGCATCCTGAAAAATCATGAAACGGGTAGTTAAGGCCAGAAGTGCGTGAGAACGCAAATCAACGTAAAAAATAATAATACAAAAGTCAAATTCCAACAGATGGTTAAAGCCATCAGCAACTTTTAGGTATCCTCTTACCGGGGAGTTGATAAATAGTAAAAAATGGTAATTTTGTAAATGAAAACTGTCCTTTGTGGAGAGGTGTCCGCTAAAGGGAGATTCTACTGTATCTTTTGTCTAGTAAGTAGATATATCTCTATACATTGCAACTAGGTGTCCTTTGAAGTAGGTTTTATGAATAAACTGAATTAAAAAAAAAACGCCCAACGTGGGGCTCGAACCCACGACCCTGAGATTAAGAGTCTCATGCTCTACCGACTGAGCTAGCCGGGCATACTTTTGTAATTCTCAAAGGTATTTTTAAAAATACATAACCATCCATCCTTGAACACTATATTTTTCCGTTTATCATCACTCTTCACAATTCATCCTTTCATACTTTATCCCTAATGTTAGAAATAATCGTTATTTCTCCTTAAAATAAATTTCGATTTTTCGTTCAAAAGAAATACATGCGAGATAACTCCGCCCTTGCCGGTCCCAAGCCCGGATGAAAAAGGAGGAGAGGGAGCAGTAACAAGCTCACTAAAAAACCTGGGCTCAGCTGCCCGGCTGATAGTACCCTATAAGAACTCCTAATCCAGGTATACAGGATGAGCAGCGTTTGTACTCCATGTTAGGAGTGGCTGTACATGGCATCTGTTCCTCATGTCAGAGGTGGCCATTTATTTTGGAGCTAAGTCGGCCTGCCACTGAGTAGTGCTCCCAGTCTTAATGACAAAGGCAGACGCATTCTACTTCACCCAGTGTGGAAATGAGAAAGAAGAAGAAGAAGACATGCGGGATAATTTTCAATGCCGTTCTACCTATTAAAGTAAACAAAAATGATGAAAAATTATATATTTTTGCATTAAGTAAAGAGCTAAAATCGCTCGCTAACGACCTACTGGCTTTCAGAATCTCCATGGATGAAATACGGCTGAACTTCATTCTTACAGAACTTGAAGGAATCCCATATAACACTCGGCTCATACTGTGGCAATACAACTCTATTAATTAAACCTCCCATTAATTTTTCCATTGCAGTAAAGACAGTAGAAATTGTTTTATTTTTTAAAAGAATCATACGCGTCTAAAATAGTTTCGAATTTTGATAACAGATGGCGCGCTAGTGCATCACAATATAAATGTTCCAATAAAAGACACAAAATGATATTTGCGGAAGAGCGATTGCTTGAAGCATATTATATATTTATAAAATTGTATGTAATTCTGCTGTCCTCTAAGCTTATGTCCATAGTTCATCTAAAATACCCATTCAAAGAGTCTAGCATCAGTATCACTATAAAAAGAAGTTCCAAAAAATGCAATATTACAGCGGTATGGTAGATTAAACTGGCGAAACTGCTGGAAGGGTTCACCACTGATGAGACAGGCCCTCCCATTAATTTTTCCATTGCAGTAAGTGCAGTAGAAATTGTTTATTTTTTAAAAAGAATCTTACGCGTCTCTATAATAGTATATCGAATATTCTCAACTCTATTTACCTTAACAGGATTTTATGGGAATGAAAATTGATTATAATCATTTGGTATGACGTTCTCAGTTTTTATTCGCATTCAATGTGTTTTTCTTACCACTTATATGGACTGATGTACCACATTGTGACCTAAATATGTATATGTTATATCTCTATAAATTGATGAGATACATAAAAACTAACATTATATTCGTGATCAGCACCTCAAATGAAACTGATGCATTATCAAAAACATCTTTTTAAGTGTAGACCAGTGTTATCAAAAATGTTTTTATGATTCTAAATGTCCTTGTAAAAATAAATTTGGTTTTTGATTACCCGTTCTTTGGTCTCTGTTGGAAAAAAAGAATGAAAATGTTTTAAAATAATAAATCAATGATCTTAAAATACTTTTAGGCTGACAATACTGTAATAAGAAGAAAGAAGAGTGATATTTTCCTTTATATAATTAGTAAGTTTAATTGTTAAATGTTTTTTTTTCTCTCATATTTATTCATATTTATATTTATTCTGTATTTAACCTTATATAATATTATATGGACATTGAAATAAAGTAGTTTCAATCTTAATCTCTCTCTCTCTCTTTGAAATAATAAATTTAAAATACTTTCTTAAAAGGTAAAATCGCCTAATTCTTTAAAACCATTTCAGTAAACTTGTTATTTGTTGTTTCATCGTCTGAACCATAAAAGATTCCCAACATTCTCACTTATTAAAATAAAAACATAAAGCCTCCATAATATTGATATAGACCCATCGCATATTGACACGAAACCCATCTCCTATGACAGTGCAACAATGTTCTCTAATTACAAATGTAATGTATATGTGCAAATAGGAATTGCTGATTGGAGATATCATCTTTCAGAATGAATTTCATATGTCATTGGTTAGAGTTATCCTTTTTCAAATTTTTGTTTTGTCATTTCATCACATTCTCTCCCCATAGTTAAAGATACATTTTTCAGAATGAATATTCACATTTGCTGGTTGTATACACCGTTTTTAAAAATCAATATAACATTTTATGATTGTAGATACCTTTTTACAGAGTGAATATCACGTTTTTTTGGTTTTAGATACCATTTTCAGAATGAATTTCATATGTCATTGGTTAGAATTATTGAACTAACTGTACTTGTTGCTGATGCAGCCAAGGAGCTCGATGTCCAGCTTCAAGCCATGTACAACTCCAGTCCCTGCCTTTGTCTGGATTGTCAGGGTCCGCTGGGTGGCGTGACGGTCGGCGTAGCCGTTCTACATCGCCTGAAAGTGCCAACCAGGTACTGGTCATCACTGACTGTCCATCTACTGTAGGACACATTCTGTGGGACTCCTCTATCCTCAAGGACTCTCAGATCACTGTCATCAAACATTGACTTCCCTGTCACAATAAAAGAAATCGCCGTATATCAATTCTAAGAAGAGATAAAAATCTAACGAAGACCTGATTCTTTATTGAAAAAGGTATAAACTTGACGATCTTTCGGACAATAACTGCGCCTTTGCCGGTCCCAAGCCCGGATGAAAAAGAAGGAGGGGGAGCACTAACAAGCTCACTAAAAAACCTGGACTCAGCTGGCCATGCTGATAGTACCCTGTAAGGGCTCCAGGGATACAGGATGAGCAGTGTTTGTACTCCATGTTAGGAGCGGTTGCACATGGTGTCTGTTCCTCATGTCAGAGGCGGCCATTTCTTTTGGAGCTAAGTCGGCCTGTCACTGACTAGTGCTCCCAGTCTTAATGACAAAGGAAGACACATTCTACTTCGCCCAATCATGATGGGGACACCATCAAAAGTCTCAAGCTTTACAAGCTACCGTTATATTCGTATCACAGCCTGTTCAAGGACGTTATTGTCCGAAATTTTGCCAAATTTATACCTTTTCAATAACGAAACTTGTCATTGATACCTTTTTATCTCTTCTTATAATTGACTTCCATGTTTCTCACACTTAGAGTACTCTTTCAGCTAGAATTCTATATACAGTTACGAGCGTCATGCGTGGCCTCTGTCACGGTTTGCTTTTTTTTTTTTTTTGGAATGGCGCCCTCCTATTGGTCGGCTACGGTCACGCCACCTTTGCCCCCCCCCCCCCATTTCTGTAACTATTGTGTTGGAGCGGGTCGCTCCTTAAATAAATGCATATATTAGTTAATAACCAAATGGAATCCTCTCTTTCTTTTTCCCAGTAAGAGACGCCTACGGAAGCCAACAGTACATAGACAGATAAAGCACATAGGCTATAGTTATTAACTAAAATATTCATTTATTTAAGGCGCCAATTTATAATTGTAACAAATGGTATTTGAATCAAAACATTCAATCGGGTAAAACACGGGCGTTGCCCGGGTCATTCGGCTAGTTAAATATATTGATGGATTTCTTGACATTCCAATTTGATATGGCGTATCTACATTAATAATAAGATTGACACACACAGAATCTGAATGCAAATATATATACAGTGGTACCTCGACATACGAGTTTAATTCGTTCCGCAAACTTGCTCGTATCTTGAATTACTCGTATCTCGAAGCAAATTTCCCCATACAAAATTCCCATTTAAAATCACAGATTAATATCTTCAACACTACCGAACCGAACTCGTATCTCGAATTTCGCTCGTAACTCAAAGCAAAAAATCACTTGCTCGTCGGCTCGTATCTCGAAAAACTCGTATGTTGGGGCGCTCGTATGTCGAGGTACCACTGTAGTTAGAGATCTCTCTCTCTCTCTCTCTCTCTCTCTCTCACGCGTTCGTGAAAATTTTAATTGATCAATCATCAACTAAAATTCCGTAAAAAAAAGTGCATATAAATCACGCTATTTATTTTAATTCATTTACACAAAATATTCTATGTGACGTCAAGTTGCGGGAGGATGATATTCATGTAAAAAAAGAGTCACCTCCCCCTTTAAAAATGTTTTAAAACGATTAATATTGTTCACAATTCAATAAAATAATTCCTTGTTGTTACAGGTGAAAACATCAGACTTCCAGAGATATAAGTTTCTAAGTTTTCAAAAATTTAATTTCAAATATCTAGCTTTCAGGTATGATAGCTGTTCTACAGGAGAAACATAATAAATGTATCAAAATACGAAACTATTTTAGACGCGTATGATTCTTTTAGAAATAAAACAATTTCTACTGTCCTTACTGCAATGGAAAAATCACTGGGAGGGTTCACCACTAATGAACCAGGGGCCCTCCCATTAATTTTTCCATTGCAGTAAGGGCAGTAGAAATTGTTTTATTTCTAAAAGAATCTTACGCGTCTATAATAGTTTCGTATTTTGATAACAGATGGCGTGCTAATGCATCATAATATATTACACTAAATTTATAATAAAATATTGAGTTACAATATTACTAGATGCACTAGCGCGCCATCTGTTATCAAATTTTAAAACTATTTTAAAGGCGTAAGATTCTTTTTGATCTTACGCCTTTAAAATAGTTTTTAAATTTGACAATATAACTAGATACTATTTTATATAAAATTACTTAAAATAGTACCCAGCTATATTATAACTCAATTTATATCGGTGATTTATTATGCTTCTCCTATAGATGGGCTATCATGCCCTAAAACTAGAGATTTGAAATTAAATTTTAAAAAGGAAACTTATCCCTGGAAAGTCTGATGTCTTCACCTTAATGAATATTGTGCTTATCAGCCCAGTAAAAAAACGTAATGGTGGTGATAAAAAAAAACTTTAATACCAGTGTTGAAAAATTCGGGTTGTATACAAGTTGGCCTTTTGTCTGAATTTTCCAAACCTTAGTGTTGTGTGACTCACACATTATTTATCACCATCTTTACGTTTTGAACCGAGTTTATTAAAAAAATTCATTATATTAATGCATTTATAAAGGGAAAGGTGCTTCTGTTGGTACAATATATTCAATATACAATCATGGACAATACTTAAGGAAGTTGTATGTATATTGGGATTTTCAGACAATAAGATATTTGATACACAGTGATCTTTATTGAAGATACAAGATAACCAAGTGTGAACCAAATTTGTCTCCCTCAAAAACACACTCAAAAAAAGTCAACTAGAAATATCTAAGACTTTCCACTTCCTTAAGTTTTGTCCATGAGTGTACATGTTCTTTATTGTTAGCAGCCCACTTTACCACCATGGCAATCTAGAATTGGCGAATGTTTTATTAAGTAAAAAAAGGGCATCTCCTTATCGTGAAACTAAAGGTTACTGATGGCTTTCGTAATCCATCGGAATAAATATCAACTATTCTTGTTGATATTTTTAATTATTTGATATTTATTCTGATAGATGGCGCAAGCCATCAGTAACTTTCAGTTACATTATAAGGAGATGCCTTTTTTTTCTTGATTTATGCGCTTTATCCCAGTAGAATATCACACTTGTACTGTTTTTTTGAGAATGTTTTATCGTTATATGATTTATGTTGGAAGAATGTCAAGGTGTCTATAGAGGGAGGCTACACCCGTGGCGTCTGGTTCTGCAGCTGGTAGATACCATCTGGTGGCACAGTTTCCTTTTTACCTCATCATATCACTAAGATCCGTCCATGGGTAGACACGCTTGTTCGGCGGTACAACTACTACAATAGGAACATACAGAGAAGATTAGCATGGACCCTGTGATACCAGTTCGGCGGTAAAACTACTACAATAGGAACGATACAGAGAAGATTAGCATGGACCCTGTGATACCAGTTCGGCGGTACAACTACTACAATAGGAACATACAGAGAAGATTAGCATGGACCCTGTGATACCAGTTCGGCGGTACAACTACTACAATAGGAACGATACAGAGAAGATTAGCATGGACCCTGTGATACCAGTTCGGCGGTACAACTACTACAATAGGAAGGATACAGAGAAGATTAGCATGGACCCTGTGATACCAGTTCGGTGGTACAACTACTACAATAGAAACGATACAGAGAATATTAGCATGGACCCTGTGATACCAGTTCGGCGGTAAAACTACTACAATAGGAACGATACAGAGAAGATTAGCATGGACCCTGTGATACCAGTTCGGCGGTAAAACTACTACAATAGGAACGATACAGAGAAGATTAGCATGGACCCTGTGATACCAGTTCGGCGGTAAAACTACTACAATAGAAACGATACAGAGAAGATTAGCATGGACCCTGTGATACCAGTTCGGCGGTAAAACTACTACAATAGGAACGATACAGAGAAGATTAGCATGGACCCTGTGATACCAGTTCGGTGGTACAACTACTACAATAGAACGATACAGAGAATATTAGCATGGACCCTGTGATACCAGTTCGGTGGTACAACTACTACAATAGAAACGATACAGAGAATATTAGCATGGACCCTGTGATACCAGTTCGGCGGTACAACTACTACAATAGGAAGGATACAGAGAAGATTAGCATGGACCCTGTGATACCAGTTCGGCGGTACAACTACTACAATAGGAACGATACAGAGAAGATTAGCATGGACCCTGTGATACCAGTTCGGCGGTACAACTACTACAATAGGAACGATACAGAGATGATTAGCATGTGGCCCCTGTGATACCAGTTCGGTGGTACAACTACTACAATAGAAACGATACAGAGAATATTAGCATGGACCCTGTGATACCAGTTCGGCGGTAAAACTACTACAATAGGAACGATACAGAGATGATTAGCATGTGGCCCCTGTGATACCAGTTCGGTGGTACAACTACTACAATAGAAACGATACAGAGAATATTAGCATGGACCCTGTGATACCAGTTCGGCGGTACAACTACTACAATAGGAAGGATACAGAGAAGATTAGCATGGACCCTGTGATACCAGTTCGGTGGTACAACTACTACAATAGAAACGATACAGAGAATATTAGCATGGACCCTGTGATACCAGTTCGGCGGTACAACTACTACAATAGGAAGGATACAGAGAAGATTAGCATGGACCCTGTGATACCAGTTCGGCGGTACAACTACTACAATAGGAACGATACAGAGATGATTAGCATGTGGCCCCTGTGATACCAGTTCGGTGGTACAACTACTACAATAGAAACGATACTGAGAATATTAGCATGGACCCTGTGATACCAGTTCGGCGGTAAAACTGCTACATTAGGAACGATACAGAGATGATTAGCATGTGGCCCCTGTGATACCAGTTCGGTGGTACAACTACTACAATAGAAACGATACAGAGAATATTAGCATGGACCCTGTGATACCAGTTCGGCGGTACAACTACTACAATAGGAAGGATACAGAGAAGATTAGCATGGACCCTGTGATACCAGTTCGGTGGTACAACTACTACAATAGAACGATACAGAGAATATTAGCATGGACCCTGTGATACCAGTTCGGCGGTACAACTACTACAATAGGAACGATACAGAGATGATTAGCATGGGCCCCTGTGATACCAGTTCGGTGGTACAACTACTACAATAGGAACGATACAGAGATGATTAGCATGTGGCCCCTGTGATACCAGTTCGGTGGTACAACTACTACAATAGAAACGATACTGAGAATATTAGCATGGACCCTGTGATACCAGTTCGGCGGTAAAACTACTACAATAGGAACGATACAGAGATGATTAGCATGTGGCCCCTGTGATACCAGTTCGGTGGTACAACTACTACAATAGAAACGATACAGAGAATATTAGCATGGACCCTGTGATACCAGTTCGGCGGTAAAACTACTACAATAGGAAGGATACAGAGAAGATTAGCATGGACCCTGTGATACCAGTTCGGTGGTACAACTACTACAATAGAAACGATACAGAGAATATTAGCATGGACCCTGTGATACCAGTTCGGTGGTACAACTACTACAATAGGAACGATACAGAGAATATTAGCATGGACCCTGTGATACCAGTTCGGCGGTACAACTACTACAATAGGAAGGATACAGAGAAGATTAGCATGGCCCCTGTGATACCAGTTCGGCGGTACAACTACTACAATAGGAACGATACAGAGATGATTAGCATGTGGCCCCTGTGATACCAGTTCGGTGGTACAACTACTACAATAGAACGATACAGAGAATATTAGCATGGACCCTGTGATACCAGTTCGGCGGTACAACTACTACAATAGGAACGATACAGAGATGATTAGCATGTGGCCCCTGTGATACCAGTTCGGTGGTACAACTACTACAATAGGAACGATACAGAGAATATTAGCATGGACCCTGTGATACCAGTTCGGCGGTAAAACTACTACAATAGGAAGGATACAGAGAAGATTAGCATGGACCCTGTGATACCAGTTCGGTGGTACAACTACTACAATAGAAACGATACAGAGAATATTAGCATGGACCCTGTGATACCAGTTCGGTGGTACAACTACTACAATAGAAACGATACAGAGAATATTAGCATGGACCCTGTGATACCAGTTCGGTGGTACAACTACTACAATAGAAACGATACAGAGAATATTAGCATGGACCCTGTGATACCAGTTCGGTGGTACAACTACTACAATAGAAACGATACAGAGAATATTAGCATGGACCCTGTGATACCAGTTCGGTGGTACAACTACTACAATAGGAAAGGATACAGAGAAGATTAGCATGGACCCTGTGATACCAGTTCGGCGGTACAACTACTACAATAGGAAGGATACAGAGAAGATTAGCATGGCCCCTGTGATACCAGTTCGGTGGTACAACTACTACAATAGAAACGATACAGAGAATATTAGCATGGACCCTGTGATACCAGTTCGGCGGTACAACTACTACAATAGGAAGGATACAGAGAAGATTAGCATGGCCCCTGTGATACCAGTTCGGTGGTACAACTACTACAATAGAAACGATACAGAGAATATTAGCATGGACCCTGTGATACCAGTTCGGCGGTACAACTACTACAATAGGAACGATACAGAGAAGATTAGCATTGACCCTGTGATACCAGTTCGGCGGTAAAACTACTACAATAGGAAGGATACAGAGAAGATTAGCATGGACCCTGTGATACCAGTTCGGTGGTACAACTACTACAATAGAAACGATACAGAGAATATTAGCATGGACCCTGTGATACCAGTTCGGTGGTACAACTACTACAATAGAAACGATACAGAGAATATTAGCATGGACCCTGTGATACCAGTTCGGTGGTACAACTACTACAATAGAAACGATACAGAGAATATTAGCATGGACCCTGTGATACCAGTTCGGTGGTACAACTACTACAATAGAAACGATACAGAGAATATTAGCATGGACCCTGTGATACCAGTTCGGTGGTACAACTACTACAATAGAAACGATACAGAGAATATTAGCATGGACCCTGTGATACCAGTTCGGTGGTACAACTACTACAATAGGAAAGGATACAGAGAAGATTAGCATGGACCCTGTGATACCAGTTCGGCGGTACAACTACTACAATAGGAAGGATACAGAGAAGATTAGCATGGCCCCTGTGATACCAGTTCGGTGGTACAACTACTACAATAGAAACGATACCGAGAATATTAGCATGGACCCTGTGATACCAGTTCGGCGGTACAACTACTACAATAGGAAGGATACAGAGAAGATTAGCATGGCCCCTGTGATACCAGTTCGGTGGTACAACTACTACAATAGAAACGATACAGAGAATATTAGCATGGACCCTGTGATACCAGTTCGGCGGTACAACTACTACAATAGGAACGATACAGAGAAGATTAGCATTGACCCTGTGATACCAGTTCGGCGGTAAAACTACTACAATAGGAACGATACAGAGATGATTAGCATGTGGCCCCTGTGATACCAGTTCGGTGGTACAACTACTACAATAGGAAGGATACAGAGAAGATTAGCATGGCCCCTGTGATACCAGTTCGGTGGTACAACTACTACAATAGAAACGATACAGAGAATATTAGCATGGACCCTGTGATACCAGTTCGGCGGTACAACTACTACAATAGGAAGGATACAGAGAAGATTAGCATGGCCCCTGTGATACCAGTTCGGTGGTACAACTACTACAATAGAAACGATACAGAGAATATTAGCATGGACCCTGTGATACCAGTTCGGCGGTACAACTACTACAATAGGAACGATACAGAGAAGATTAGCATTGACCCTGTGATACCAGTTCGGCGGTAAAACTACTACAATAGGAACGATACAGAGATGATTAGCATGTGGCCCCTGTGATACCAGTTCGGTGGTACAACTACTACAATATGAACGATACAGAGAATATTAGCATGAACCCTGTGATACCAGTTCGGCGGTACAACTACTACAATAGGAAGGATACAGAGAAGATTAGCATGGCCCCTGTGATACCAGTTCGGTGGTACAACTACTACAATAGAAACGATACAGAGAATATTAGCATGGACCCTGTGATACCAGTTCGGCGGTACAACTACTACAATAGGAACGATACAGAGAAGATTAGCATTGACCCTGTGATACCAGTTCGGCGGTAAAACTACTACAATAGGAACGATACAGAGATGATTAGCATGTGGCCCCTGTGATACCAGTTCGGTGGTACAACTACTACAATAGGAAGGATACAGAGAAGATTAGCATGGCCCCTGTGATACCAGTTCGGTGGTACAACTACTACAATAGAACGATACAGAGAAGATTAGCATGGACCCTGTGATACCAGTTCGGCGGTACAACTACTACAATAGGAACGATACAGAGAAGATTAGCATGGACCCTGTGATACCAGTTCGGCGGTACAACTACTACAATAGGAAGGATACAGAGAAGATTAGCATGGCCCCTGTGATACCAGTTCGGTGGTACAACTACTACAATAGAAACGATACAGAGAATATTAGCATGAACCCTGTGATACCAGTTCGGCGGTAAAACTACTACAATAGGAACGATACAGAGATGATTAGCATGGCCCCTGTGATACCAGTTCGGCGGTACAACTACTACAATAGGAACGATACAGAGATGATTAGCATGGCCCCTGTGATACCAGTTCGGCGGTACAACTACTACAATAGGAACGATACAGAGAAGATTAGCATGGTCCCTGTGATACCAGTTCGGTGGTACAACTACTACAATAGAAACGATACAGAGAATATTAGCATGGACCCTGTGATACCAGTCCGGTGGTACAACTACTACAATAGAAACGATACAGAGAATATTAGCATGGACCCTGTGATACCAGTTCGGCGGTACAACTACTACAATAGAAACGATACAGAGAATATTAGCATGGACCCTGTGATACCAGTTCGGTGGTACAACTACTACAATAGAAACGATACAGAGAATATTAGCATGGACCCTGTGATACCAGTTCGGTGGTACAACTACTACAATAGAAACGATACAGAGAATATTAGCATGGACCCTGTGATACCAGTTCGGTGGTACAACTACTACAATAGAAACGAATAGAGAATATTAGCATGGACCCTGTGATACCAGTTCGGCGGTACAACTACTACAATAGAAACGATACAGAGAATATTAGCATGGACCCTGTGATACCAGTTCGGTGGTACAACTACTACAATAGGAAAGGATACAGAGAAGATTAGCATGGACCCTGTGATACCAGTTCGGCGGTACAACTACTACAATAGGAAGGATACAGAGAAGATTAGCATGGCCCCTGTGATACCAGTTCGGTGGTACAACTACTACAATAGAAACGATACAGAGAATATTAGCATGGACCCTGTGATACCAGTTCGGCGGTACAACTACTACAATAGGAAGGATACAGAGAAGATTAGCATGGCCCCTGTGATACCAGTTCGGTGGTACAACTACTACAATAGAAACGATACAGAGAATATTAGCATGGACCCTGTGATACCAGTTCGGCGGTACAACTACTACAATACGAACGATACAGAGAAGATTAGCATTGACCCTGTGATACCAGTTCGGCGGTAAAACTACTACAATAGGAACGATACAGAGATGATTAGCATGTGGCCCCTGTGATACCAGTTCGGTGGTACAACTACTACAATAGGAAGGATACAGAGAAGATTAGCATGGCCCCTGTGATACCAGTTCGGTGGTACAACTACTACAATAGAAACGATACAGAGAATATTAGCATGGACCCTGTGATACCAGTTCGGCGGTACAACTACTACAATAGGAAGGATACAGAGAAGATTAGCATGGCCCCTGTGATACCAGTTCGGTGGTACAACTACTACAATAGAAACGATACAGAGAATATTAGCATGGACCCTGTGATACCAGTTCGGCGGTACAACTACTACAATAGGAACGATACAGAGAAGATTAGCATTGACCCTGTGATACCAGTTCGGCGGTAAAACTACTACAATAGGAACGATACAGAGATGATTAGCATGTGGCCCCTGTGATACCAGTTCGGTGGTACAACTACTACAATAGGAACGATACAGAGAATATTAGCATGAACCCTGTGATACCAGTTCGGCGGTAAAACTACTACAATAGGAACGATACAGAGATGATTAGCATGTGGCCCCTGTGATACCAGTTCGGCGGTACAACTACTACAATAGAAACGATACAGAGAAGATTAGTATGGCCCCTGTGATACCAGTTCGGTGGTACAACTACTACAATAGGAACGATACAGATATGATTAGCATGGCCCCTGTGATACCAGTTCGGCGGTACAACTACTACAATAGGAACGATACAGAGAAGATTAGCATGGCCCCTGCGCAAGGATGACACTCAAAATCGTGAAGTGTTCCATGGCTAGATACGGCGCACACAGGGGGAGATATATAAATACCACATTTGATACAGAAAAGCGTATTATCTTAATCTACCATGTAGCTGAAGAGATTTGGTGAAAGAATGGACAAACCGTCGATATTTGACTGCCAATATCCAGGATCGATTCCCACATTGGACACTTTTTTATAAAGAAAAAAGTTTTGTAATCGTGTTTTAAATAACATAATAGATTTATGCTTACTTTGTTATCGTTTTTGTGTTGAGGATGTAGGTGACAGGGTCACCTGAATTCTTTGAGCAGATTCTTTAAACTAGAAGGATCGAAAGATAACGTCAACTCTTCAGCCTAATTCTTGTTGATCTTGAAATCCTGCGGTCAGTAATGTTTGTCTTAAGTTCGTCTTGCCACCAGTATAGTTCCACCAGTGAGTGCAAGTAACCAAACGTGGGCAATGGCACACTTGCAAGTTGAAAAGTCGAGCTGCTTTCCACATATGTAGATATGTGTAATGTATGTAGACATATGTAGATAATGTATGTAGACATATGTATGAGACAATGTATGTAGACATGTAGAACAACTTACAGTAAAAGCAATCGCTAACTACCTACCATAACGTATGCTAAAACGTGTGTGTTAGGATTAATTTAAAAAAAAACATACAGATCACCAGAACTAAACGTCTGGGTAGCACAGAGTCTTCTAACCAAGTATATTCTCAAGGCAACTACATGGTCACATTGTAGTTGACAATTTCTGTACGTCCCAGGAATGTGGGTGACACCCACTCGTTTGGCTTTAATCTTGTTCAGTAGATATTTGTCAATATGAGGGGGAGTAGTAAAAATCACACTAAAAAAACTGGGCTCAGCTGGCCATGCTGACAGTACCCTGTAAGGGCTCCAGGTATACAGGATGAGTCTGTGCTCCATGTTAGGAGCGGCTGTACATTGCATCTGTTCCTCATGTCATGGTTGACTCATTTCTTTTGAAGCTAAGTCAGTGGCCTGCTACTGAGTAGTGTTCCCAGTCTTAATGACAGGCAGATTCATTCTATTTCCCCACACCATCAAGCTCTACAAGCTTGATACCCTGATATGATTGAGGGGAGATAAGAAAGAAGAAGACACAATCCCAGCAGACACCATCAACAAGCTCTACAAGCTTGATACCCTGATATGATTGAGGGGAGATAAGAAAGAAGAAGACACCCCCAGCAGACACCATCAACAAGCTCTACAGGCTTGATACCCTGATATGATTGAGGAAATATAAGAAAGAAGATGTTTCTCGTAAGACAAGCATTACTGACTGCAAGAGTTCAAGATCAACAAGAATTAGGCTGAAGAGTTGACATCATTAGGCATCTTTCGATCCTTCTAGTTTAAAGAAGTTGCTCAAAGAATTCAGGTGACCTTTCCTAAACACAAAACGAAAACAAAGTAAACATAAATCTTTGATAATTCAGAACTATTATATACGCCTTTGATTCTTTTAAAAATTAAACAATTTCAGCTCTTACTGTAATGGAAAAATGTATCATAATATAAATCTTTTATGTTATTTAAAACACGATAACAAAACTTATAATGATTCATTCCTTTCGATAAAATTGGGCGAACTTTCAAGCCAATACAGTAATCGTATTAGGGCCTTTAAAAGGTATTTTGGGTTGAAAGCTCCTCTGGTTTGATCGGAATAAAGAAATGGATCGTTGATTCTCGTGTTAAAACCAAAACGACGCTATAAAGATGTCATCGATGGTGTGTCCAGTTTGTCATTGAACGAAGCCGGTCACAACTTCAGCGAGGTGGTACGGTCGCAATGGGAGCTTGGACCATGCGGAGATGATATCATGGTGGCCGTGCTGGCACGGGACAGAATGGTGAGTCCATCCTTCCTAGATTTGAACCATTCTATGATAGCCCTTACTGGGAAAACACAACTTATGTACCATCCCTATGAGGAAGGTGGCAGGGCTGATACGGTACAGAATGGTAGGTACATCCTTCCTAGATTTGAACCATTCTAATGATATCCCTCAATTAGAAAGCACAATTTTATATTCTCTACAGATAATTATGTAAATCAACTACAAATTGTACTTTGAAATTCCAAAGTACACTCATAGACAAAACTTTTGTAAGTTGAAAGTCTGTCACAGGTTGTCACTTTTTTTAAGGAGACAAAGGCAATTTTGTTCATACTTGGTTATATCGTGTGTCTTCAAGAAAGTTTACTGTTACGATGTACTAGAGCGCCATCTGTTATCAAATTATAAAACTATTTTAGAGGCGTAATGGTAGATTAAACTGGCGAAACCGCTGGGGGGGTTCACCACTGATGAGCCAGGCCCTCCCTTTAATTTTTCCATCGCAGTAAGGACAGTAGAAATTGTTTTATTTTAAAAAGAAAATTACGCCTCTAAAATAGTTTTATAAAGTTTACTGTGTATCAAATATCTTTCAGAGTTATTGTCTGAATACCGATATACATGCTAAAATGTACAACTTCCTTAAATTTTTTCCATGAGTGTATCCTCAATAAAGTTTACTGTAATATCTTTCAGAGGTATTGTCTGAATCCCGATATACATGCTAAAAGGTACAACTTCCTTAAGTTTTGTCTATGAGTGTGTCTTCAATAAAGGTCACTGTAATATCTTTCAGAGTTATTGTCTGAATCCCGATATACATGCTAAAATGTACAACTTCCTTAAGTTTTTTCCATGAGTGTATCTTCAATAAAGTTTACTGTAATATCTTTCAGAGGTATTGTCTGAATCCCGATATACATGCTAAAAGGTACAACTTCCTTAAGTTTTGTCTATGAGTGTGTCTTCAATAAAGGTCACTGTAATATCTTTCAGAGTTATTGTCTGAAACCCGATATACATGCTAAAAGGTACAACTTCCTCAAGTTTTGTCTATGAGTGTATCTTTAAGGACACCCTATCATTAATCTTTATTTTGTATATCTCTTTTACTCGTATGGATCTTCCTTTATTCTGTTTAAACAAATGTTATATTTGCGCTAGTGTTGTTAGAGGTAACTAATTCCCCAAATAAAAAAAGTCGGTGAAAGAGTGGGTAAAACCCTCGATTCCCGACAGCCATGAACCTTGATAGAATCCCGTATTGTACACTGTTTTTCTTGTGAAGAACCTATTCATATTTTTAATTGTGAATAGCATAGCAATAACGCGCCATCTATATATAACGAATGAAGACATCAAAGAACGCGAATGTTTGTTTTCACAAATAAACCAAACTTCTACTGTCCTTACTGCGATGAAAGAATATTGGGAGGACTTAGCTCATCAGTGGTGAACTCTCCCAGAGCGGTTTCGCTAATTATTTGTGTGTGTGTGTGTAAAAAGAAACATTCGCGTCCTTTGATATCCTCATTCGTTATATAAGCTAAGTTGCTCTTTTAAAGCAGTACCTGTTGTTTTTGTTGTTGTTGTCGTGTCCAATGAAGAGCCTCAGATGTCTCCATGCATCTCTATCACAGCAGTCACAATGTACACTATCTTGGGTGTATAAAGCTGCTGTTCTGGGTTCATGTCAATTTTCTGTTGTCGTCGTGTCCAAAGAAGAGCCTCATATGTCTCCATGCATCTCTATCACAGCAGCAGCAATATCCACTATCTTGGGTGTGTAAAGCTGCTGTTCTGGGTCCATGTCAATTTTCTGTTTGTGTTGTGTCCAATGAAGAGCCTCAGATGTCTCCATACATCTCTATCACAGCAGCAGCAATGTTCTCTATCTTGGGTGTGTAAAGCTGCTATTCTGGGTCCATGTCAATTTTCTGCAAGGCTGCGGTCATTGCTGGGCATGAGAATATGTGGGTAGGTGTTAGTTCCACACCAGGACAGTTGTTGCATGCCCTATAGGTTCTTTTAGAGCGTTACCTAATAAAGTTATTTTGTAACATCTGAAACTAATTCTCCAATTGTGTTTATCACCTTCTGTATTCTGATTGAGTTTCTGTCCAGGCTTACTTCGCTCTTGGACCACGCACATCCCACTTCATCACACTCCAGGATACTGATAAGGCTTTCCTGACTGTACGACATCTCTTCAAGACGAGGGAACTTTCTGAGGGCATCAAGGCTTTGCTGATTGAGCTGGAGGTCCTTCTATCATCCATACAATACACGCCAGAGCATCTACGTGTTGATCGTCAACGGCCACTCAAGATAGGAGCTGCTGTTCTGGGAGCCATTGCCATAGCTGCTATCCTAGCTCTTCTACTCCTCCGTTACCTAAGACGGAATCCCAAACCATGCCCCTCTCCTTTAGTCATCTCCCATCTGGGAGCTGAAGAAGATCCCACACCACCTCCTGAGTCAGCAAGCCTACTGGATGAACCCATTCTCAATCTCGACCGTGTAGAGCTGCAGGTGACAGTAGACGATGAGGAAGTGACGCCCGTTGAGTCAAACAACACCAACGTCAAACATTTCATCGCAGACGGCGTAGAGCTAGAAGTCCATGTGGGGGACCCAGAACAGACTATCCCTAAACAGGTCTAACCCACCATCTTACATGTTATCCTATCCAAAGATTCCAGTCAGGGAAGCGGGACAAGTAACTTAGATACACCAAAAATAACTTAGGTACACCAAAAATACCTTTGATACACCAGGTACACCTTAGGTACACCAGGTACACCTTAGGTACACCAAAAATACCTTAGGTACACCAAAAATACCCTAGGTACACCAAAAATACCTTAGGTACATCAAAAATACCGTAGGTAAACCAAAAATACCTTAGGTACACAAAAGATACCTTAGGTACACAAAAGATACCTTAGGTACACAAAAAAAAATACCTCAGGTACACCAAAACTACCTTAGGTACACAAAAGATACCTTAGGTACACAAAAAATACCTCAGGTACACCAAAAATACCTTAGGTACACAAAAGATAACTTAGGTACACCAAAAATACCTTAGGTACACCAAAGTACACCTTAATTCTTGAAAATAAAGATACTTCGCCAGTAAATCATTTTTATTTAAAAAATATTTACAGGCTGAAGTATCTTTATTTTCAAGAACTATGAATGCTGGCCAGGCAACCTCTATCTTCACGATGGATCTTCACAATTTATTGAAATCACAGAGTCAGTTTAAATAGGTCAACTTGGGTTGTCAGCTTTACATAAGAAACTTCAATATCAAATACAGTAATAAGATTTAGAACTGTTTATTTATAAACACAAGCCAATATTAAACACACAACACTATGTAAATAAGAAATTTTATTTTTAATAATAATAGTATTTTAAATATATCAATTATTATATCGGGTCAAAATTCTTATAATAATTTATTTTGTTGTTTAATTGTTGTCGTTGTTTTTGTTTATTTTGTAGTTTATTTAACTACAAATTAAGATAATATCTTATTTAATTATCTTTACCAATATTACAAACATATCAATTAGAGAATATTAAAACTAACAAAAATGTAAACATTAGGGCTATACACTTTCCTTTGTTCTGTACTGCCAGGGTTGCTGAAATACATTTATTTTAACAATTTTATTTTTCAGAACTTATATCCAATTTCTATAAATACCCAGCAACCTTACTTTTTGGTACTTTTGGGGCTAGAAGACCTTTTCTGATAGGCCAATTAGCCGGGAATTTCAAGACGACTTTTTGGTACTTTTTCCGGGCTCAAAAATCATTCATTTTGGTTAGCAGCCCGTAAATAAAGATATTTTCTCTCTTTTTGGTGAGTCCCAAGAGGGGGTGCTATAGACAAGTTTAACTATATACACTTTTATGAATTATTTTTTTTTAACATAAATTTTGAATTTTTTCTAAACTATACTACTACTTTGTCCGGGGCTCAAAAATCATTCATTCTAGTTAGCAACCCGTAAATAAAGATATTTCCGTAAACTATACTAGAAAGGCGTCTTGCTCGAAACCTTGTACAATCATCCTCTTATAAAAGAAGCTCTTCTACCTGACTTGTGTTTCTTATTCTATACGTAAAATGAGTTAAATTCAGTAAATAAT
>CP092863.1:73089616-73116965 GCA_030710605.1 Cordylochernes scorpioides | reverse complement strand
TAACTCTGAAAGATATTACAGTGACCTTTATTGAAGACACACTAGATAACCAAGTGTGAACAAAATTGCCTCTGCCTCTTTGAAAAATGAAAGCAGACAACTGGTGACATCAAGGCTACTTCCTTAAATTTTGTCCATGAGTGTAGTTCCAATTAAGACTAGTAGTGTGTTGCAATATTGGCATCATTAACAATAGGTAAATGTCAGTATTTGATGCTGATGCTTTGGCAAAATCCAACAAAAGACAAGAAAAGGTAAAATATATGACATAAACGCTGAAAGAAGACTAACAAAGACTATAACAAGACTTAGAACAAAACACTATAAAGGAATTACAATACATCCAGATGGCACAAGAACCTATAGGACATGTAACAACTGTCCTGGTGTGGAACTAACACCTACTCACATATTCTCATGTCCAACAATGCCCGCAGCCTTGCAGAAAATTGACATGGACCCAGAACAGCAACTTTACACACCCAAGATAGTGGACATTGCCATTGTTGTGATAGAGATGCATGGAGATATCTGAGGCTCTTCATTGGACATGACAACAACAGAAAATTGACATGGACCCACAGCAGCAGCTTTACACACCCAAGATAGAGGACATTGCTGCTGCTGTGATAGAGATGTATGGAGACATCTGAGGCTTTTCATTGGACACAACAACCACAACAGAAAATTGACATGGACCCAGAGCAGCAGCTTTAAACACCCAAGATAGAGGACATTGCAACTTCTGTGATAGAGATGTATGGAGACATCTGAGGCTCTTCATTGGATACGACAACAACAGAAAATTGACATGGACCCAGAGCAGCAGCTTTACACACCCAAGATAGAGGACAACTCCGCCTTTGCCGGTCCCAAGCCCGGATAAAAAAGGAGGAGGGGGAGCAGTAACAAGCTCACTAAAAAACCTGGGCTCAGCTGGCCCGGCTGACAGTACCCTGTAAGGGCTCCTGATCCAGGGATACAGGATGAGCAGCGTTTGTACTCCATGTTAGGAGCGGCTGCACATGGCGTCTGTTCCTCATGTCAGAGGCGGCCATTTCTTTTGGAGCTAAGTCGGCCTGCCACTGAGTAGTGCTCCCAGTCTTAATGACAAAGGCAGACACATTTTACTTTACCCAATCATGATGGTTGTCAAATCTCCCCACTATGCTGCATCGGCCGTCGCGCAGAATAATCAGGGCCGCGTCTGGAGTTTAGGCAGAGGGCTTCATTCGAAAAATTCCCTACCGTCTCCCAATGCCAAATTGAATGTTCTTCAATGCAACATCAATGGCATATCTACTAGTAAGAGCAAGGTTAAACTGGATGAGATATTATCACTGGCGGATTCCAAAGGCGCTAATATCATTTGTCTGCAAGAAACCAAGCTTAAGCCCAACCACCTTTTTAAGGTAAAGGGCTTCAAAATACTGAGAAAAGACAGGCCTTCAGCAGATGGAGGAGGAGGGCTCCTGACCCTCATCAAAGACCTTTCCTTTGATGAAATTGACACTCCTTCAACAACCCATACTGAACTACAGGCCTTCAAAATACACCTACCCAATCAGAGACCCCTAACAATTGTGAATACTTATCACCCACCCCAAAAACCAGGCCCAGAACTAGACTTAGTTTCACACCTACTTGACCCCAATATACTCATCCTTGGAGACTTCAACAGCAAGCATCAATCTTGGGGCTGTTCCCTCAACAACACTGAGGGCTCTATCCTCAGCACCTTCATTGATGACAACAACCTCACAATTGTGTCCCATGGTCCTACCTACATCTCTCACTCCTATGGAACTCCGCAAACACTAGATCTCACCATCACCTCCCCATCTATGCAACAGTTCATAAAAAACAGCACCCTGAAAAGCATCGGAAGCGACCATCTTCCTCTGCTAACAGAAATCTCCACCTCCACTTCCCTCCCAAAATCTTCACAAAGACTTTTCTGGAACTATAAGAAAGCCTCCTGGAATTCATTTAAAACATTGTTAGATAGTCTTCTCAGCAAAATCCCACCAAATTCCTCTTTAGAAGACAGGTGGAAGAACTGGAAGTCTGCAGTCCTAATTTCTGCCAAACAAAACATCCCCAGAGGGAACAGAAAATTCTACATTCCTGGATATAGAGAGGTACTAGATCTTTTGAAAGATGAAATAGAAGATAGGAACCAAGTTTACCAAGACCTCATTGAGAACAACAACACCCTCCTCATCAGAGATTACAATCACCTTGCTGCAAAAATTAAGCTTAAGGCGGACCAAATCAAACAGAATAAGTGGATTGAAATCTGCTCTTCAATTGACCCAAAAACCAGCGACACGAAACTATGGAAACTACTACATGCCTTCAATCAGGACACTCCATCTCACAGCAGCTCAAATACCTTCAAGGATAATTCTGGAAATCCCCTCACAGACAAATACAGCATAGCAAATCATTTTGCCCACCATTACAGCTCCACCGCAAAACTTAATTTTAATTTACAGGATAAAATAATAGGTAGAAAATCTAGGCTCACCAGAAACCTTGCAAAATCCAAACCCAGCCACAACATTTTCAGTAAACCTTTTCAAGAGCATGAACTGGACGAAGCTTTAAGTCATCTTGACCCTACAAAAGCTCCTGGTCCAGACAACATCACTGGACCCATGTTGAAAAACCTCAGTTCCCATGCCAAACTAGAACTCTTAAGCATTTTCAATTACAGTTGGAGCTCGTCTACCCTCCCTAAAGAGTGGAAACATGCCACAATTATCCCCATCCACAAACCAGGCAAGCTTGAGAACCACCCAACCAACTACAGACCTATCTCTCTGACCTCTATTCCCTGCAAAATCATGGAACACATGATTCTCAATAGGTTAACTTTTTATCTTAACCTCAACAACCTACTAGACCCTCATCAAATAGCTTTTAAAAAATATCAAAGCACAGAAGATTCAATCTTTTACTTCGTTCAACAAACCCAGGACAGCTTCCATCATAAACCTACAGAATCCACTATAGCAGCCTTCATCGATCTTTCCCAAGCCTTCGACAGAGTCTGGAAGGAAAAGCTAATTCTCAAACTCGACGAACTTGGAATAGAGGGAAGTATGCTGAGTTGGATCAGCAATTTTCTATCCAAACGTACCATACAGGTTAACTTCAACAACATCAAATCAAAAACCACTCGTATTTACCAAGGTCTACCCCAAGGATCAATCCTAAGCCCTATTCTCTTCAATATTTACCTAAATGATGTACACACTTCTATCAAACCGCCAGCTAAAATTGCCCTTTACGCAGATGACATAATCATCTGGGTCTCCAAAAACAACCTCTCCGATGCAGAACAATCTCTGAATAAAGCCATGAAAAATCTACAAAAGGTAACTAAGAAACTGAAATTATCCATTAACATCAGCAAATCTGAAATCGGCCTCTTCACCATCAACAACCACCTTCGCCACTGGACCCCAAATATTTTCTTAAATAATTCAAAACTTCAATATTCAGATTCCCCAAGATATCTTGGTGTCACACTCGACCCTGCGCTCACTTTTAAAAAACATATTGACACCATGATAAGCAAAGCCAAAAATAGGCTCAAAATCCTGAAAAAAATATCAGGCTTAAACTGGGGTGCAAATGCCAATATCTTACGCACAACGTACCTTGCACTCGTAAGACCTATTTTGGAATATGCTACACCAGCCTGGATCAATGCAAGTAAAACTAACCTATCCAAAATAGACAGAATCCAAGCAAGCGCAGCTAAAATCATCAGCGGACTTCGAGGATCCTGCCCAAATCGCATTGCTGAACTCGAATCCAACCTTCTTCCCCTGCACCTAAGGAGAAAAATCTGCTTTTCAAAATTTATAACAAAAAAGATTAACTCTCCAAAAGAACATCTTACAGGAAAATTTATTAGAAATTGGGTCCCAAACCAAAGATTAAAACGCCCCACTCCTCTCAACATGGCTCACAACTCTAATCTTTTAGACATCCCAATTAATCCCAAACACAGAACTTCCTATCCCCCACACAAAACTCGCAACAAACTCATCTGTTTCCCTCATCTACCAGACAATCCCCACAAACATGAAACTCAGCCAGAATTACATAAAGCTCTTGGCCTCCAAATCATTGAGGAAAATAGCTCCCTCTTCGACATCACAATTTACACTGACGGTAGCCAACTTGAAACTGGACTGTCTGGCAGTGGAATTGCTATCTACAAAGATAAGATCCTGGAAAAAATCTGCCTCTCCCACCATAGACATCTTTCAGTTTATAAATCAGAACTCTCTGCTATAGATACGGCTCTAAAAGACATCAACATCAACTCGCCAAGCAAAATAATAATCTACTCCGACTCAAGAGCAGCCATTTATACCCTTCAAAGCTGCTTCTCCAGTCAAGAACCCCTCCTCAAGAGCATTGCTAAGTCTGTAAACCGACTCCCAGCCAACAGCTCAGTCACAGTGCAATGGCTTCCAGCTCACGTTGGAATTCCTGGTAATGAGCTGGCAGACTCTCTGGCAAAGGCTGGTGCTCTTGGCCTACCTGAAGCAAGAGAATCCACCACCCAACTAGACGAAAGAGACCTCCTCCGTACCATCAAAACCCAATGCCTGCAGGAATGGAAATCTGATGCTGCACATGACTGGTACAGAGCAGGAGGGACAAGCACCGGTTCTGTCCTCCCAAGAGAACAACAGTCTTTGATTTCCAGACTTAAGTCTGGTCATCTACGGACAATGACTTTCCAGAATGGTTGCAAGGTTTTCCCACTATGTACCAAGTGCAATTCTCAGCCTGCAACCCCAAGACATATTATTGACTGTATTGACTCATCCATTGATGAGCTCTACTCTTCCCCGGCAGACACCATCAAAAATCTCAAGCTTTACAGGCTTGATACCTTAGTGTGATTGGGTGGAGATAAGAAAGAAGAAGAAGAAGAGAAGATAGAGGACATTGTGACTGCTGTGATAGAGATGTATGGAGACATCTGAGGCTCTTCATTGGACACAACAACAACAACAGAAAATTGATATGGACCCAGAGCAGCAGCTTTACACACCCAAGATAGAGGACATTATGACTGCTGTGATAGAGATGTATGGAGACATCTGAGGCTCTTCATTGGACACAACAACAACAACAGAAAATTGATATGGACCCAGAGCAGCAGCTTTACACACCCAAGATAGAGGACATTGTGACTGCTGTGATAGAGATGTATGGAGACATCTGAGGCTCTTCATTGGACACAACAACAACAACAGAAAATTGATATGGACCCAGAGCAGCAGCTTTACACACCCAAGATAGAGGACATTATGACTGCTGTGATAGAGATGTATGGAGACATCTGAGGCTCTTAATTGGACTAAACAACAACAGAAAACTGACATGGACCCAGAACAGCAGCTTTACACACCCAAGATAGAGGACATTGTGACTGCTGTGATAGAGATGTATGGAGACATCTGAGGCTCTTAATTGGACTAAACAACAACAGAAAACTGACATGGACCCAGAACAGCAGCTTTACACACCCAAGATAGTGGACATTGTGACTGCTGTGATAGAGATGTATGGAGACATCTGAGGCTCTTAATTGGACACAACAACAACAATACGTTCTCTAAGATGGCATTCAACAAGTCTCAACAGAAGAGGAATTCTTAACCATCAAATCGATACAAGAAAATAAGACCTAATACAAATAATTTAATAGTGTGTGACGTTTCGGCAACAGTCTTGTTACCATCATCAGACAAAAGAATAAATGAGAAAAATATCACAGCAAGTTCTTAAAAATAGTACTATTATCAAGTATGTAAACAAGATATCAAATAAGAAAAAATAATTTTTTAAGACAACCTGAAATATTCTGCCTTTGCCAGTCCCAAGCCCGGATGAAAAAGGAGAAGGGGGAGCAGTAACAAGCTCGCTAAAAAACCTGGGCTCAGCTGGCCCTGCTGATAGTATCCTGTAAGGGCTCCTAATCCAGGGATACAGGATGAGCAGCGTTTGTATTCCTTGTTAGGAGCAGCTGCACATGGTGTCTGTCTGTTCCTCATGTCAGAAGCGGCCATTTCTTTTGGAGCTAAGTCGGCCTGCTACTCAGTAATGCTCCCAGTCTTAATGACAAAGGCAGACACATTCTATTTCACCCAGTCATGATGGTTGTCAAACAGACACCATCAAGGGTCACAGCTTGATACCCTAATATGATTGAGAGTGGAGATAAGAAAGAAGAAGAAGATAAACATTAAATCATACAATTCCCATATACAGTAAAACCCCGCTAATACGAACCCTGGATATAGCAAACCTTCCCTTATAACGAACCCACGGCGATTCCCGATTCCATTCCATTGAAAATACCATCGTTATAACGAACTTTGCAATTTTTAAAATAACGAACTACCCCTATAACGAACCTATTTTCGGTCCCAAAATGATAAAATCTATTAAAAATACTATGCTTATAACGAACTTAAAATTGTGAATTAAAAAAAAAAATTAAAACAACAAAATGTTGAGCATGTTTCAGCTCACAGATCGCGATTTCAAAACAAAAAATTAGCGGCATTGTTTGTTTTCATTTCCATTCTATTTTTGCTGTATGTTGTATAAATTTTTACACATTATACTTTTATTTAATAGAATATTTTTGCATTCGACAATTTTGAAAAAGAAGAAAATGCAAATGGCTTCCAAAATAAAGAAAAGAAACAAAGAATGGCGATCTAAAAAAAAAAAAACAGTGGCAGCATGCCCTTTTAGAAGCGTTCTATATCAAGTTTAACCTAGGCTAAAAAATAATTCCAAATAATTTTAAAGCCAGAAATGGTTTGAATAACAGGTTAAAAACAAAAATTAATATACACTTCAGAATAATATGTGGAAACTGGAATTGGAAGAAGAAGAAAAAAAAAAAAATAGTTCTCCCAAGTTCCCCGTGTCTCATGAGCCACAAACAAATCGACTTATAAATTCTCAAAAACTACCACTACAGTTCTATTTTTAGAATGGAATTCTTGTTAGGTATATGACTCATTCAGGGTTCGCGGATATTCCCCCTTGCCGGCCGTTTCCCTACCGATTTGGTGTTTGCAAATTGGCGTTTTTTATTCGCAAATTTACCGATCGCGCTATCGTATCAACATGTTTCGCGTCCGATTTTTCTGAATTGGATACTTTTGATTCATCCTCAATTGATTCAGAATACACAGAGCTTCATTCCTTTGATTGAAATAATAATATTTTAAGACAATTCTGATTTTCAAATTTCACTTTTCACTTTCAAACAACAAGGTATTAGAGGCATTTTTTCAAATAAATTTAGTATTATATTATTTGAGGAAGATGTTCTAAAATACATTTTACCTTTTAAATATATAATTAATAATGTTTTGCCTAGGGGATTTGGCATAATTTTTAAATAATACATAGGTTTATATATAAGCATGTATGCTAATGATAAGAAGAACCTATTATCAAATGACTTCTTTTGATATTCAGCATTACTGTAAAGAAATAGGTAAATATAGGGAATTAAAACAAAGTGACCATTATTAAGTGGCTGCCTTTTCCTGTTTGTATGGCTGTTTTTTAATTATATGGTCTAAAAATTTAGAAAAGAAAAAAAAAAGGCCAAACCGTGGCTATAGTGAACCAAAAGCTCTGTCCCATTGGGGTTCACTATAGAGGGGTTTTACTGTATTTCTCTCTTTCTAAGCAATAAACTATTATTTAAAATCAACAAGCAATTCAAGAACAAGTTTCCTTTCCTATCTAAAAAATTGTCAGTGGCTGGCAGTATAAACCTTCAGTTTCCAACAGCCATGAACCGGGATTGAATCCCGCATTGTACACTCTTTTTTTGGTGAAGAACCTGTTCATATTATTCATTATAAATAACATAAGCTAGGTTTCTCGTTTTGAGTGATATATATATATTATAGATTAGAGAGAGAAATTTTTTGTGTGTTTGATTGTTGAAAAGAGGTGCAGTCATGGAAAAGTAAAGATAATTATTTACCTTTCAAGCAGATTTTTATTTTGAATCTCTTGAAGTAAAAATATACATAAAATTATTTATATCACAGGAATATAGAATTTATATAATGAATTCTATAATCGTGAATAAAAGATAGGTAGGGTTAAATATACATATTTACAACAAAAATAATAATAAAAAAAATGGTATGTTTTGAATATATGGTCAAAAATGGAGAACAGTCAATGAATGAAAAAATAAAATATATGTTTTTAAAAAAAATAAAATATTTGTATTTTAGATTATATAATATTTATATACCTAATAAATTTATTTCTCTAGTTTTCCGGCCAACATGCCTTTCACACAGCAGAAGTATAACTTCCAGCTAACTAACTATATGTGTATTTTATCTTCTTCTTTCTTATCTCCACTCAATCATATTAGGGTATCAAGTTGTGACCCTTGATGGTGTCTGTTTGACAACCATCATAACTGGGTGAAGTAGAATGTGTCTGCCCTTGTCATTAAGACTGGGAGCACTACTCAGTGGCAGGCCGACTTAGCTCCAAAATAAATGGCCGCCTCTCAAATGAGAAACAGACGCCATATGCAGCCGCTCCTAACATGGAGTACAAACACTGCTCATTCTGTATCCCTGGATTAGGAGCCTTTACAGGGTACTATCAGCTTGGCCAGCTGAGCCCAGGTTTTTTAGCGAGCTTGTTACTGCTCCCCCTCCTCCTTTTTCATCCGGGCTTGAAACCAGCAAAGGTGGAGTTACCCTCTAAGTGGTTTCACCAAATTAATCTCCAGACCACTCTACTATTGTATTGGATTGGAATATACCCTGAATTTACTATGGAAGGCAGCTTAGGGGTGTTTAGTGAACCTATGGACATAAGCTTATAGGTCTGTAGAGATGCATACATATAATTATATTAAATTGCATCGAGCAATACACACTTCCACAGATAATATTTTATAAAATATTAAATCTCTTTTTTTTTATCTAGATATAATTTTAAAAATATCTATAAATATCATTGATATTTCCTATTTTTTCTATTCTGTTAATTGTAGCACATTTCTTTTGAATGAAAGTCTTCTTTAAATTGTCTCTTGTAGTAATTTTTCTCATAATCTAGTACAGTAGAACTTCCCTGTAAAGGACAACATCTAATTTCAGAGCCAAAATCTCCTTTAGGTAGAAGTGTCTTCTTACCAGAGAGTTGCTACAGTAGAACCTCCCTATAAAGGACATCTAATTGCAGAGCCAAAATGTCCTTTATAGAGAGGTATCCTCTTACTGGAGAGTTGCTATATAGTAAAAATTGGTAATTTTGCAAATGAAAACTGTCCTTTGAGAGGTGTCCTCTAGTGGGGTGTCTGCTAAAGGGAGGTTCTACTGTATCTTTGTTTCTTTTAGATTAAAATTATTATGCCTTGTGATTTTCTTTTTATATATATATATATATACAGTTAAACCTGTCTATAGGGTCCCTTCTTGGGACTCACCAAAATAGGGTGCTATAGAGAGGGGGTGTTATAGTCAGGTCACTTTTAATGTAAATCGCATCATACTACGTATTTAAAATCAGACACTATAGAGAGGAAGGCGCTATTTAGAGGGGGCGCTATAGACAGGTTTAACTGTATAATTATACAAGGTCATGGAGACTGAATTCATAGGTTAAATTCACAATCTAGGTAGGGTTGGGGTCCTGTCTTGAGGCTTCCATACATTCAAAGAGATGGTCTGGTAAGGACTCTTTGGTCCTGTAGATGGTGTATTGGGGGAAGGTTTTTACACCATCCTTGAAGAGTGATTTTACTATGTTCTACAGTGTAGAATTCTTAATTTTATCCCATTTTAGAGCATATTCATGGTTTTGCATTCTTTCTTTTAAAGTTCTTCTTTCTTATCTCCACTCAAACATATTAGGATATCAAGTTGTGACCCTTGATGGTGTCTGTTTGACAACCATCATGACTGGGTAAAGTAGAATGTGTCTGCCTTTGTCATTAAGATTGGGAGTACTACTCAGTGGCAGGCCAACTTAGCTTCAAAAGAAATGGCCACCTTTGACATGAGGAACATACGCCATGTGCAGCTGCTCCTAACATGGAGTACAAACGCTGCTCATCCTGTATCACTGGATCAGGAGCCCTTACAGGGTACTATCAGCCGGGCCAGCTGAACCCAGGTTTTTTAGCGAGCTTGTTACTGGATATGCTTGACATTGAGAACTCTTTATTGTTCACCTTTACATAAGACGCATGACTTGACTCTGCTATCTATACTAGAGCCAGAGGCAAATGTTGCTGAATGAGAATGAGTGGATTTATTCATTTTGTTGAATTGTTTTGAATTTTCTTTATTCTGAAAACTCCCGAGACTTCCAGCAAATCTTTCCAGGAAAGAAATCATCTTTTCATACGATGGATATTCTTTCTCAAGCAAACTCATCTCCCATTCCTTTCTTATTGAACGATCAAGTTTTGATCGAATTATATGAATTAAAATCATATCCGATAAGTATTATCAGTTGATATAGCTATATTTTTTCCTAAACCAACTTCTAACAAATTATCTTCAAATTTATCCTAGTGTGATAAAATAATTCAACTACATTGTGACAAAAAAATAATTTATTTTTACGCCATCGGGGAGGGAGGAAAGACTAGTGTGGAGACTTACTCAAAGATCACATTTAAAGAAAAATAAAAACTCTAATAAAAAAATAAATAACATTTTTTTTTTAAATATCAACAAAAAGAAGGAAAAAATAGTCAAAAAAATAGTTAAAAAAAAACAAAAAATCAAAACAAAATAAATTAAGAGAACAGAATAAATAAATCCTATATTAACATGTGAAGGGTAGATAGTAACACTAGTATGCCCCTGGTGGCAACTACAGTTATTTCTTTCGAGAAGCTAGGTAATCGCTGGCGCTTGCAGAAATGGCAGCTCCACAGAGAGCTACCAAAGTGAAGGCTTGGAGGTAAACACGGCCTTGCATAGCTAACGCTGACTTGGCTGGTTTGTTCATGTTGAAGATTCCATAAATCAACCATCCAGTGGTACCAGCCAGACCTGAAACACACAGAATCATTTAGTGAACTGTACCAGATAGTACACAAGGTAATAAGACCAAATCAAATAAATAAATAGTGTGTGACATTTCAGTAACAGCATTGTTACCATCTTCAGACAAGAGTACTGTCTATAAAAATGCTAAGGTTCAATTTGGATTTATAAATTATAAACACAAGGTAATAAGACCAAAATCAAATAAATAAATAGTCTGTGACATTTCAGTAACAGCATTGTTACCATCTTCAGACAAGAGTACTGTCTATAAAAATGCTAAGGTTCAATTTGGATTTATAAATTATAAACACAAGGTAATAAGACCAAAACCAAATAAATAAATAGTCTGTGACATTTCAGTAACAACATTGTTCCATCTTTAGACAAAAGTACTGTCTATATAAATGATAAGGTTCAATTTGGATTATAGATTATAAACAACAAGGTAATAAGACCAAATCCAAATAAATAAATAGTGTGTGATGTTTCAGTAACAGCATTGTTACCATCTTCAGACAAAAGTATACTACTATAACCAGTACTTTTGTCTGATGATGGTAACAATGCTGTTACTGAAATGTCACACTCTTTATTCACAGTAGAACCTCCCTGTAAAGGACACCTAGTTGTCGAGCCAAAAACCATCAAAAAACTTAAGTCTCTTCATATTGTCACTGAATAATTATTGTAAATACTCTGTTAAACAACAAGGTAATAAGACCAAATCCAAATACATGTATATTCAATAATATGAGGAGGACAGAGCCAATATCCTATTATTTGTTTGGGCAGGTACGATAAGCCAACCCCCCACATCGATAAAACGGTGTTTACCTTACAACTCTGAACACTCGGATTTTCCTGGAAAATCTCTTAAAGATTTCTTGAAAAAAGCCATGGTCCACCTGTGCTGTGTGAGCAGAAGAGCTTAAATTGACTGTGTCATTATATGTATGTTCCATACGTGAATACCTGTTTTTTTCCTCTTTCGCTCTCCACTTCTTCCATCCATATTTCCAAATCCATATTCTTATTTTCCATAGGATCATTCAAATAATAATCTGTATATATTTATCATGTGTATATAATCTTTCTCCATTTTTACCCCTTTGTATATTTCCCACTTTCATAGATTTCTCCGTCTTGTAACCCCAAGGAGAATCATCTGTATGAACTGTGTGTTTTAATAAAGGTTTTTGTGTGTGTGTGTGTGTGTGTATATTCAATAATAATATGCTAAATATTTATTATTTTATAATGTATACTTTAACAATACATAGATATATAGTAAGGGTTAACACGGTCACTCAGATAATGGATCTAAAAATTCAAGGTTCAAATCCTGGCAGCTTTTAGTTTTTGTTTTAATAATTATAGATCTATTTTTGAGACATAATGACAGTGTTTTTTTGTCCTTTATCTTTACAAGGACATGTACCACGGGATAATTTTAATATAGTGTTAACAATTACAGTAGAACCTCCCTGTAAAGGACAACACCTAAATGTAGAGCCAAAATGTACTTTAGGGAGAGATATCCTCTTACCAGAGAGTTGCTAAATAGTAAAAATGGTAATTTTGCTAATGAAAACTGTCCTTTATAGAGAGGTGTCCTCAGGGTAAGTGTCCTCTCATGGAGGTTCTACTGTACAAGGATAAAGACAGGCGTTCCTTCAGTATAGAATCCAAGTTTTCGAGGAAGTATGGCCACAAATGGATGACCCAGTAGCTAATGTACCAGAAGAGTGCTTCTCAACAATATGAATTGATTTTTTCATAGAACTTAGATATGGGGTAAAATAGCTGTCTAAATGGATGTCTTCTATGACAACCATCATCTTCTTCTTCTTTCTTATCTCCACTCAATCATATCAGGGTATTAAGTTTGTAGAGCTTGAAACTTGACAACCATCATGACTGGGTGAAGTAGAATGCATCTGCCTTTGTCATTAAGACTGGGAGCACTACTCAGTGGCAGGCCGACTTAGCTCCAATATGAAATGGCTGCCTCTGACATGAGAAATAGACGTCATGTGCAGCTGCTCCTAACATGGAGTAAAGACTCATCCTGTATCCTTGGAGCCCTTACAGGGTACTATCAGCATGGCCAGCTGAGCCCAGGTTTTTTCAGTGAGCTTTTTACAGCTTCCCCTCCTTTTTTCCGGGCTTTGGAACCGGCAAAGGCAGAGTTAAATGGATATGTGGCGACCACACTTTGCTTCAGCGAGCGCGAACTGGGACAAAGCTTCACTAAACATACGGGCAGTAGTGTGACGGGGCAGCTGGGAGAACACCTCACTACGCATGCGCGGGCGTCATCCGGAACATTCTCGCAATGCGTGTCATCAACAAGGCTTGCTTCCAACAGCCGTTACTTCTTTTCTCTTTATATATTTCTGGCTTTAAATAAATTAATTTATTTTATGAAAAATAATTATAAATATATCAGCGGCCTTTCCATAAGCCACACCAACATGCACACAACCATCCCATATATGTAAAAATTATCAATGGAGTGTTTTATGGAATCACAACCTTTATACTGTTTATTACAGTTGACATGATAAGACACAATTTGGATTATAGATTATAAACGTAAGGTTGTGGCGACCACACTTTGCTTCAGTGAGCACGAACTGGGACAAAGCTCCACTACACACACGGGCAGTGGACGGCCTCGGCAACCGCGAGCGTCAACCTGACTACGCATTCGCGTGGGGCGTCTTCTGAGACTTGATCTGGCACGCGCGGTAAGCAACTAGGCCTGCTCCAACGGCCGTTACTTCAACCGTTCCTTCTTTTCTCTTTATATATTTCTGGCTTTAATTAAATTAATTTTAATTATAATTTTATCAGCGGCCTTTCCACAAGCCACACCAACACATCACGCAACCATTATCCCACAAGGTAATAAATATCAAAGTTATATAATTGACTGGTAACAAATAATAAAAAACATGAAAATTGTGAGAGGAGAAAGCTACTTTTTATTATAAAGTGATAAGTTTTTAAAAAAAGACATCTACCTGATTCAGTATGATTTTTTTTCACTTTTGCACTATTTTTTCACATAAAGAATGATAAAGCACAATTTAGATTATAGATTATAAACACAAGGTAATAAGATCGAATCCAAATAAATAAATAGTGTGTGATGTTTCAGTGACAATGCTGTTATTGAAACATCACTCCCAATTTATTTATTTGGATTTGGTCTTATTACCTTGTGTTCACATAAGGTAATAAGATCAAATAAATAAATAGTGAGTGATGTTTCAATAACAGCATTGTTACCATCTTCAGACAAAAGTACTAAATCTTTCAGTACACATTTAGTTTTATAAATTCAATTGCCATCTATCGATAAAATTTGTAACAAATAAATTTACTGGCAATGAGTTTCTTTTTAATAATTTAGTACTTTTGTCTGATGATAGTAACAATGCTGTTACCGAAACATTAAAACACTATTTATTTATTTGATCTTATTACCTAGTGTTAATACAGTAAAATCTCCATGAGAGGACACTCACACTAGAGTACACCTCTCTACAAAGGTCAGTTTTCATTTGCAAAATGACCATTTTTACAATTTAAAAACTCTCAGGTAAGAGGACACCTCTTCCTAAAGGACACTTTGGCTTTGCAAGTTGTCTTTTACAGAGAGGTAGTTCTAATGTATTTAAAAATATGCTGTGGTATACAGTAGAACCTCCCTGTAAAGGACAACACCTAATTTCATAACCAAAGTGTCCTTTAAGGAGAGGTGTCCTCTTACCGGAGAGTTGCTAAATAGTAAAAATGGTAATTTTGCAAATTAAAACTGTCCTTTATAGAGAGAGGTGTCCTCTCATGGAGGTTCTACTGAATAATTTTTAAATTAAGTACTTTTGTCTGATGATGATAACAACATTGTTACTAAATCATCACACACTATTTATTTATTTAGATTTGGTCTTATTACCTTGTGTTAATACATACATAATACACTAAAAGAGACTATTTTTTTTAAATGGCTTATTTAATAAATAAAATTATATTAACATATCATTTGGGATGATAAATCACAATTTGGATTATAGATTATAATACAAGAAAATAAGACCTAATCTAAATAATTTATTGTGACCTTTTGGCAACAGCATTGTTACCATCATTTATTCTTTTGTCTGATGATGGTGACAATGTTGTTGCTGAAACGTCACAATAAATTATTTAGATTAGGTCTTATTTTCTTGTATTAATATCACTTAAGAATAAGGTTTTAAGTTGTTACATTCCAGCTATATGAAGGTTTCACTATAATTCTAATATAAAATTTTGTAACAAATAATTTTGCTGGCAAAATGTTTCTTTTCAATGATCAAATAATATCTATAATTGCTTTTCTCGAAAATACACACAATACAATTTGATTTCATTTAACTAAATTTGCATACCAACCCTTTGTACATATATCAATTGTGTTGATATATATTTTTTTTCATCTAACTAACTTGCATACTAATTCTGTACATATTTAAAATATCTTTCTTTCTCTTCTTTAAATATATATATATATTTTTTTTTAAGTACAAGTGTCCCTAGGGGGACATAGCGCTCTAAGTCGAAATAAAGAAATGAAATCAAATATTATCTCTATAAGACCTGGTAGAGATAATATTTGATCATTGAAAAGAAACACATTGCCAGTAAAATTATTTGTTACAAAAATTATCGATAGATGGCAAATAAATTTATAAAAAATAATGCTAATATGTCCCATATTGCCGGTCCCAAGCCCAGATGAAAAAGGAGGAGGGGGAGCAGTAACAAACTCACTAAAAACCTGGGCTCAGCTGGCCTGGCTGATAGTACCCTGTAAGGGCTCCAGGGATACAGGATGAGTTTGTACTCCATGTTAGGAGTGGCTGTACATGGTGTCTGTTCCTCATGTCAGAGGCGGCCATTTCTTTTAGAGCTAAATCGGCCTGCCACTGAGTAGTTTGGATTATAGATTATAAACACATGGTAATAAGACTAAATCCAAATAAATAAGTAGTGTGTGACATTTCGGTAACAGCCTTGTTACCATCATCAGACAAAAGTACTGAATGAATTTCATATGTATATCTAAATGCATTCAGTACTTTTGTCTGAGAATGGTAACAACGCTGTTACTGAAATGTCACACACTTTTTATTTATTTGGATTTGGTCTTGTTACCTTAAGAATGTTTATGAAGGATGTGTATACAAATTAATAAGACCAAATAAATAAATAGTGTTTCTTAATGACAAAGGCAGACACATTCTACTTCAACCAGTCATGGTTTACCCACCTTTATTTTTGTCCCAATTGTTTCAACCATGGTTAAAACAACATCAAATCTTGTTCCAAAAGTGATGTTGGTTATTGCGAGGGTTGGCTGTAATATATGAATAGGATAAAAAGAAACTGCAAATCATTATTTTTTGTTTCTTTTTTAAATAAATGTATACAAATGATAAGGCACAATTTGAATTATAGATTATAAACACATGGTAATAAGACCAAATCCAAATAAATAAATAGTGTGCGACGTTTCTGTAACAGTGTTGTTACCATCTTCAGACAAAAGAACTGAATGAGAAATTTTACCACAGCATGTTTTAAATAGTTACTGTTATCAAGTGTGTAAACAAGATTGCAGATAAGAAGAAGATAGTTTTCTGAGAAAAACAGAATATTAATTTTTCCACTTTTAATTCTAAGATTAATATTCTGTGTTTCTCAGAAAACTATCTTCTTCTTATCTTTATTATCTGCTATCTTGTTTACATACTTGATAACAGTAACTATTTAAAACATGCTGTGGTAAAATTTCTCATCCAGTACTTTTGTCTGAAGATGGTAACAACACTGTTACCAAAACGTCACACACTATTTATTTATTTGGATTTGGTCTTATTACCTTGTGTTTATAATGTATACAAAGCTATTTCAACAAAGTGAAACTGTGGAGTCAGAAATGTTGAAGTTTTGGGAAATTTCACTTCCTTCTCAACATCCTGTTTCATCTTCTTACATCAACTTATTCCAATCTTCATTTATTTCCTGGTAAATCTACTTTTTACCAAGTTTTATATCTTGAAGAACTCCAAGGTAATAAATACACTTGTTTACACACTTGATAATGGTAACTATTTAAAACATGCTGTGGTAAAATTTCTCATTCAGTACACTTTTGTCTGAAGATAGTAACAACACTGTTACCGAAACGTCATACACTATTTATTTATTTAGATTTGGTCTTATTACCTTGTGTTTATAATCTATAATCCAAAAATTGTGCTTTATCATCTCCAAGGTAATAAAAATAAATAAATGAAATAGTGAGTGATGTTTCACGCTATAAATGTGTTGTTACCATCATCAGACAAAAGAATAAATTTATTTTTTTCTTTCATTTATTCTCACAAGATAATAAGACCAAATCCAAATAAATAAATAGTGTGTGATGTTTCACAACACCATTTAGTACTTCTGTCTGAAGATGGTAACAACACTGTTGCTGAAACGTCACACGCTATTTATTTATTTGGATTTGGTCTTATTACCTTGTGTACACATCCTTGTCATTTTTAAATTGTTGCTCCTTGAGGAACAGCCTAAAACACAAGGACCAACAGTATGATTGTGTATATTGTTGGCTTTTCTTGATTTATCAAGAAATAATTTATGGCCAATATATTCAGGAACAAAAACATGGTGTTACGTAGAAATAAAAGCACATTCCAGATGGAGAGAGAATGTTCTAGAGCGTTTAAGAATCATGTAGAAAAAGCGGAAGACAACTGATTGGCCAATCTATAGCGATTGCGCAATGTTCGGTGCTGGCAGCTTTCTGATTGGCTGACCAACCGTGACCGTTCTGGAAAGATCTACTTCGGTATATATAGGGATGAGAAACTCATGCCGGGGAGGAAGAAAGATAAAAAAGAGTAGAAGAACGAAGCTACGTGGTGAATTCCAAGCAAGCTGCTGTCTCAAGAGGTTGGACTGCTGCTTACCGCCGACGCCGGTGTACTTCCTGGAAGATTCTAGAAGGTTCTACGAACTTCTGTCTCCTGTTCTGCTCCTGCTTTCCCTCACCGTGCCGCAGTTGGTGAGTTTGTAACTGCTGTGTTCTTTATTGTTGTTTTATTTTTGCGCTCTTCTGTAATTATTTTATCGATTAGGCTTAAATAAAGTCCTAAAGATCCTTTGTACCCACAGAAGTTATTCTTTGTTAACCAACAACACAACAATAGCAACATCCAGTTGATATTTCGTCTAATAGATTGAAAGATAATACAAGGTAATAAGACCAAATCCAAATGGATAAATAGTGTGTCACACACTATTTATTTGGATTTGGTCTTATTATCTTGTGTTTATAATCTACTAGCCGAATGACCCGGTCAACGCCCGTGTTTTACCCGATTGAATGTTTTGATTCAAATACTATTTGTTACAATTATAAATTGGCGCCTTAAATTAATGCATATATTAGTTAATAACTATAGCCTATGTGCTTTATCTGTCTATGTACTGTTGGCTTCCGTAGGCGTCTCTTACTGGGAAAAAGAAAGAGAGGATTCCATTTAGTTAATAATTAATATATGCGTTTATTAAAGGAGCGACCCGCTCCAACACAATAGTTACAAAAACAACAAAGCGAGTGGGGGGGGGCAAAGGTGGCGTGATCGTAGCCAACCAATAGGAGAGCGCCATTCCAAAAAAAAAGCAAACGGTGACAGAGATGAAAATGAATTGATGACGCTCGTAACTGTATATAGAATAATCCAAATTGTGCCTTATCATTTTTTATTTAGCTTTTTTTAATAATTATTTTACCCATTCCTGAAGAAATTAATGAATGTACCTTGAATTTATAGGTGGATTTCAGTTATGTATATCTTAGCTAGCTGAAAGAGAAACATTTATTCTAAGATGTCAACATCTGTGATTGTCCAAGGGGTGGCCACAATTAAGATATGAAGACATGTTGATATGGCCACAAGGCCATGTGACACAACAGATTATGTAACCACTTGGCATTTCTAGGCAATAGTAATGTACACACACTAGTGTAATCTCACCCACAAACATAGAAAACTTTTTAGAAAGAGGGAATCATATATCACCGCAACTCTTTTTATTAACGCGATTAAGGAAGCTTTCGGGCAAACCCTTCTTCAGCTAACTATAGTGTACAAACAAGGCAAGCGAGAGAGAGATTATATATTGTTTTTAAGGAGGGATCTATGTAAATATAGTACAAAATATCTTAAAGAAATTTACATAATTGCCTTGCCGCTTGCCTTGTTTGTACACTATAGTTAGCTGAAGAAGGGCTTGCCCGAAAGCTTCCTTAATCGCGTTAATAAAAAGAGTTGCAGCGATATATGATTCCCTCTTTCTAAATTGTCGAAATCTGCAATCCGTTTACCATGAATAGAAAACTTTGATAAAACACAATTTAGATTATAGCTACAAGAAAATAAGACCTAATCCAAATATTTAAAGTGTGGGACATGTGTGATCCAGAGTGGAGTCAAATCATCATTACAGGGGATGACACATGGGTGTATTACAGTATGACCTAGGGGTCGGTGGAAGGCTGGTTAAACCGTTTGGTTTTCGACCACTACAACCCGGGTTCGATTCCCACATTGGACACTTTTTTCTGTTTAAAAAAAAAAAAAAGTGCTCCAATGGTCCCCGATTCTTGCAAAAGTCCAACCCCACCAGCGATTGCAACTAACCAAACGGGGCTCTGGCATATTTGTAAATGCAAAGTCGAACTGCTTTAAACATGTGTAGACATGTGGTGTGCTTACAGTAAAAGCAGTCGCTAACTACCCACCCTGATTATTATGGCTTGTACCACGTGTACTAAGGATAAGCAAAAAAAAAAAAGTATGACCTGGAAACCAAACATCAATCCAGCCAATGGAATGAAAGAGGGGAACCGAAATCCAAAAAAGCAAGGTTTGCAAAATCCAAAGTCAAGACATTGCTTATTACATTTTTAAATTATAACGGTTTGGTTCACCATGAATTTATTCCTTTTGCACATACAATTAAAAAAGAGGTTTATTTGGGGATAATGAAACATTTAAGGGAAGCAGTGCCCCTTAACACCTGAAAGATGGCAAAAAAAAAAAGACTGGATACTTCACGTCAATAATGTGTGACTGCACACAGCCCATATTGTTTTACAGTTCTTAGCCAAGCATTCAATCACACAGCTCTCTCATCCACCTTATTCCCCTGACTTAGCCCCAAATGACCTTTTTCTCGATCCTAAATTAAAAATGAAGTTGAAAGGAAGGAATTTTAACAATGTAGATATGATACAAGCTGAATTGAAGGCAACCTTGAGAGCTGATCAAAAGATGATTTTATCTCCTGATTGAAGAAAATTTATATTTCAGAAAAAAATTGTCCGATGTAGGATTCTATCTTGGTTCACATGGCTGTCCAATTTATTTTTTTTTTGCTTATCCCTAGTACATGTGATACAGTCCATGAAAATCATGGTGGGTAGAGGGTTAACAACTGCTTTTACTGTAAGTGCACCACATGTCTACACATGTGAAAAGCAGTTTGACTTTTGCACTTACAAATGTGCCAGAGCTCCGTTTAGTTACTTGCAATTGTTGGTGGGGTTGGACTTTTGTAAGAATCAGGGTACATTGGAACATTTGTTTTTAAATCAGAAAAAAAGTGCCCAATGCGGGAATCGAACCTGGGTCGTAGCGGTCGAAAACCAATGGTTTAGACCCTTCTGCCACCGACCCCCAACTGTCCAATTTTGATGGTTTAAACCACTCCATTAACAACCTACCTCTCCTGAAAAGTTTTTCATGCAGATAACTATATACAGTAGAATTACCTCCCTGTAAAGGACAACACCTAATTACAGAGCCAAAGTGTTCTTTAGGGAGAGGTATCCTCTTACAGGAGAGTTGCTAAATATTAAAAATGGTATTTTTGCCAATGAAAACTATCCTTTGTAGAGAGGTGTTCTCTAGTGTGAGTGTCCTCTCATGGAGTATGTTCTACTGTATTGGTGATGTAAACTGTCCTTTGTAGAGAGGTGTTCTCTAGTGTGAGTGTCCTCTCATGGAGGTTCTACTATATTGGTGATGAAAGCTGTCCTTTATAGAGAGGTGTCCTCTAGCATGAGTGTCCTCTCATGGAGGTTCTACTATATTGGTGATGTAAACTGTCCTTTATAGAGAGGTGTCCTCTAGCATGAGTGTCCTCTCATGGAGGTTCTACTATATTGGTGATGTAAACTGTCCTTTATAGAGAGGTGTCCTCTAGCATGAGTGTCCTCTCATGGAGGTTCTATTGTATTGGTGATGAAAGCTGTCCTTTATAGAGAGGTGTCCTCTAGCATGAGTATCCTCTCATGGAGGTTCTACTGTATAAAGTTAGAGCGCTGCCATAATATTTTGATGTGCTAAAACCCAAGTACAGCTCTTCCAATCAACAGAGAAAATATATTGATCATGTATATGGGCCAAATTTTGATGGTGTAAGGATAGGAATATCAAGAAAACGATATTTTTTTGAACTACGATATAGATTGATGTAGAGGTGTGGTATTGAGGGGATTTCAGAAATGATGCAATAGACTGAAACAAGGCTATATTTCTCTTATAATCTTAATTTAATATTAATAATCGGTCTCTGTTTACTTTTAAAACAATATATACACTTTACCTTCTATATATATGGTCAAAAATCGTCAAATTCTGAAACCAAAGAGAAATTCATGTTTTATTATTTATCTATTAAAATCGAATATCAATCATTAATACGATAATATCAACTCTATTTAATTACTATAAACATTTTATTGATTGTATGTAGGTTTGATTAAATATCTATACCACGAGTTGTTATATAAATGTCATTGAAAATTCAGGGTCAATTACTCACCGGCTCCAATCATTGCCTTGGAAAACATTCCCAACTTGGGAAAATCTTCTTGTTGATTGGTATCTTGTGAATTCGGATCCATTTTTTGTCCTGAAACAAATAACAAGCGAGAGAAATCTCTGAGAGATGCAGAATAGCTAACCTTACCGATTGCAGACCAATTTGAAAGGACCTTACCACTGTTGCCAAACTTTATCTTTAATTTTAATGTTTACTTTAAGCATTCGTAGAAAGGGTTAGGATTTTTTCAAACTTTCTTATTCAATATGTATTCGAATATGTTTAACGTATTATTTTAAAATTTAACTTTAGAGAGGGATTTTATAAAATATATATTTAAAAACAAAAAGAGAAATACTGGAGAAAAAAAAAACTGCTTGTGATGGAATCTAGGACAATTTCAGTCTCTCAATATATGTATTGATAACTTAATGACCTGGGAAACGCTCGGGTTTTATCTGAGAGATTTTTTGCCCAAATGTGTAAATATATGTATGAAAATGTTTTTTTTTTTTAATTCCAATACAATTCTTTATAAACTTTATATTTTATTTTGGATTCACAAAAAGGGTTAGGATTTTTCAACTTGTTAATTCACAATATGTATTGGAATGTGTTTAACATATCATTTACTAATTTAACGCGAGAGATTTTCTAAAATATTTAAAAACAGATAGAAAAATACTACAAAAAAAAATCCCCTGCTTATGATTAACCCTAGGACAGTTTCGTTTTCTCTCAATGTAATATTTGAATAACTTAAAGAGATTCTCTGTCTGCTTTGTAAGTTTGGTGGTTTAAAAAGATAATGGTTTCTATCTCCATTCGTGAATAATGCGATGGTGTATCTTATTTTTTTTTTTAAATCACTTCCTCTTTACTTTTAACTCTTTTCCAGAATTTAAATAATTTATTGATATAAAATATTAAAATGTTTCATTTATTTGCAGAAGGAGTATATTTACTCTGAAAAACTTTGTATTCAGATCTTCGTGCAATTTTCGGAAATTCTGAATAATTCCTGTCATCTTCTACCTAAATATTCTTTAGACTTCATGAAGTCCGCGACTCAGACCCAGGTTAAAACTTCTATCCTTTTGTAAAGCTAAACCTAATCTGAAAATAGTAACTCACTTCTCCTTACTAAATCTATCTCCATTTTTAATTCAATGATTTAATAGCCTTCTTAATTTAATATTTATTGAAAATAAAGATACTTCAGCCAGTAAATATTTTTATTACCTCGACGATTTACTGGCTGAAGTATCTTTATTTTCAATAAATATGAATGCCGGCCAGGCAGCCTCAATATTTATGATTCTTCATTTAAGTCACATATCCAAAGTATTAAAAAAAGGCTTCCAAAAATAATTTTGTTTTGACTGTTTCTTTTTAACTGTTTTCCAAATATCTACATGTCTAAAAAAGGCGATGCCAGTATTGTCAAAGCAAATGAAGATAAACATGGTGAAACCTGAGCATTTTAGAGTTTGTTTGGGAAGGGTTCAAGACTCATAATAGAGCTGGCTGGGGTAAGTCAACCAACATAGGTCAATGTGGCTCGACAGTAAGAAAGGTATTTGAGCCTATCTCAGATTCTGTCCTGGTGTTGTCAAGGCTGAAGGCTTCAAACTCCATCTGTTATGAATTGATTATTTAAAAGGGTTTTTTAATGTTGTTTTTACTCTTAATAACTTTTTTAAAAACTCTACATGTCCAAAGAGGTGTGTACCAGTGGCTGCAGCGAACTACAAATTTATTCATCTATGGAACATGTAGAGACCTAAAACTGTATGAGCTAACAAAAAAGTATTAAAGGGAGAATTGAGCACTTCTTTTTTGGGTTAAACATTTATTAATGTTTAGTTTCTCTAAAGGAATCGGGCTACGATGGTGAACACTTCTTTATTTAAGAACGGAACTTTCTAACTAACTGACAACTTACAATTATCTCTATTTATATCCTAACTCGAGCGTCTATATGCAAAACCATATTTACATATTTACATCTGAATATGTACAATTACATCACATCTCCCCTCTTAGAGATTAGCTCTAGTCCTCTCCAAAACGTCTGGGCGGACGAACTGTTCTTCCAGGAGATGTTGATGAATCGGTCACATCCGTAGCAGCAAGTGTGTGGGTTGGTCTCTGGGTAATTTACATATGGCTCCCGTTAAGGTCCGTCAGCCAAACTCGATCATTTACTTCCAATGGAGGCAGTTCTCGTACTCCTGCGCCCTTAGGCTTCGCTTCAGAATCCTTTACTACGTCGCCCTTAGGCTCCTCTTCAGAATCCTTCATTCCTTCGTCCTTAGGCTTCGCATCAGAATCCTTTAATCCGTCGCCCTTTGGCTTCGCTTCAGAATCCTTTACTCCTTTTCATCAATAGCATTCACAACACCTATTATAGAGGGAGCAGAACAAGCTTCCTTTGATTTGCCATAGTGATCCGAATTGTCACTCCGCACCTTCAAAGGAATCCCACAGGAACCACAATTTTACTTTTGTACAATTTCACTTTTGTACAATTACACTTTTGTACAATTTCAATTTTGTACAATTTCACTTTTGTACAATTTCGCTTTTGTACAATTACACTTTTGTACAATTTCACTTTTGTACAATTTCACTTTTGTACAATTTCACTTTTGTACAATTACACTTTTGTACAATTTCACTTTTGTACAATTTCACTTTTGTACAATTTCACTTTTGTACATTTTCTCTTTTGTACAATTTCACTTTTGTACAATTTCACTTTTGTACAATTTCACTTTTGTACAATTACACTTTTGTACAATTTCACTTTTGTACAATTTCACTTTTGTACAATTTCACTTTTGTACAATTTCACTTTTGTACAATTTCACTTTTGTACAATTTCACTTTTGTACAATTACACTTTTGTACAATTTCACTTTTGTACAATTTCACTTTTGTACAATTTCACTTTTGTACATTTTCTCTTTTGTACAAATTTCACTTTTGTACAATTTCACTTTTGTACATTTTCTCTTTTGTACAATTTCACTTTTGTACAATTTCACTTTTGTACAATTTCACTTTTGTACAATTTCACTTTTGTACAATTTCACTTTTGTACAATTACACTTTTGTACAATTTTACTTTTGTACAATTTCACTTTTGTACAATTTCACTTTTGTACAATTTCACTTTTGTACAATTTCACTTTTGTACAATTACACTTTTGTTCAATTTTACTTTCGTACAATTTCACTTTTGTACAATTTTACTTTTGTACTATTTTACTTTTGTACAATGGGTCTAGCTTGGTAGGAGCATGATCTTCGACAATATTTATCCTCCTAACGAGACCTAGGATCTCGCTAGCCCTACAGCTTAGTAAAGGTCGGGCAACCCCTTTAACGATGTAGATGGTCTCTTCGCACTTCTGCCTTTTTGACTCCAAAAAAGCCTGGAACATTCCATTTACCTCTATCTTCTCGGAAACAGCAAAAATATTCTTATCGGCCTTCTCCGTCTTAAGGTATCCAAAATGTTGCAAGTAAGTCCCTTCTGGCATAACCGAAACCTCTGCTCCTGTATAGATTTTAAATTTTATTGGCTGGTCATTCACCTTTATCACTTCACACCACTTATCTTCCGCATTCTCCTGCATTCCCACTATTCCAATGAATGCATCATTTAGGGAGCTTAATACTTCTTGTACGGTTTTTGTGTGACAAACCTTGGCAAAATGACCTTTCTTTCTGCACTTGTTGCAAATAGCATCCCTAGCAGGACATTGTTCTTTCGAATGTCCTTGGTAATATCCACATCGGAAACATTTACGTTTCTCATTAGAAGACCATCCTTGAGGATTCTTTGGAAAATTAGAATTGTACATTTTTTGTACCTTTCATTCTTGTTTTCTGAAAATTTGTGCTATTTCTCCTTCCTTTCCTGTCAATCACATCCACGTTCTGATTTTCAGTGTCTTGCCTAATTTCTTTTTGTTGATTTTTTACACTTTCTGATTGGCGCACTATCTGGATTGCCTTCTCCAAGGTAAGTTCCGATTCCAACTGTAATTTCTCAGAAAGATTAGAGTTTTTCACTCCAACTCCAACTACCAAGCGATCCCTGATCATCTCTTCTTTTAAGATACCATAGCTGCAGGTTTCTGCCAGCACGTAGAGATTGGTTATAAATTCCTCTACAGGTTCAGTCTCCCCTTGGCTTCTTCTATTAAATTTTGCTCTTTCATATATAACGTTTCTTTTTCCGATAAAATAGTCCTGAAATTTGGACACTACAACTTTATAGTCATTAATTTGTGCTTCACTTAAGTTAAATAAGATCAAAATTTCTTCTGCCTTATCGCCCATAATGTAAATCAGAGCATTTACTTGCTCATTTTCACTTTTCTCTGAAAGTCCTGAAGCGATTCTGTATCTTTGAAATCTTTTGAACCATATCGGCCATTCATTAGGTTTACCAAAATTAAATCCTTCTGGAGCAGCTACTTGTATATAATTAGCCATTTTTCTTTTCTTAAAAAAAATAATTTACTTATATTTCAACTTTATAATTTTAACAATTGCTTTTACGCTTTTGCCGCTTTTACGCGTATACCGCTTTTACGCTGCCACCATGTTTAGTTTCTCTAAAGGAATCGGGCTACGATGGTGAACACTTCTTTATTTAAGAACGGAACTTTCTAACTAACTGACAACTTACAATTATCTCTATTTATATCCTAACTCGAGCGTCTATATGCAAAACCATATTTACATATTTACATCTGAATATGTACAATTACATCACAATTAAGACCAATAAAAACTTTCAAAGTACACAAAGTGAAAAAATTATAAACAAAATTATTCAAATTTCCCCTACATTTCTACTTGGAGAATCTGTATAAGACTGAAAGGTCTTAATAAAGCTTTTGTTGTTGTTGTAAATTTCAAATACATAATCATATACACACAACTGCTTAAAGGGATGATTAAAATTCTTTGTACACACACAAAAATAAAATAAATAACTATGTCCAAGAAAAAAATATTAAAATTTAATCCACGAAATCACCCACTTAGGCCCACCTATTTCTAATTTCAGCAACTCATGTTCAGGATTGGGAAAGGGCGGCCAAAACCGCAGCCAGGCCTGGGCTACTTAGCAACTCCTCTTGTCTTGCTCCTGCCCTTGCTTTTTAAGGAATCCCAAAAATCCCTCTACTTGCCCCAGTGTTTCTGAATCCCCCCCAGACTATCATCACCCTTTTCTGTGAGGTAAAATATTTTTAAAGTATCAA
>CP092863.1:73049588-73089516 GCA_030710605.1 Cordylochernes scorpioides | reverse complement strand
CCCTAGATGTCGATGTCTCCTCGATTGACATCTCAACGTCCAGTGTAGGGACTGCAGGCCCGTGACTCCCAGGAGCCCGCAGGGACGGAGCAGGGGCGACAGGTGGAGGGGCAGGAGGCGCCATCTCCGTAGGTATGGCCGGGGCCACTGGTGGTGATTGCCGGGGTGCTGAAGGTGGAAGCGCAGCTCGGCTTGTGGAGGGCACTTCGGAGACCTCCATGGCTGGACTGGGGGACGCCGGTGGTGGAGGCTGGGCGGATGGCTGCTGAGGCAGGCCAGGCGCAGACGCTGAAGGGACGCTGGTGGGAGAGGTAGGTGTGGCCGGTCCAGGAGCGTTGGTTCGCCCTGCAAGCAGGGGGCAGTTGGCCCGGCGATGTCCTTGGCCTCGGCACCTGGAGCATCTAATCCCGGAGGATAGGTATGCGGGCCAGGCCTCGCCTTTGATGGTGATGTTGAGACGGGTGGGCAGTCCCTCGATGGTCATTCCTTCGCGGAGGATGATGAACGCCTCTCGGCGGCCGTCGTTATAGGTGTATGGGCCCACTTTCATCAGCTTGGGGGCGATGGATGTAACTCGCCCAAGAGGTGTAAGGGCGCTGATGACGGCTGCATCCCCCACGAAGAAGGGGAGGTTGCCCACCGTTATTCGCTCCGCCCTCTTGCGGAACGGGAAGACCCTGTGGAGTGTCCCCTCCACCTCGAGGCCTTCGTTGACGAGGCGCTCGGCCATGCCTCTGTTTGCCAGTCCCACCAGGAAGTGGCCGTTCATCTTGGTCACTTGGAAGACCTCCCTGGTGCTCCCAAACATTCGATTCATGGCCCTCATGTAATGGTAGGGCTCCAGTTCAGGGCTGCGCTCTACGTAGACGCAGTGGTCTTCTGTTGAGGACGCCTGCCGCGCCCTGGCCTCCACGATGTGCGCTCGGGTAGTCCTGACTTCCTGGGCGCGCGGCGCCCATCCTGCCGAAGATTGCGGACGGCGGTTAGTTCTGGCACCTCCTAAATTGGAAGAAGGTGCGGCCGCTGGAGACGAATTCGCCGAGCCGCGACGTCTCTTTCTTTTCTGGACAATGGTGAAGTTGCCCTCATATTCGGAGTTGCTATCCTCCGATAATTCTGCCCAGTTTCTATGGGCTTGGGCAGCAGCCTCAGAGGAAGAAGCAGCGGCAAAGTCGGTCGGCGCGGCCGGATTTGCATCCTTGCCGCCGGTAGCCGGATTTGCATATCTTCGATTCTTCGTCGATTTCATTGAAGAATTGAACTTCAAAGCGTTTCTCGCTGGTAACTCCGCACTGGGCTGTGCTTTTGAGCCGAGCCTTGCAGGCTTTTCCTCGGCTTTTGAAGGGCTTTCAGCCCGTGCCAAACTCGGCGTATTGCCGGAACTCATACATCCGCCAGAGGCAAAATACGCGGAGCTCGCGCGACGCGTGGCCGCACGGCCGAGTGTGTGTGTGTGTGTGTGTAAAAAGAAACATTCGCGTCCTTTGATATCTTCTTTTTTTTTTTTTTGCTTATCCCTAGTACACGTCGTACAGGCCATGATAATCATGGTGGGTAGTTAGCGACTGCTTTTACTGTAAGCGCACCACATGTCTACACATGTGAAAAGCAGTTCGACTTTGCACTTACAAATGCCAGAGCCCCGTTTGGTTACTTGCACTCGCTGGTGGGGTTGGACTTTTGCAAGAATCGGGGGCCATTGGAGCATTTTTTTTTTTAACAGAAAAAAAGTGCCCAATGCGGGAATCGAACCCGGGTCCTAGTGGTCGAAAACCAAACGGTTTACCCAGCCTTCCACCGACTTTCCACCTTCATTCGTTATATAAGCTATGTTGCTCTTTTAAAGCAGTACCTGTTGTTGTTGTTGTCGTGTCCAATGAAGAGCCTCAGATGTCTCCATGCATCTCTATCACAGCAGTCACAATGTACACTATCTTGGGTGTATAAAGCTGCTGTTCTGGGTCCATGTCAATTTTCTGTTGTCGTCGTGTCCATAGAAGAGCCTCAGATGTCTCCATGCATCTCTATCACAGCAGCAGCAATATCCACTATCTTGGGTGTGTAAAGCTGCTGTTCTGTGTCCATGTCAATTTTCTGTTTGTGTTGTGTCCAATGAAGAGCCTCAGATGTCTCCATACATCTCTATCACAGCAGCAGCAATGTTCTCTATCTTGGGTGTGTAAAGCTGCTATTCTGGGTCCATGTCAATTTTCTGCAAGGCTGCGGTCATTGCTGGGCATGAGAATATGTGGGTAGGTGTTAGTTCCACACCAGGACAGTTGTTGCATGCCCTATAGGTTCTTTTAGAGCGTTACCTAATAAAGTTATTTTGTAACATCTGAAACTAATTCTCCAATTGTGTTTATCACCTTCTGTATTCTGATTGAGTTTCTGTCCAGGCTTACTTCGCTCTTGGACCACGCACATCCCACTTCATCACACTCCAGGATACTGATAAGGCTTTCCTGACTGTACGACATCTCTTCAAGACGAGGGAACTTTCTGAGGGCATCAAGGCTTTGCTGATTGAGCTGGAGGTCCTTCTATCATCCATACAATACACGCCAGAGCATCTACGTGTTGATCGTCAACGGCCACTCAAGATAGGAGCTGCTGTTCTGGGAGCCATTGCCATAGCTGCTATCCTAGCTCTTCTACTCCTCCGTTACCTAAGACGGAATCCCAAACCATGCCCCTCTCCTTTAGTCATCTCCCATCTGGGAGCTGAAGAAGATCGCACACCACCTCCTGAGTCAGCAAGCCTACTGGATGAACCCATTCTCAATCTCGACCGTGTAGAGCTGCAGGTGACAGTAGACGATGAGGAAGTGACGCCCGTTGAGTCAAACAACACCAACGTCAAACATTTCATCGCAGACGGCGTAGAGCTAGAAGTCCATGTGGGGGACCCAGAACAGACTATCCCTAAACAGGTCTAACCCACCATCTTACATGTTATCCTATCCAAAGATTCCAGTCAGGGAAGCGGGACAAGTAACTTAGATACACCAAAAATAACTTAGGTACACCAAAAATACCTTTGATACACCAGGTACACCTTAGGTACACCAAAAATACCTTAGGTACACCAAAAATACCCTAGGTACACCAAAAATACCTTAGGTACATCAAAAATACCGTAGGTAAACCAAAAATACCTTAGGTACACAAAAGATACCTTAGGTACACAAAAGATACCTTAGGTACACAAAAAAAAATACCTCAGGTACACTAAAACTACCTTAGGTACACAAGATACCTTAGGTACACAAAAGATACCTTAGGTACACAAAAAATACCTCAGGTACACAAAAAATAACTTAGGTACACAAAAGATAACTTGGGTACACCAAAAATACCTTAGGTACACCAAAGTACACCTTAATTCTTGAAAATAAAGATACTTCGCCAGTAAATCTTTTTTATTTTTATTTAAAAAAGATTTACAGGCTGAAGTATCTTTATTTTCAAGAACTATGAATGCTGGCCAGGCAACCTCTATCTTCACGATGGATCTTCACAATTTATTGAAATCACAGAGTCAGTTTAAATAGGTCAACTTGGGTTGTCAGCTTTACAAAAGAAACTTCAATATCAAATACAGTAATAAGATTTAGAACTGTTTATTTATAAACACAAGCCAATATTAAACACACAACACTATGTAAATAAGAAATTTTATTTTTAATAATAATAGTATTTTAAATATATCAATTATATATCAGGTCAAAATTCTTATAATAATTTATTTTGTTGTGTTTAATTTCTATTTGTTTAATTGTTGTCGTTGTTTTTGTTTATTTTGTAGTTTATTTAACTACAAATTAAGATAATATCTTATTTTATTATCTTTACCAATATTACAAACATATCAATTAGAGAATATTAAAACTAACAAAAATGTAAACATTAGGGCTATACACTTTCCTTTGTTCTGTACTGCCAGGGTTGCTGAAATACATTTATTTTAACAATTTTATTTTTCAGAACGTATATCCAATTTCTATAAATACCCAGCAACCTTACTTTTTGGTACTTTTGGGGCTAGACCTTTTCTGATAGGCCAATTAGCCCGGAATTTCAAGACGACTTTTTGGTACTTTTTCCGGGCTCAAAAATCATTCATTTTGGTTAGCAGCCCGTAAATAAAGATATTTTCTCTCTTTTTGGTGAGTCCCAAGAGGGGGCGCTATAGACAGGTTTAACTATATACACTTTTATTAATTATTTTTTTTACATAAATTTCGATTTTTTTCTAAACTATACTACTACTTTGTCCGGGGCTCAAAAATCATTCATTCTGGTTAGCAACCCGTAAATAAAGATATTTCCGTAAACTATACTAGAAAGGGGTCTTGCTCGAAACCATGTATAATCATCCTCTTATATAAAGAAGCTCTTCTACCTGACTTGTGTTTCTTATTCTATACGTAAAATGAGTTAAATTCAGTAAATAATGATCAAAATCAGTAATAAAGACATAGCAATAAAGTTTGTAGTAAGTGATATGTTTCTATTATACGTTGAATATTAATAGTGAAAGTTATTTTATAAGAAATTGCACTTTATATATTTAGATATCTTTAAAGATAAATGAAAGATAGACCATTTTTATGCTACTATATTTATTTTATTCTTTTTACAATTCTTGCACACGTGCACATTATATCACAAACATTTTGTTATCTACAAGATGATGATAAAAATGTTCGATTCGTTTCGAATCAAAACAGAGTAAAGTAATAATATATCACTGATATATTATCTTTAAACAAAACAGATCAGTAAGAAATTTGAACTATTTTTGACACGTAACATTCTTTTTTAAAATAAATCAATTTTTTAATGCCCATCATACCCGTCAAAAATAACTACAATTTCTTATAACAGATTGCGTGCTAATGCATCATATAAAGTTTGTAGTACAGTTAAACCTGTCTATGTGATGTAATTGTAAATAATTCAGTGAATTATTAAGAAAGAGTAGTTATCATCATGTTTGTTTATGTTTGAGATAGAAACAGCTCGAGTTAGGCTGTAAATAGATAATTGATAAATAAGTCATAAGTTAGGAAGTTCCCTCTCTTATAAATCTTAAAAACAGTCTATAGCACCCCCCCCCCCCCCCTCTAAATAGCGCCTTCCTCTCTATAGCGCCCGATTTTAAATACATAGTACGATGTGAGATTTACATTAAAAGTGCCCTGGGTATAGCACTCCCTCTCTATAGCACCCTATTTTGGTGAGTCCCAAGAGGGGGCGCTATAGACAGGTTTAACTGTATTTGTAAAGGAAACTTTTGTATTTTATAGTTGTATTTCTTTAAAAATGGGTAGTATTGAGCTGAACCTAGCTGTGATCCTCACCTGAGTATTTGACGTTCTGAGATTCAGGAACCTCTGTTATCTCTCATTGAACATCCCAACATGGCGGAACTGAGTTCTTTGTTCATAAAGAGCTTTCAGTTTCCAGACGTGCTTAGGGACATGTAACACTACATTCACTGTGTACTGTGAATGACAGCTTAGAGGACAAAATTCTTGATGAAAACCTCATTAATAAGAAAACAATTACGCACCATCTATATAAGAAAAAGAACCATATAAAGCATTAATGTTTCTTTTACAAACTTCACTCATGGACAAACTTAAGGAAGTTGTACCTTTTAACATGTATATCGGGATTCATACAATAACTCTGAAAGATATTACAGTGACCTTTATTAAAGACACACTCATGGACAAAACTTAAGGAAGTTATACCTTTTAACATGTATATCTGGATTCAGACAATAACTCTGAAAGATATTACAGTGACCTTTATTGAAGACACACTCATGGACAAAACTTAAGGAAGTTATACCTTTTAACATGTATATCGGGATTCAAACAATAACTGTGAAAGTTATTACAGTGACCTTTATTGAAGACACACTCATGGACAAAACTTAAGGAAGTTGTACCTTTTAGTATGTATATCGAGATTCAGACAATAACTCTGAAAGATATTACAGTGACCTTTATTGAAGACACACTCATAGACAAAACTTAAGGAAGTTGTATCTTTTAGCAAGTATATCAGGATTCAGACAATAACTTTGAAAGATATTACAGTGACCCTTATTGAAGACACACTCATAGACAAAACTTAAGGAAGTTGTACCTTTCAGCATATATATCAGGATTCATACAATAACTCTGAAAGATATTACAGTGACCTTTATTGAAGACACACTCATGGACAAAACTTAAGGAAGTTGTACCTTTTAACATGTATATCGGGATTCAGACAATAACTCTGAAAGATATTACAGTGACCTTTATTGAAGACACACTCATAGACAAAACTTAAGGAAGTTGTACCTTTCAGCATATATATCAGGATTCAGACAATAACTCGGAAAGATATTACAGTGACCTTTATTGAAGACACGAGAAAATCAAGTGTGAACAAAATTGCCTGTGTCTCCTTTAAAAAAAAAATAGATGACATCAAAGACTTCCCACTTCCTTAAGTTTTTTTCCATGAGTGTATTATGTTTATAATTCATGATTGATGGTTCTTTTTCTTAGAAATTTTGTTGACTTCTTTGTTACAATTCCTACAATTTCCTATCCCATATTAAAATGTACAATAGCTTTGTAATACAGCAATGTATTATGTTGTAATAATTATTTATTTTTGTGCCCCCATAATTTATTTGTTTATACATTTATAGAAAGCCTTAGCTAAGTTTCTTTTTTATTGAATACAAATATTTGTAAATACAAATTTTTTTATTGAGGAATATATATTTAATATATTATTTTTATGGTGAAATATATCTGTATATATACTTTGTTTGTGTGTGTTATCATAGAATGGTAAAAAGAATGAAAAATAAAGATTTTATTAAAATAAATATGTTTTGTGGGTAATTAGTTTCAAGAAGACATCACACACACACAATAACATAAGTTTGTATATACAGTAGAACCTCCTTGTAAAGGACAATACTTAATTGCAGAGCCAAAGTGTCCTTTATAGAGAGGTGTCCTCTTACTGGAGTGTTGCTAAATACAGTAGAACCTCCCTGTAAAGAACACATAATTGCAGAGTCAAAGTGTCCTTTATAGAGAGTTGTCCTCTTACTGGAGAGTTGCTACAGTAGAACCTCCCTGTAAAGGACAACACCTATTTGCCGAGCCAAAGTGTCCTTTAGGGAGAGTTGTCCTCTTACTGGAGAGTTGCTACAGTAGAACCTCCCTGTAAAGGACAACACCTAATTGTAGAGCTAAAGTGTCCTTTAGGGAGAGGTGTCCTCTTACCAAAAAGTTACTAAATACAGTAGAACCTCCCTGTAAAGGACAACACCTAATTACAGAGCCAAAGTATCCTTTAGGGAGAGGTGTCCTCTTACCGGAGAGTTGCTTAATACAGTAGAACCTCCCTGTAAAGGACAACACCTAATTGTAGAGCCAAAGTGTCCTTTAGGGAGAGGTGTCCTCTTACCGGAGAGTTGCTAAATACAATAGAACTACCTCCCTGTAAAAGACAACACCTAATTGCATAGCCAAAGTGTCCTTTAGGGAGAGGTGTCCTCTTACCGGATAGTTGCTACAGTAGAACTACCTCTCTGTAATGGACAACACCTAATTACAGAGCCAAAAGTGTCCTTTAGGGAGAGGTGTCCTCTTACCGGAGAGTTGCTGAATACAGTAGAACCTCCTTGTAAAGGACACCTAATTGCAGAGCCAAAGTGTTCTTTAGGGAGAGGTGTCCTCTTACCGGAGAGTTGCTAAATACAGTAGAACCTCCTTGTAAAGGACACCTAATTGCAGAGCCAAAGTGTTCGTTAGGGAGAGGTGTCCTCTTACCGGAGAGTTGCTTAATACAGTAGAACCTCCTTGTAAAGGACACATAATTGCAGAGTCATAGTGTCCTTTAGAAAGAGGTGTCCTCTTACTGGAGAGTTGCTAAATACAGTAGAACTACCTCCCTGTAAAGAACACCTAGTTGCAGAGCCAAAGTGTCCTTTAGGGAGAGGTGTCCTCTTACCAGAGAGTTGCTAAATACAGTAGAACTACCTCCCTGTAAAAGACAACACCTAGTTGCAGAGCCAAAGTGTCCTTTAGAGAGAGGTGTCCTTTAGAGAGAAGTGTCCTCTTACTGGAGAGTTGCTTAATAGAGTAGAACTACCTCCCTGTAAAGGACAACACCTAATTGCAGAGCCAAAGTGTCCTTAAAATAAGCAATTGTCTTCGCCTATTTCTCTCACTGTAATGATTTAATATTGTGAAGGGCTGGCTCATCACTAGTGAACCCTCCCAGCTGTTTTCCTAGTTTAATTATCCGTGTATTTCTAACAAGTGTAATATTGTCTTTCAAAAAATTGGATCGTCAGACAATCCTACAGCATAGTTGGAGAAACTGATGTAAACAACAATAACTTGAAACAAGAAATATACGTAGACAATTAATAGACACAAATAAATCGTGGTTTCATCAGATTTCTGTGTGAACAGCACACAAGCTACACTCATACACTTAACTTATGGAAATTGTATTTTTTAGCATGTATATCGGGATTCAGACAATAACTCTGAAAGATATTACAGTGACCTTTATTGAAGACACACTCATGGACAAAACTTAAGGAAGTTGTACCTTTTAGCATGTATATCGGGATACAGACAATAACTCTGAATTATATTACAGTGATCTTTATTGAAGACACACTAGATAACCAAGTGTGAACAAAATTGCCTCTGCCTCTTTGAAAAATGAAAGCAGACAACTGGTGACATCAAGGCTACTTCCTTAAATTTTGTCCATGAGTGTAGTTCCAATTAAGACTAGTAGTGTGTTGCAATATTGGCATCATTAACAATAGGTAAATGTCAGTATTTGATGCTGATGCTTTGTCAAAATCCAACAAAAGACAAGAAAAGGTAAAATATATGACATAAACACTGAAAGAAGACTAACAAAGACTTTAACAAGACTTAGAACAAAACACTATAAAGGAATTACAATACATCCAGATGACACAAGAACCTACAGGACATGCAACAACTGTCCTGGTGTGGAACTAACACCTACTCACATATTCTCATGTCCAACAATGGCCGCAGCCTTGCAGAAAATTGACATGGACCCAAAACAGCAACTTTACACACCCAAGATAGAGGACATTGCTGCTGCTGTGATAGAGATGTATGGAGACATCTGAGGCTTTTCATTGGACACAACAACAACAACAGAAAATTGACATGGACCCAGAGCAGCAGCTTTACACACCCAAGATAGAGGACATTGCTGCTGCTGTGATAGAGATGTATGGAAACATCTGAGGCTTTTCATTGGACACAACAACAACAACAACAGAAAATTGACATGGACCCAGAGCAGCAGCTTTACACACCCAAGATAGAGGACATTGCAACTGCTGTGATAGAGATGTATGGAGACATCTGAGGCTCTTCATTGGATACGACAACAACAGAAAATTGACATGGACCCAGAGCAGCAGCTTTACACACCCAAGATAGAGGACATTGTGACTGCTGTGATAGAGATGTATGGAGACATCTGAGGCTTTTCATTGGACACAACAACAACAACAACAGAAAATTGACATGGACCCAGAGCAGCAGCTTTACACACCCAAGATAGAGGACATTGCTGCTGCTGTGATAGAGATGTATGGAGACATCTGAGGCTTTTCATTGGACACAACAACAACAACAACAGAAAATTGACATGGACCCAGAGCAGCAGCTTTACACACCCAAGATAGAGGACATTGCAACTGCTGTGATAGAGATGTATGGAGACATCTGAGGCTCTTCATTGGATACGACAACAACAGAAAATTGACATGGACCCAGAGCAGCAGCTTTACACACCCAAGATAGAGGACATTGTGACTGCTGTGATAGAGATGTATGGAGACATCTGAGGCTTTTCATTGGACACAACAACAACAACAACAGAAAATTGACATGGACCCAGAGCAGCAGCTTTACACACCCAAGATAGAGGATATTGCAACTGCTGTGATAGAGATGTATGGAGACATCTGAGGCTCTTCATTGGATACGACAACAACAGAAAATTGACATGGACCCAGAGCAGCAGCTTTACACACCCAAGATAGAGGACATTGTGACTGCTGTGATAGAGATGTATGGAGACATCTGAGGCTCTTCATTGGATACGACAACAACAGAAAATTGACATGGACCCAGAGCAGCAGCTTTACACACCCAAGATAGAGGACATTGTGACTGCTGTGATAGAGATGTATGGAGACATCTGAGGCTCTTAATTGGACACAACAACAACAATACGTTCTCTAAGATGGCATTCAACAAGTCTCAACAGAAGAGGAATTCTTAACCATCAAATCGATACAAGAAAATAAGACCTAATACAAATAATTTAATAGTGTGTGACGTTTCGGCAACAGTCTTGTTACCATCATCAGACAAAAGAATAAATGAGAAAAATATCACAGCAAGTTCTTAAAAATAGTACTATTATCAAGTATGTAAACAAGATACCAAATAAGAAAAAATAATTTTTTAAGACAACCTGAAATATTCTGCCTTTGCCGGTCCCAAGCCCGGATTAAAAAGGAGAAGGGGGAGCAGTAACAAGCTCGCTAAAAAACCTGGGCTCAGCTGGCCCTGCTGATAGTACCCTGTAAGGGCTCCTAATCCAGGGATACAGGATGAGCAGCGTTTGTATTCCTTGTTAAGAGCAGCTGCACATGGTGTCTGTTCCTCATGTCAGAAGCGGCCATTTCTTTTGGAGCTAAGTCGGCCTGCTACTGAGTAATGCTCCCAGTCTTAATGACAAAGGCAGACACATTCTATTTCACCCAGTCATGATGGTTGTCAAACAGACACCATCAAGGGTCACAGCTTGATACCCTAATATGATTGAGAGTGGAGATAAGAAAGAAGAAGAAGATAAACATTAAATCATACAATTCCCATATACAGTAAAACCCCGCTAATACGAACCCTGGATATAGCAAACCTTCCCTTATAACGAACCCACGGCGATTCCCGATTCCATTCCATTGAAAATACCATCGTTATAACGAACTTTGCAATTTTTAAAATAACGAACTACCCCTATAACGAACCTATTTTCGGTCCCAAAATGAAAAAATCTATTAAAAATACTATGCTTATAACGAACTTAAAATTGTGAATTAAAAAAAAATTTAAAACAACAAAATGTTGAGCATGTTTCAGCTCACAGATCGCGATTTCAAAACAAAAAATTAGCGGCATTGTTTGTGTTGTATTCCAATTGATTACACACAGCGCTCAACGTTAATTATACTTTAATTAACTACAAGGTAAAGGGATTAGATATAGATTAAAAGTAAACATGGAGAAAAGAGAAAAGAATAAGTCTCGTGGCCACGCGGCCTCGCCTGGGTTACATCCACAGGTAGTGACGTCAGAGCTCCAGGGTTGCCGAGCCAGCAATCTCCTCCCTCGAAGTGACCTCTTATTCATGGATCCCTTCGCCGCTTAAGAGTCTCGAACGATGAAGTTCGTGTAGGTTTCTCCCCTTATTTGCTTCAGTACTGAGGAGTTCAATTGAGTTCTGAGCATTTCTCTGGTTCCTTAGGATCATTGGATGAGATCGAGTAGGAGAAGGCTTTACAGTATCTTCATTATGGCTGTCCTCTTCTGTAGGTGTCACGTCTTCTTGATCTAATAAAGACACTGGATACTCTACAATCTCCCGTTGAGTCCCATAGCTGTAGTGTTCAACTGATGGAAGCTCCTCCCGGTTGCTGTCGTTCCTCGATACATCACTCTCTTTGAAGACACAGTCCCGCGATTCCACCACTTTCTTCATCTCAGGAATCCACACTCTGTAGCCACGTCCTCTGAGTGCATATCCAACAAGGTTACCTTTGACAGCTCTTCTTTCGAGTTTGGATTTACGGACTTGTCTTGGAATATGGACAAATACTTGACAGCCAATAGCTCTTAGGTGTTTAAGACTAGGCTTGTTCCCTGTCCACAGTTCATATGGCGTACTTTCACCATTGTGATTGTTGAGAACTCTGTTTCTGACATAGGCTGCGGTGTAAGTCAGCTCCGCCCAGGAAGCCTTTGGCAGACCACTTCCAGATATAGTGCTCCTGACAAGATCTAGGAGTGTCCTATTCATTCTTTCTGCCACACCATTCTGTTGAGGTGTATACGTCATAGTGTGTTCATGAACTATTCCGACGCTCGTGCAGAAAGTGTCCCATTCTTTGGAACAAAATTCCAAGCCATTATCCGTACGTATTCGTTTTAGTTTCCGGCTGGTTTGTTTCTCAGATTCTTGAATCCACTCTTTGACTTTTCCCAGGGTTTCGCCTTTGTTTTTCAGGAAAAATACACTTGTATATCTCGTAGATTCATCAATGATGGTTAAGACGTACTTGGCTCCTCCCCAGCTCAATACGTCGAGTGGACCCATCAAATCCGCATGCACCAAGTCCAACGGCATGATTTCTTTTTCCTCCTTGTGTGAGTGTTGAAGGAATGGCAGACGGTAAGACTTGCCGATCAAGCAGTCTTCGCACTTTTCTGGCTTTGCCGGGCTGCAATTAAGTCCTCTTATGCTTTGGTTCTTGGCCATCTTTGCTATCGTATATGCATTTACATGCATCAGCCTTTTGTGCCAAAGTTCCAGTGTAAGCTCTTCCTTGCATTCAGATGCAAGAGAAACATGATCATTCTGATCTATCGGAGAGGATGGAGTAGTCTGGACGTAGTAAAGTCTACCCAACTTCTTTCCCTCTATCAAGAGTTTACCTTTCATGTCCATAATGTGGCAACCACTCCTGTTGAAGACAACCTTTCTACCGTTTTCTATCATTTGGCGTACAGACAGAACACTGTGACGCATATCTGGAACATACAAGGTGTTCTGGGCAACCATATTGCTGGCATCTCCCTTGTGTCCAACAATATTGGCACTGACGGTACCGATACCACATGCTTCTATAGAAGAGCCATTCGCAATAGTGATGGAACTCATATTGCTTGTGCACTCTTTCAGACATGTGAAGTAATCTCTCTTGGGAGTCATATGGTGCGTCGCTCCAGAATCTATGATCCAGGTCTCGGCGGTAGCTCCAAACAAAGTGTTGCACATTGCCGACATATTTACGCCTTTGTTTTGGTCAAACCTCTTTGGTCTTTGTTCATTCTTTCCTTTCTTCCTGCATTCCCTTGCATAATGGCCTTTACCTCCACATTTGAAACAAACAACCTTTGCTTTAAATTGTTTTTCTGTTTCAATGGGCTTCGAAGAGGCATTAACGACCATGGCACCCACATCTTTTGGTAGATTTGACGAACGCCTTTCTGCTTCTGCCAACAGCCGTCTTTTAACTGTGGCGGTCGTGAAGTCTGAATCAGGCAAGTTACATATGGTTGAGACAACGATGTCCCAATCCTCTGGTAATCCACCCAAAAGAACCATAGCCAAATCGCCATCATCAATTTTGTCGCCAATTTGGGCCAGTTCGTTTACAATGTAGTTTATCTTCCCCATATACCCTTCCATATTGCTGTGCTGAGTCAACCTTTCGCCATATAACTGCCTTCTTAGTTGTACGGCTCGATATCTACTATCCTTTGGTGCGTATAATTTTTCCAGTTCCTCCCAGACCTCTTTCGGAGTATTCAAATGTTGAACATGCAATTGTTGTTCATCATTAATCCCGAGGCAAATTTTTGCAAACGCCTTACCCTCCCGCGACAAAAAAAGTTTTGTTGCAACAAGGTCACTAGGGTCAGGCTTAGCCTCTCCTGGATTGATCAAACTCCACAAATCGTTTTCGATTAGAACGAGTTTCATCTGGAAGCTCCAGCTGGAGTAATTAGCACCATTTAATTTTGTAATCGTTGTGTTTGCCATTTTACAAAATATTTGTAAGTAGAAAAAAAGGATGGTCCAAGTAATCAAAGGAAATTTGTTTACTCACGTTTTAGGCCTTGCGCTTCTTCAGTCTGACGTTTCAAGTCTTGCGCTTCTTGTCTCAAGTTTTAGGCCTTGCGCTTCTTCAGTCTCATAATCTTTGTTGTATTCCAATTGATTACACACAGCGCTCAACGTTAATTATACTTTAATTAACTACAAGGTAAAGGGATTAGATATAGATTAAAAGTAAACATGGAGAAAAGAGAAAAGAATAAGTCTCGTGGCCACGCGGCCTCGCCTGGGTTACATCCACAGGTAGTGACGTCAGAGCTCCAGGGTTGCCAAGCCAGCAGTTTGTTTTCATTTCCATTCTATTTTTGCTGTATGTTGTATAAATTTTTACACATTATACTTTTATTTAATAGAATATCTTTGCATTCGACAATTTTGAAAAAGAAGAAAAATGCAAATGGCTTCCAAAATAAAGAAAAGAAACAAAGAATGGCGATCTAAAAAAAAAAACAGTGGCAGCATGCCCTTTTAGAAGCGTTCTATATCAAGTTTAACCTAGGCTAATTCCAAATAATTTTAAAGCCAGAAATGGTTTGAATAACAGGTTAAAAACAAAAATTAATATACACTTCAGAATAATATGTGGAAACTGGAATTGGAAGAAGAAGAAAAAAAAAAATAGTTCTCCCAAGTTCCCCGTGTCTCATGAGCCACAAACAAATCGACTTATAAATTCTCAAAAACTACCACTACAGTTCTATTTTTAGAATGGAATTCTTGTTAGGTATATGACTCATTCAGGGTTCGCGGATATTCCCCCTTGCCGGCCGTTTCCCTACCGATTTGGTGTTTGCAAATTGGCGTTTTTTATTCGCAAATTTACCGATCGCGCTATCGTATCAACATGTTTCGCGTCCGATTTTTCTGAATTGGATACTTTTGATTCATCCTCAATTGATTCAGAATACACAGAGCTTCATTCCTTTGATTGAAATAACAATATTTTAAGACAATTCTGATTTTCAAATTTCACTTTTCACTTTCAAACAACAAGGTATTAGAGGCATTTTTTCAAATAAATTTAGCATTATATTATTTGAGGAAGATGTTCTAAAATACTCTTATACCTTTTAAATATATAATTAATAATGTTTTGCCTAGGGGATTTGGCATAATTTTTAAATAATACATAGGTTTATATATAAGCATGTATGCTAATGATAAGAAGAACCTATTATCAAATGACTTCTTTTGATTTTCAGCATTACTGTAAATAAATAGGTAAATATAGGGAATTAAAACAAAGTGACCATTATTAAGTGGCTGCCTTTTCCTGTTTGTATGGCTATTTTTTAATTATACGGTCTAAAAATTTAGAAAAGTTTTAAAAAAAGGCCAAACCGTGGCTATAGTGAACCGTGGCTATAGTGAACCAAAAGCTCTGTCCCATTGGGGTTCACTATAGAGGGGTTATACTGTATTTCTCTCTTTCTAAGAAATAAACTATTATTTAAAATCAACAAGCAATTCAAGAACAAGTTTCCTTTCCTATCTAAAAAATTGTCAGTGGCCGGCAGTATAAACCTTCAGTTTCCAACAGCCATGAACCGGGATTGAATCCCGCATTGTACACTCTTGGTGAAGAACCTGTTCATATTATTCATTATAAATAACATAAGCTAGGTTTCTCGTTTTGAGTGATATATATATATATACCTAATATAAATTTATTTCTCTAGTTTTCAGGCCAACATGCCTTTCACACAGCAGAAGTATAACTTCCAGCTAACTAACTATATGTGTATTTTATCTTCTTCTTTCTTATCTCCACTCAATCATATTAGGGTATCAAGTTGTGACCCTCGATGGTGTCTGTTTGACAACCATCATAACTGGGTGAAGTAGAATGTGTCTGCCTTTGTCATTAAAACTGGGAGCACTACTCAGTGGCAGGCCGACTTAGCTCCAAAATAAATGGCCGCCTCTGAAATGAGAAACAGACGCCATATGCAGCCGCTCCTAACATGGAGTACAAACGCTGCTCATCCTGTATCCCTGGATTAGGAGCCTTTACAGGGTACTATCAGCTTGGCCAGCTGAGCCCAGGTTTTTTAGCGAGCTTGTTACTGCTCCCCCTCCTCCTTTTTCATCCGGGCTTGAAACCAGCAAAGGTGGAGTTACCCTCTCAGCGGTTTCACCAAATTAATCTCCAGACCACTCTACTATTGTATTGGATTGGTTTTGTTATATACCCTGTATTTACTATGGAAGGCAGCTTAGGGGTGTTTAGTGAACCTATGGACATAAGCTTATAGGTCTGTAGAGATGCATACATATAATTATATTAAATTGCATCGAGCAATACACACTTCCACAGATAATATTTTATAAAATATTTAATCTCTTTTTTTTTTTATCTAGATATAATTTTAAAAATATCTATAAATATCATTGATATTTCCTCTTTTTTCTATTCTGTTAATTGTAGCACATTTCTTTTGAATGAAAGTCTTCTTTAAATTATCTCTTGTAGTAATTTTTCTCATAATCTAGTACAGTAGAACTTCCCTGTAAAGGACAACATCTAATTTCAGAGCCAAAATCTCCTTTAGGTAGAAGTGTCTTCTTACCAGAGAGTTGCTACAGTAGAACCTCCCTATAAAGGACATCTAATTGCAGAGCCAAAATGTCCTTTATAGAGAGGTATCCTCTTACTGGAGAGTTGCTATATAGTAAAAATTGGTAATTTTGCAAATGAAAACTGTCCTTTGAGAGGTGTCCCTCTAGTGAGGTGTCTGCTAAAGGGAGGTTCTACTGTATCTTTGTTTCTTTTAGATTAAAATTATTATGCCTTGTGATTTTCTTTTTTTTATATATATATATACAGTTAAACCTGTCTATAGGGTCCCTTCTTGGGACTCACCAAAATAGGGTGCTATAGAGAGGGGGTGTTATAGACAGGTCACTTTTAATATAAATCGCATCATACTACGTATTTAAAATCAGACACTATAGAGAGGAAGGCGCTATTTAGAGGGGGCGCTATAGACAGGTTTAACTGTATAATTATACAAGGTCATGGAGACTGAATTCATAGATCAAATTCACAATGTTGGTAGGGTTGGAATATAGGTCCTGTCTTGAGGCTTCCATACATTCCAAGAGATGGTCTGGTAAGGACTCTTTGGTCCTGTAGATGGTGTATTGGGGGAAGGTTTTTACACCATCCTTGAAGAGTGATTTTTCTATGTTCTACAGTGTAGAATTCTTAATTTTATCCCATCTTAGAGCATATTCATGGTTTTGCATTCTTTCTTTTAAAGTTCTTCTTTCTTATCTCCACTCAAACATATTAGGATATCAAGTTGTGACCCTTGATGGTGTCTGTTTGACAACCATCATGACTGGGTGAAGTAGAATGTGTCTGCCTTTGTCATTAAGATTGGGAGTACTACTCAGTGGCAGGCCAACTTAGCTTCAAAAGAAATGGCCACCTTTGACATGAGGAACATACGCCATGTGCAGCTGCTCCTAACATGGAGTACAAACGCTGCTCATCCTGTATCACTGGATCAGGAGCCCTTACAGGGTACTAGCAGCCGGGCCAGCTGAACCCAGGTTTTTTAGCGAGCTTGTTACTGGATATGCTTGACATTGAGAACTCTTTATTGTTCACCTTTACATAAGACACATGACTTGACTCTGCTATCTATACTAGAGCCAGAGGCAAATGTTGCTGAATGAGAATGAGTGGATTTATTCATTTTGTTGAATTGTTTTGAAAACTCCCAAGACTTCCAGCAAATCTTTCCAGGAAAGAAATCATCTTTTCATACGATGGATATTCTTTCTCAAGCAAACTCATCTCCCATTCCTTTCTTATTGAACGATCAAGTTTTGATCGAATTATATGAATTAAAATCATATCCGATAAGTATTATCAGTTGATATAGCTATATTTTTTCCTAAACCAACTTCTAACAAATTATCTTCAAATTTATCCTAGTGTGTTAAAATAATTCAACTCCATTGTGACTAAAAAATAATTTATTTTTACGCCATCGGGGGGAGGGAGGAAAGACTAGTGTGGAGACTTACTCAAAGATCACATTTAAAGAAAAATAAAAACTCTAATAAAAAAATAAATTTCAAAAAAATAAATAACATTTTTTTTTTAAATATCAACAAAAAGAAGGAAAAAATAGTCAAAAAAATAGTTTAAAATCAAAACAAAACAAAAAAATAAATTAAGAGAACAGAATAAATAAATCCTATATTAACATGTGAAGGGTAGATAGTAACACTAGTATGCCCCTGGTGGCAACTACAGTTATTTCTTTCGAGAAGCCAAGTAGTCGCTGGCGCTTGCAGAAATGGCGGCTCCACAGAGAGCTACCAAGGTGAAAGCTTGAAGGTAAACACGGCCTTGCATAGCTAATGCTGACTTGGCCGGTTTGTTCATGTTGAAGATCCCGTAAATCAACCATCCAGTGGTACCAGCCAGACCTGAAACACACAGAATCATTTAGTGAACTGTATCAGATAGTACACAAGGTAATAAGACCAAAACCAAATAAATAAATAGTGTGTGACATTTCAGTAACAGCATTGTTACCATCTTCAGACAAGAGTACTGTCTATAAAAATGCTAAGGTTCAATTTGGATTTATAAATTATAAACACAAGGTAATAAGACCAAATCAAAATAAATAAATAGTGTGTGATGTTTCAGTAACAGCATTGTTCCATCTTTAGACAAAAGTACTGTCTATATAAATGATAAGGTTCAATTTGGATTATAGATTATAAACAACAAGGTAATAAGACCAAATCAAAATAAATAAATAGTGTGTGATGTTTCAGTAACAGCATTGTCCCATCTTTAGACAAAAGTACTGTCTATATAAATGATAAGGTTCAATTTGGATTATAGATTATAAACAACAAGGTAATAAGACCAAATCAAAATAAATAAATAGTGTGTGATGTTTCAGTAACAGCATTGTTACCATCTTCAGACAAAAGTATACTACTATAACCAGTACTTTTGTCTGATGATGGCAACAATGCTGTTACTGAAATGTCACACTCTTTATTTACAGTAGAACCTCCCTGTAAAGGACACCTAGTTGTCGAGCCAAAAACCATCAAAAAACTTAAGTCTCTTCATATTGTCACTGAATAATTATTGTAAATACTCTGTTAAACAACAAGGTAATAAGACCAAATCCAAATACATGTATATTCAATAATATGAGGAGGACAGAGCCAATATCCAATTATTTGTTTGGGCAGGTACGATAAGCCAACCCCCCACATTGATAAAACGGTGTTTACCTTACAACTCTGAACACTCGGATTTTCCTGGAAAATCTCTTAAAGATTTCTTGAAAAAAGCCATGGTCCACCTGTGCTATGTGAGCAGAAGAGCTTAAATTGACTTGTTCCATTATATGTATGTTCCATATGTAAATACCTGTTTTTTTCCTATTTTCGCTCTCCACTTCTTCCATCCATATTTCCAAATCCATATTCTTATTTTCCATAGGATCATTCAAATAATAATCTGTATATATTTATCATGTGTATATAATCTTTCTCCATTTTTACCCCTTTGTATATTTCCCACTTTCATAGGTTTCTCCATCTGGTAACCCCAAGGAGAATCACCTGTAAGACCTGTGTGTCTTAATAAAGGTTTTGTGTGTGTGTGTGTATATTCAATAATAATATGCTAAATATTTATTATTTTATAATGTATACTTTAACAATACATAGATATATAGCAAGGGTTAACACGGTCACTCAGATAATAGATCTAAAGATTCAAGGTTCGAATCCTGGCAGGCTTTAGTTTTTGTTTTAATAATTATAGAGCTATTTGTGAGACATAATGACAGTGTTTTTTTGTCATTTATATTTACAAGGACATGTACCATAGTTATTTAAAAATAGTTTAAACAATTAAAGTAGAACCTCCCTGTAAAGGACAACACCTAAATGTAGAGCCAAAATGTCCTTTAGAGAGAGATATCCTCTTACCAGAGAGTTGTTAAATAGTAAAAAAGGTAATTTTGCTAATGAAAACTGTCCTTTATAGAGAGGTGTCCTCAGGGTAAGTGTCCTCTCATGGAGGTTCTACTGTACAAGGATAAAGACAGGCGTTCCTTCAGTATAGAATCCAAATTTTCGAGGAAGTATGGCCACAAATGGATGACCCAGTAGCTAATGTACCAGAAGAGTGCTTCTCAACAATATGAATTGATTTTTTCATAGAACTTAGATATGGGGTAAAATAGCTGTCTAAATGGATGTCTTCTATGACAACCATCATCTTCTTCTTCTTTCTTATCTCCACTCAATCATATTAAGGTATCAAGCTTGTAGAGCTTGAGACTTTTGACAACCATCATGACTGGGTGAAGTAGAATGCATCTGCCTTTGTCATTAAGACTGGGAGCACTACTCAGTGGCAGGCCACAGACTTAGCTCCAATATGAAATGGCCGTCTCTGACATGAGAAACAGACACCATTTGCAGCTGTTTTTAACATGGCGTAAAGACTAATCCTGTATACTTGGAGTCCTTACAGGGTACTATCAGCCGGGCCAGCTGAACCCAGGTTTTTTAGTGAGCTTGTTACTGCTCCCCCTCCTTTTTTATCCGGGCTTGGAACCGGCAAAGGCAGAGTTAAATGGATGTGTGGCGACCACACTTTGCTTCAGCGAGCGCGAACTGGGACAAAGCTTCACTAAACATATGGGCAGTAGTGTGATGGGGCAGCTGGGAGAACACCTCACTACGCATGCGCGGGCGAAATCCGGCAAATTCTGGCCACACGTGTCATCAACAACAAGGCTTGCTTCCAACAGCCGTTACTTCTTTTCTCTTTATATATTTCTGGCTTTAAATAAATTAATTTATTTTATGAAAAATAATTATAAATATATCAGCGGCCTTTCCACAAGCCACACCAACACGCACGAAACCATCTCACATATGTAAAAATAATCAATTGAGTGCTATATGGAATCACAACCTTTATACTGTTTGAAATGAACCAGGCGATAAGGAAGATGGATGTCTTTTATATAAAACGAGCACAAGCAAGGGTAAAAAACCTTCTACAGGCGGCTATCACATGGCAAGATGGATACCAATGGCAAGAGCTTCTCAAATATATATAGCAGAGGTAATTTGTATAACAGCGTGAAAAGAAAAAGATGCAGAGTAGACAAAAAAGTTATTAAGTAAATATATACAGTAAAACCCCGCTATAACGAACCCTGGATATAACGAACCTTCCCTTATAACAAACCCACGCCGATTCCCAATTCCATTCCATTGAAAATACCATCGTTATAACGAACTTTGCGATTTTTAGAATAACGAACTACCCCTATAACGAACCTATTTCGGGTCCAAATTGATAAAATCTATTAAAAATACTATGCTTATAACGAACTTAGAATTGTAATTTAAAAAAAAAATTAAAAAACAAAATTTTGAGCATGTTTAAAGCTCGCGGATCGCGATTTCAAAACAATAAATTTAGCGGCATTGTTTGTTTGATTTTTGCACTTTATTTTTGCTGTATGTTGTATAAATTTTTACACATTATACTTTTTATTAATTAGAATATCTTTGCATCCATTAAATTTGAAATATAAAAAATGCAAATGGCTTCCAAAATGAAGAAAACAAAGGCATTTTAAAAACAAAAGCATTATTTCTTTAAAAAAAAAAAGGCCATTTTCAGAACTTTTCAAAGTGAAACAACATAGGCAAAATGTTAAGAACATATTAAAATAAGAGAATATAACTTTTCTATTATAAAAGATAAAATATAAAGTTATTAAAAATTGTTACAAAGAGGAATCAACTTCAACTTTTGCCGCGATCGCGATCGTACGTTTAGGGCTAAAAAAAAAAAAAAAGTCCAAATAAACGGTCCCATGATGAAACAAAAATTATTTTTATGCCATTAACTATGGTGATTTTAAAGTCAGCAATGTTTTGCATGGCAGGTTAAAAAAAAAAAACGAAATCTAGACCTAGAAGAATATGGGGAAACATGAAATGGAAGGAAAACACTAACTTTATTTGAATGGTGCAATGCTTGGAAGAATGCTTTGAAACAACAAGGTATTAGAGCCATTTTTTCAAGTAAAAATTGTATTATATAATGTGATAATGATGTTTTAAAATCATTTCATATCTTTGAATATATATTTAATAAAACTTTGCCTAGGATTTGTCTTGATTTTTAACTTAGACATAGAGGTACATGTATGTTAATCATAAGAAGAACCTATTATCTAATGATTTCTATTATTATTCAGTATTAATATAAGGAAATTAGTCAATTAAGGGAATTAAAATAAAGTGACCACTATTAAGAGGCAGCCTCTACTTGTGTGTATGGCTGTTTTTTAATTATACAGTCTAAAATTTTTGAAAAGTAAAAAAAAATAGCCAAACCGTGGCTATAGTGAACCGTGGCTATAGTGAACCAAAAGCTCTGTCCCATTGGGGTTCACTATAGAGGGGTTTTACTGTATATGGCGAAAAGGCTCGAGATAACATAGAAACTATTACATTAAAGCTTTAAGAGATACTGTTTGTTTATTACAGTTGACATGATAAGACACAATTTGGACTATAGATTACAAACATAAGGTAATAAATATCAAAGTTATATAATTGACTGGAACAAATTATAAAAAACAATAAAATTGTGAGACGAAAGGTACTTTTTATTATAAGGTAATAAGTTAAGAAAAAGACAGCTACCTGATCCAGTATGATTTTTTTCACTTTTGCACTATTTTTTCACATAAAGAATGATAAAGCACAATTTAGATTATAGATTATAAACACAAGGTAATAAGATCAAATTCAAATAAATAATTAGTGAGTGACATTTCAGTAACAGCGTTGTTACCATCATCAGACAAAAGTACTAATCTTTCAGTACTACATTTAGTTTTATAAATTCAATTGCCATCTATCGATAAAATCTGTAACAAATAATTTTACTGGCAATGTGTTTCTTTTCAATAATTTAGTACTTTTGTCTGATGATGGTAACAATACAGTTACAGAAACGTCACACACTATTAATTTATTTGGATTTGGTCTTATTACCTTGTGTTCATATATAATACAGTAAAAGAGACAATTTTTTAAAAATTATATCAACATATCGCTTAGGAATAAGGTTTTAGGTTGTTACATTGCAGCTATACGGAGGTTTCACTATAATTCTAATAATTTTTGTAACAAATAATTTTACTGGCAATATGTTTCTTTTCAATGATCAAATATTATCTCTACAGACCTGGTAGAGATAATATTTGATCATTGAAAAGAAACACATTGCCAGTAAAATTATTTGTCACAAAAATTATCGATAGATGTCAATTAAATTTATAAAAAATAATGCTAATATGTCCATATTGCCGGTCCCAAGCCAAGATGAAAAAAGAAGAGGGGGAGCAGTAACAAGCTCACTAAAAACCTGGGCTCAGCTGGCCTGGCTGATAGTGCCCTGTAAGGGTTCCAGGGATACAGGATGAGCAGCGTTTGTACTCCATGTTAGGAGTGGCTGAACATGACATCTGTTCCTCATGTCAGAGGCGGCTATTTCTTTTGGAACTAAGTCGGCCTGCCACTGAGTAGTGCTCCCAGTCTTAATGACAAAGGCATTCTACTTCACCTAGTCATGGTTCACCCACACATATTTTGTCCCAATTGTTTCAACCATGGTTAAAACAACATCAAATCTTGTTCCAAAAGTGATGTTGGTTATTTCGAGACATGAATGTAAATATGAATAGGATAAAAGGAAACTGCAAATCATTCTTTTTTGTTTCTTATGTAAATAAATGTATACAAATGATAAGGCACAATTTGAATTATAGATTATAAACACATGGTAATACGACCAAATCCAAATAAATAAATAGTGTGTGACATTTCGGTAACAGTGTTGTTACCATCTTCAGACAAAAGTATTGAATGAGAAATTTTACCACAGCATGTTTTAAATAGTTACTGTTATCAAGTGTGTAAACAAGATAGCAGATAAGAAGAATATAGTTTTCTGAGAAAAACAGAATATTAATTTTTCCACTTTTAATTCTAAGATTAATATTCTGTGTTTCTCAGAAAACTATCTTCTTCTTATCTTTATTATCTGTTATCTTGTTTACACACTTGAGAGATAACAGTAACTATTTAAAACATGCTGTGGTAAAATTTCTAATTCAGTACTTTTGTCTGAAGATGGTAACAACGCTGTTACCGAAACGTCACACACTATTTATTTATTTGGATTTGGTCTTATTACCTTGTGTTCATAATCTATAATTCAATTTGTGCCTTATCATTGGAGATTTGGTCTTATTACCTTGTGTTTATAATGTATACAAAGCTATTTCAACAAAGTGAAACTGTGGAGTCAGAAATGTTGAAGTTTTGTGAAATTTCACTTCCTTCTCAACATCCTGTTTCATCTTCTTACATCAACTTCTTCTAATCTACATTTACTTCCTGGTAAATCTACTTTTTACCAAGTTTTATATCTTGAAGAACTCCAAGGTAATAAATACACTTGTTTACACACTTGATAACAGTAACTATTTAAAACATGCTGTGGTAAAATTTCTTATTCAATACTTTTGTCTGAAGATGGAAACAACGCTGTTACTGAAACATCACATACTATTTATTTATTTGGATATGGTCTTATTACCTTGTGTTTATAATCTATAATCCAAATTGTACCTTATCATCTCCAAGGTAATAAAAATAAATAAATGAAATAGTGAGGGATGTTTCACGCTATAATAGTGTTGTTACCATCATCAGACAAAAGAATAAATTTATTTTTTTCTTTCATTTATTCTCACAAGGTAATAAGACCAAATCCAAATAAATAAATATTGTGTGATGTTTCACAACACCATTCAGTACTTCTGTCTGAAGATGGTAACAACACTGTTGCTGAAACGTCACACGCTATTTATTTATTAGGATTTGGTCTTATTACCTTGTGTACACATCCTTGTCACTTTTAAATTGTTGCTCCTTGAGGAACAGCCTAAAACACAAGGACCAAGAGTATGATTGTGTATATTGTTGGCTTTTCTTGATTTATCAAGAAATAATTTATGGCCAATATATTCAGGAACAAAAACATGGTATTACGTAGAAATAAAAGCACATTCCAGATGGAGAGAGAATGTTCTAGAGCGTTTAAGAATCATGTAGAAAAAGCGGAAGACAACTGATTGGCCAATCTATAGCGATTGCGCAATGTTCGGTGCTGGCAGCTTTCTGATTGGCTGACCAACCGTGACCGTTCTGGAAAGATCTACTTCGGTATATATAGGGATGAGAAACTCATGCCGGGGAGGAAGAAAGATAAAAAAGAGTAGAAGAACGAAGCTACGTGGTGAAGGTTCTACGAACTTCTGTCTCCTGTTCTGCTCCTGCTTTCCCTCACCGTGCCGCAGTTGGTGAGTTTGTAACTGCTGTGTTCTTTATTGTTGTTTTATTTTTGCGCTCTTCTGTAATTATTTTATCGATTAGGCTTAAATAAAGTCCTAAAGATCCTTTGTACCCACAGAAGTTATTCTTTGTTAACCAACAACACAACAATAGCAACAACCAGTTGATATTTCGTCTAATAGATTGAAAGATAATACAATGTAATAAGACCAAATCCAAATGGATAAATAGTGTGTCACACACTATTTATTTGGATTTGGTCTTATTATCTTGTGTTTATAATCTACTAGCCGAATGACCCGGGCAACGCCCGTGTTTTACCCGATTGAATGTTTTGATTCAAATACTATTTGTTACAATTATAAATTGGCGCCTTAAATAAATGCATATATTAGTTAATAACTATAGCCTATGTGCTTTATCTGTCTATGTACTGTTGGCTTCCGTAGGCGTCTCTTACTGGGAAAAAGAAAGAGAGGATTCCATTTAGTTAATAATTAATATATGCGTTTATTAAAGGAGCGACCCGCTCCAACACACAATAGTTACAAAAACAACAAAGCGAGTGGGGGGGGGCATAATGGGCAAAGGTGGCGTGATCGTAGCCAACCAATAGGAGAGCGCCATTCCAAAAAAAAAGCAAACTGTGACAGAGATGAAAATGAATTGATGACGCTCGTAACTGTATATAGAATAATCCAAATTGTGCCTTATCATTTTTTATTTAGCTTTTTTTAATTATTTTTTTACTCATTCTTGAAGAAATTAATGAATGTAACTTGTATTTATAGGTGGATTTCAGTTATGTATATCTCAGCTAGCTGAAAGAGAAACATTTATTCTAAGATGTCAACATCCACGATTGTCCCTTGTGTGGCCACAATTAAGATATGAAGACATGTTGATATGGCCACAAGGCATGTGACACAACAGATTATGTAACCACTTGGCATTTCTAGGCAAGAGTAATGTACACACACTAGTGCAATCTCACCCACAAACATAGAAAACTTTTTAGAAAGAGGGAATCATATATCGCCGCAACTCTTTTTATTAACGAGATTAAGGAAGCTTTCGGGCAAGCCCTTCTTCAGCTAACTATAGTGTACAAACAAGGCAAGCGAGAGAGAGATTATATATCGTTTTTAAGGAGGGATCTATGTAAATATAGTACAAAATATCTTAAAGAAATTTACATAATTGCCTTGCCGCTTGCCTTGTTTGTACACTATAGTTAGCTGAAGAAGGGCTTGCCCGAAAGCTTCCTTAATCGCGTTAATAAAAAGAGTTGCAGCGATATATGATTCCCTCTTTCTAAATTGTCGAAATCTGCAATCCGTTTACCATGAATAGAAAACTTTGATAAAACACAATTTAGATTATAGCTACAAGAAAATAAGACCTAATCCAAATAATTAAAGTGTGGGACATGTGTGATCCAGAGTGGAGTCAAATCATCATTACAGGGGATGACACATGGGTGTATTACAGTATGACCTAGGGGTCGGTGGAAGGCTGGTTAAACCGTTTGGTTTTCGACCACTACAACCCGGGTTCGATTCCCACATTGGACACTTTTTTCTGTTTAAAAAAAAAAAAAAAAGTGCTCCAATGGTCCCCGATTCTTGCAAAAGTCCAACCCCACCAGCGATTGCAACTAACCAAACGGGGCTCTGGCATATTTGTAAATGCAAAGTCGAACTGCTTTAAACATGTGTAGACATGTGGTGTGCTTACAGTAAAAGCAGTCGCTAACTACCCACCCTGATTATTATGGCTTGTACCACGTGTACTAAGGATAAGCAAAAAAAAAAAAAGTATGACCTGGAAACCAAACATCAATCCAGCCAATGGAATGAAAGAGGGGAACCGAAATCCAAAAAAGCAAGGTTTGCAAAATCCAAAGTCAAGACATTGCTTATTACATTTTTAAATTATAACGGTTTGGTTCACCATGAATTTATTCCTTTTGCACATACAATTAAAAAAGAGGTTTATTTGGGGATAATGAAACATTTAAGGGAAGCAGTGCCCCTTAACACCTGAAAGATGGCAAAAAAAAAAAGACTGGATACTTCACGTCAATAATGTGTGACTGCACACAGCCCATATTGTTTTACAGTTCTTAGCCAAGCATTCAATCACACAGCTCTCTCATCCACCTTATTCCCCTGACTTAGCCCCAAATGACCTTTTTCTCGATCCTAAATTAAAAATGAAGTTGAAAGGAAGGAATTTTAACAATGTAGATATGATACAAGCTGAATTGAAGGCAACCTTGAGAGCTGATCAAAAGATGATTTTATCTCCTGATTGAAGAAAATTTATATTTCAGAAAAAAATTGTCCGATGTAGGCTTCTATCTTGGTTCACATGGCTGTCCAATTTATTTTTTTTTTGCTTATCCCTAGTACATGTGATACAGTCCATGAAAATCATGGTGGGTAGAGGGTTAACAACTGCTTTTACTGTAAGTGCACCACATGTCTACACATGTGAAAAGCAGTTTGACTTTTGCACTTACAAATGTGCCAGAGCTCCGTTTAGTTACTTGCAATTGTTGGTGGGGTTGGACTTTTGTAAGAATCAGGGTACAATTGGAACATTTGTTTTTAAATCAGAAAAAAAGTGCCCAATGCGGGAATCGAACCTGGGTCGTAGCGGTCGAAAACCAATGGTTTAGACCCTTCTGCCACCGACCCCCAACTGTCCAATTTTGATGGTTTAAACCACTCCATTAACAACCTACCTCTCCTGAAAAGTTTTTCATGCAGATAACTATATACAGTAGAATTACCTCCCTGTAAAGGACAACACCTAATTACAGAGCCAAAGTGTTCTTTAGGGAGAGGTATCCTCTTACAGGAGAGTTGCTAAATATTAAAAATGGTATTTTTGCCAATGAAAACTATCCTTTGTAGAGAGGTGTTCTCTAGTGTGAGTGTCCTCTCATGGAGTATGTTCTACTGTATTGGTGATGAAAGCTGTCCTTTATAGAGAGGTGTCCTCTAGCATGAGTGTCCTCTCATGGAGGTTCTACTATATTGGTGATGAAAGCTGTCCTTTATAGAGAGGTGTCCTCTAGCATGAGTGTCCTCTCATGGAGGTTCTACTATATTGGTGATGTAAACTGTCCTTTATAGAGAGGTGTCCTCTAGCATGAGTGTCCTCTCATGGAGGTTCTATTGTATTGGTGATGAAAGCTGTCCTTTATAGAGAGGTGTCCTCTAGCATGAGTATCCTCTCATGGAGGTTCTACTGTATAAAGTTAGAGCGCTGCCATAATATTTTGATGTGCTAAAACCCAAGTACAGCTCTTCCAATCAACAGAGAAAATATATTGATCATGTATATGGGCCAAATTTTGATGGTGTAAGGATAGGAATATCAAGAAAACGATATTTTTTTGAGCTACGATATAGATTGATGTAGAGGTGTGGTATTGAGGGGATTTCAGAAATGATGCAATAGACTGAAACAAGGCTATATTTCTCTTATAATCTTAATTTAATATTAATAATCGGTCTCTGTTTACTTTTAAAACAATATATACACTTTACCTTCTATATATATGGTCAAAAATCGTCAAATTCTGAAACCAAAGAGAAATTCATGTTTTATTATTTATCTATTAAAATCGAATATCAATCATTAATACGATAATACCAACTCTATTTAATTACTATAAACATTTTATTGATTGTATGTAGGTTTGATTAAATATCTATACCACGAGTTGTTATATAAATGTCATTGAAAATTCAGGGTCAATTACTCACCGGCTCCAATCATTGCCTTGGAAAACATTCCCAACTTGGGAAAATCTTCTTGTTGATTGGTATCTTGTGAATTCGGATCCATTTTTTGTCCTGAAACAAATAACAAGCGAGAGAAATCTCTGAGAGATGCAGAATAGCTAACCTTACCGATTGCAGACCAATTTGAAAGGACCTTACCACTGTTGCCAAACTTTATCTTTAATTTTAATGTTTACTTTAAGCATTCGTAGAAAGGGTTAGGATTTTTTCAAACTTTCTTATTCAATATGTATTCGAATATGTTTAACGTATTATTTTAAAATTTAACTTTAGAGAGGGATTTTATAAAATATATATTTAAAAACAAAAAGAGAAATACTGGAGAAAAAAAAAAACTGCTTGTGATGGAATCTAGGACAATTTCAGTCTCTCAATATATGTATTGATAACTTAATGACCTGGGAAACGCTCGGGTTTTATCTGAGAGATTTTTTGCCCAAATGTGTAAATATATGTATGAAAATGTTTTTTTTTAAATTCCAATACAATTCTTTATAAACTTTATATTTTATTTTGGATTCACAAAAAGGGTTAGGATTTTTCAACTTGTTAATTCACAATATGTATTGGAATGTGTTTAACATATCATTTACTAATTTAACGCGAGAGATTTTCTAAATATTTAAAAACAGATAGAAAAATACTACAAAAAAAAATCCCCTGCTTATGATTAACCCTAGGACAGTTTCGTTTTCTCTCAATGTAATATTTGAATAACTTAAAGAGATTCTCTGTCTGCTTTGTAAGTTTGGTGGTTTAAAAAGATAATGGTTTCTATCTCCATTCGTGAATAATGCGATGGTGTATCTTATTTTTTTTTTAAATCACTTCCTCTTTACTTTTAACTCTTTTCCAGAATTTAAATAATTTATTGATATAAAATATTAAAATGTTTCATTTATTTGCAGAAGGAGTATATTTACTCTGAAAAACTTTGTATTCAGATCTTCGTGCAATTTTCGGAAATTCTGAATAATTCCTGTCATCTTCTACCTAAATATTCTTTAGACTTCATGAAGTCCGCGACTCAGACCCAGGTTAAAACTTCTATCCTTTTGTAAAGCTAAACCTAATCTGAAAATAGTAACTCACTTCTCCTTACTAAATCTATCTCCATTTTTAATTCAATGATTTAATAGCCTTCTTAATTTAATATTTATTGAAAATAAAGATACTTCAGCCAGTAAATATTTTTATTACCTCGGCGATTTACTGGCTGAAGTATCTTTATTTTCAATAAATATGAATGCCGGCCAGGCAGCCTCAATATTTATGATTCTTCATTTAAGTCACATATCCAAAGTATTAAAAAAAGGCTTCCAAAAATAATTTTGTTTTGACTGTTTCTTTTTAACTGTTTTCCAAATATCTACATGTCTAAAAAAGGCGGATGCCAGTATTGTCAAAGCAAATGAAGATAAACATGGTGAAACCTGAGCATTTTAGAGTTTGTTTGGGAAGGGTTCAAGACTCATAATAGAGCTGGCTGGGGTAAGTCAACCAACATAGGTCAATGTGGCTCGACAGTAAGAAAGGTATTTGAGCCTATCTCAGATTCTGTCCTGGTGTTGTCAAGGCTGAAGGCTTCAAACTCCATCTGTTATGAATTGATTATTTAAAAGGGTTTTTTAATGTTGTTTTTACTCTTAATAACTTTTTTAAAAACTCTACATGTCCAAAGAGGTGTGTACCAGTGGCTGCAGCGAACTACAAATTTATTCATCTATGGAACATGTAGAGACCTAAAACTGTATGAGCTAACAAAAAAGTATTAAAGGGAGAATTGAGCACTTCTTTTTTGGGTTAAACATTTATTAATGTTTAGTTTCTCTAAAGGAATCGGGCTACGATGGTGAACACTTCTTTATTTAAGAACGGAACTTTCTAACTAACTGACAACTTACAATTATCTCTAGTTATATCCTAACTCGAGCGTCTATATGCAAAACCATATTTACATATTTACATCTGAATATGTACAATTACATCACATCTCCCCTCTTAGAGATTAGCTCTAGTCCTCTCCAAAACGTCTGGGCGGACGAACTGTTCTTCCAGGAGATGTTGATGAATCGGTCACATCTGTAGCAGCAAGTGTGTGGGTTGGTCTCTGGGTAATTTACATATGGCTCCCGTTAAGGTCCGTCAGCCAAACTCGATCATTTACTTCCAATGGAGGCAGTTCTCGTACTCCTGCGCCCTTAGGCTTCGCTTCAGAATCCTTTACTACGTCGCCCTTAGGCTCCTCTTCAGAATCCTTCATTCCTTCGTCCTTAGGCTTCGCATCAGAATCCTTTAATCCGTCGCCCTTTGGCTTCGCTTCAGAATCCTTTACTCCTTTTCATCAATAGCATTCACAACACCTATTATAGAGGGAGCAGAACAAGCTTCCTTTGATTTGCCATAGTGATCCGAATTGTCACTCCGCACCTTCAAAGGAATCCCACAGGAACCACAATTTTACTTTTGTACAATTTCACTTTTGTACAATTACACTTTTGTACAATTTCAATTTTGTACAATTTCACTTTTGTACAATTTCGCTTTTGTACAATTACACTTTTGTACAATTTCACTTTTGTACAATTTCACTTTTGTACAATTTCACTTTTGTACAATTACACTTTTGTACAATTTCACTTTTGTACAATTTCACTTTTGTACAATTTCACTTTTGTACATTTTCTCTTTTGTACAATTTCACTTTTGTACAATTTCACTTTTGTACAATTTCACTTTTGTACAATTTCACTTTTGTACAATTTCACTTTTGTACAATTTCACTTTTGTACAATTTCACTTTTGTACAATTACACTTTTGTACAATTTCACTTTTGTACAATTTCACTTTTGTACAATTTCACTTTTGTACATTTTCTCTTTTGTACAATTTCACTTTTGTACAATTACACTTTTGTACAATTTCACTTTTGTACAATTTCACTTTTGTACAATTTCACTTTTGTACAATTTCACTTTTGTACAATTACACTTTTGTACAATTTCACTTTTGTACAATTTCACTTTTGTACAATTTTACTTTTGTACAATTTCACTTTTGTACAATTTCACTTTTGTACAATTTCACTTTTGTACAATTTCACTTTTGTACAATTTCACTTTTGTACAATTACACTTTTGTTCAATTTTACTTTCGTACAATTTCACTTTTGTACAATTTTACTTTTGTACTATTTTACTTTTGTACAATGGGTCTAGCTTGGTAGGAGCATGATCTTCGACAATATTTATCCTCCTAACGAGACCTAGGATCTCGCTAGCCCTACAGCTTAGTAAAGGTCGGGCAACCCCTTTAACGATGTAGATGGTCTCTTCGCACTTCTGCCTTTTTGACTCCAAAAAAGCCTGGAACATTCCATTTACCTCTATCTTCTCGGAAACAGCAAAAATATTCTTATCGGCCTTCTCCGTCTTAAGGTATCCAAAATGTTGCAAGTAAGTCCCTTCTGGCATAACCGAAACCTCTGCTCCTGTAACGATTTTAAATTTTATTGGCTGGTCATTCACCTTTATCACTTCACACCACTTATCTTCCGCATTCTCCTGCATTCCCACTATTCCAATGAATGCATCATTTAGGGAGCTTAATACTTCTTGTACGGTTTTTGTGTGACAAACCTTGGCAAAATGACCTTTCTTTCTGCACTTGTTGCAAATAGCATCCCTAGCAGGACATTGTTCTTTCGAATGTCCTTGGTAATATCCACATCGGAAACATTTACGTTTCTCATTAGAAGACCATCCTTGAGGATTCTTTGGAAAATTAGAATTGTACATTTTTGTACCTTTCATTCTTGTTTTCTGAAAATTTGTGCTATTTCTCCTTCCTTTCCTGTCAATCACATCCACGTTCCGATTTTCAATGTCTTGCCTAATTTCTTTTTGTTGATTTTTTACACTTTCTGATTGGCGCACTATCTGGATTGCCTTCTCCAAGGTAAGTTCCGATTCCAACTGTAATTTCTCAGAAAGATTAGAGTTTTTCACTCCAACTCCAACTACCAAGCGATCCCTGATCATCTCTTCTTTTAAGATACCATAGCTGCAGGTTTCTGCCAGCACGTAGAGATTGGTTATAAATTCCTCTACAGGTTCAGTCTCCCCTTGGCTTCTTCTATTAAATTTTGCTCTTTCATATATAACGTTTCTTTTTCCGATAAAATAGTCCTGAAATTTGGACACTACAACTTTATAGTCATTAATTTGTGCTTCACTTAAGTTAAATAAGATCAAAATTTCTTCTGCCTTATCGCCCATAATGTAAATCAGAGCATTTACTTGCTCATTTTCACTTTTCTCTGAAAGTCCTGAAGCGATTCTGTATCTTTGAAATCTTTTGAACCATATCGGCCATTCATTAGGTTTACCAAAATTAAATCCTTCTGGAGCAGCTACTTGTATATAATTAGCCATTTTTCTTTTCTTAAAAAAAATAATTTACTTATATTTCAACTTTATAATTTTAACAATTGCTTTTACGCTTTTGCCGCTTTTACGCGTATACCGCTTTTACGCTGCCACCATGTTTAGTTTCTCTAAAGGAATCGGGCTACGATGGTGAACACTTCTTTATTTAAGAACGGAACTTTCTAACTAACTGACAACTTACAATTATCTCTATTTATATCCTAACTCGAGCGTCTATATGCAAAACCATATTTACATATTTACATCTGAATATGTACAATTACATCACAATTAAGACCAATAAAAAACTTTCAAAGTACACAAAGTGAAAAATTATAAACAAAATTATTCAAATTTCCCCTACATTTCTACTTGGAGAATCTGTATAAGACTGAAAGGTCTTAATAAAGCTTTTGTTGTTGTTGTAAATTTCAAATACATAATCATATACACACAACTGCTTAAAGGGATGATTAAAATTCTTTGTACACACACAAAAATAAAATAAATAACTATGTCCAAGAAAAAAATATTAAAATTTAATCCACGAAATCACCCACTTAGGCCCACCTACCTCTAATTTCAGCAACTCATGTTCAGGATTGGGAAAGGGCGGCCAAAACCGCAGCCAGGCCTGGGCTACTTAGCAACTCCTCTTGTCTTGCTCCTGCCCTTGCTTTTTAAGGAATCCCAAAAATCCCTCTACTTGCCCCAGTGTTTCTGAATCCCCCCCAGACTATCATCACCCTTTTCTGTGAGGTAAAATATTTTTAAAGTATCAAAATAAAATAAAAATATATTAAAGAAAAAAATTATCAATTAAAAAATAGAATAAAAATAAGTATTGATAAAAGTATTGTGAATAAAAAATATTTTAAAAATAAAATGAGCATGATGGAACCTGCTGGACACCTTGTGTCAGTTTGGGAAAGGCTTAGGGCTCGTGGTGTGTTCAGCCTGAATATGGTGATATCAGCCAACATGGGTTTGTGGCTTTATCATAGGGATAGGCATGGTGGAGTGTGGTTTAGAGCTTGTGGATTCAAGTCAGCCACCATAAGTCAGGTCACTGCCACAGGGAAGAGGCATCTGAGTAGATCTCAGAATCTGGCTTACTGTTGGCCAGACTGAAGGCTTCAGGCTCCATCTATGCCTCACAATCACCAGAGCCTTACAGATTAGAGGGAGAAGGGTGGGACATGGTTAGGTGGAGTTCTGGGTGAATCGTGACATACTATAATACAAAGGTCGCGATGTGTCCTAACACATCTACGCCTCACAGTCACCAGAGCTTTGCAACTTTGAGATAAATGGTTGATACATGGTTAGGTGGGGTCGTGGCATACTATTGCACAGAGGTCACGAAGGTGTCATAAAAACAACATACAGCGCATCTCTTTTTTTATATATTTACATTGTAGGTAAGCATCGACCATTACGCTAGGTGACATCTTAAGACATTTCGATACCTCGCGAAAGTGCGCACAGTGCGCGACAATGCTTTGATTCTTCATATATATATATATATATATATTAAAAAACGAAATAAAAAAATAAAAGATAAAAAGATCAGGTGTTGAAATCAATATAAAAAATGGCATATCCTATTTTTATATATACATATATATTCAACACATATATATGTATTTACTCATTTTCATTTTTTTTTCAATCTTAATAAAGTAATTTAAAAGTTCAAGTATTACAATTCATTTCTACGCCATATTATTAAGCAATTATTGAAATGAAAGAAATATCTATATAAAATAATTTCCTTTAATATATATTTTCTACAATAGTATAAAATGAGTTAAAAATATTTTATTATTAAATATAATTTTTACTTGAAAAACATGTGGTTAATATGGAAGCATTGTGTGTAGCATAATGCAAAATTTTCATGCTTAATACAAACATAATTTTAAGTATATATATTTAAGAAAGATTTTTATCAAAATTTATTATTTATCTGGAAATTTTTGACTAATATATATATATATATTTTTTTTTCATATTACATTTATCATCATTATTATGATTTAATTTTATTTTGGTCTCTTTAACCATTTTTCACTCTCTTTAAAGTTATTCGTGTCAGTGTAATATTTGTAATATACTTTGGAAAAAAATGAATCCACTAGATGACGAACAGAAATTACCTTCTTGGCTTAAATATTCTGTTGGCACAGGTATATATATATTATTAAATCTTTAATCCTAGATGAATGATAATTATGTCCATACATTAGTTTGATTTGAATTCTAGAACTAAGAATATCTAGAAACACACACGAATCAACTTATTCAAATTAAAATTTCTCAATTATTTTATAATCATATTTTAAAGAATTTTTTTGGAAACTAATTGAGGCATGTATGTTGAATTTTTTTTTTTGTCATTCACAACTAGCAAGGAAGGAAGGACATATATTTTGTACCGAAGCTCTGCCTTTTGTAAATGAAAATATAAAAAATGTCATAGAATATACTTTTAGAACTTCCCCACATTTTTAAGTTATTGATTAATATTTGATATGGGAGGTAGGAATATTTATTGCAAGGTTTATCCAACCCCAAATACTATGTAAAAAGTTTGTTTTTAATTGGCTTTAGCCCTAAAGGTGTTATTAATTGTTCACATGTGAAACTCTTGCGCTATAACCCATAAAGAGCTACCCATATGAGGAGCAGCCATTTCTCTGAGCAATCACCAACTTAATAATGATTTGACTTGACCCAACTGTCTTAAACCAACCATCCAAGGGGGTTGGTGGAAGGCTGGTTAAACCGTTTGGTTTTTGACCACTACGACCCGGGTTCGATTCCCGCATTGGACACTTTTTTCTGATTAAAAAAAAAAATGCTCCAATGGCCCCCGTTTCTTGCAAAAGTTCAACCCCACCAGCGAGTGCAAGTAACCAAACGGGGCTCTGGCACATTTGTAAGTGCAAAGTCGAACTGCTTTTCACATGTGTAGACATGTGGTGTGCTTACAGTAAAAGCAGTCGCCAACTTCTACCCACCATGATTATCATGGCCTGTACCACGTGAACTAGGGATAATTAAAAAAAAAACCATCCCTGCATCAAGCAGAAGGAATTATAATATACAGCGACTCCAGATCCACACTAGAAGAAATTCAAAAGGGCAATACTAAAATAACGCATAAAATACGCTCATTACTTACCCAACTGGAAACATTGGAGAAGAACTGCATTCTACAATGGATTCCTGCCCATGTTTGGATCGGGGGTAATGAAATAATGGATGAATTAGCAAAGGAAGCCAGAAAGCTGAGCCAAAGGAAAGAACAAATGTCAGTATTTGACGCTGATGCTTTGAAAAAATACAAGATAAACCAACAAAAATAAGGAAAGGACAAACATGCAAAATAAACTCTCTGAGAGAAAACTGACAAAAACTATAACAAGACTTAGAACAAAACACTATAAAGGAATGAAAATACATCCAGATGGCACAAGAACCTACAGGACATGTAACAACTGTCCCGGTGTGGAACCAACATCTACCCACATATTCTCATGCCCAGCAATGGCCGCAGCCTTGCAGAAAATTGACATAGACCCAGAGCAGCAGCTTTACACACCCAAAATAGTGGACATTGCTGCTGCTGTGATAGAGATGTATGGAGACATCTGAGGCTTTTCATTGGACACAACAACAACAACAGAATATTGACATGGACCAGAACAGTAGCTTTACACACCCAAGATAGAGGACATTGTGACTGCTGTGATAGAGATGTATGGAGACATCTGAGGCTTTTCATTGGACACGGCAACAACAACAGAAAATTGACATGGACCCAGAACAGTAGCTTTACACACCCAAGATAGAGGACATTGCTGTTGCTGTGATAGAGATGTATGGAGACATCTGAGGCTCTTCATTGGACATAACAACAACAGAAAATTGACATGGACCCAGAACAGCAGCTTTACACACCCAAGATAGTGGATATTGTGACTTCTGTGATAGAGATGTATGGAGACATCTGAGACTCTTCATTGGACACAACAACAACAACTTGACCCAACAACCTCCAGAAAAGACCATTACCTCTGAAGAGAGACTAATGCAGAAGAACCTCCCTTAGCAGACACTTAACGTTAGCGACAACTCTAAACAATGGACAGTTTTTATCACCAAAATATTCCTCCCATTAAAAATACATTCAGGATAGCGGAGATTCTCAATATTGGACAACTTCAGTACTGAATTCAGTACTTTTGTCTGAAGATGGTAACAACGCTGTTACCAAAACGTCACACACAATTTATTTGTATTTGGTCTATTACCTTGTGTTTATAATAATAATTTTAATTTTAACATATAAGAAAAAAGGTTACTCTCTGGTAAGCGGACACCTGACTCTCCAACTAGGTGTTATCCTTTACAGGGAGTAAGTTCTACTGTATCTCCCAGGATGTTTATTGAAGATGTTACCTGGGAGATCGCCAGTAGTGTTAGCCATTTTATCAAGAAGACACACAGAAGTTCACCGACCTGATAGTACACAGTTTGTGGTTTGTCATGGAGGAGAGACAAACACTTAAAGAGACTCTCTATTTTATTTCTTCTCATGATTAATTTTTCTTCAATGAATACTTGAACTACAATGAACTCTCTCTCCAACAAACAATAACAAACCCTTCATGATAAGACACAATTTGGATTATAGATTAGGAAACAAAAGGCAATAACACTAAATCCTAATAAATAAAGAGTGTGGGATGTTTTGGTAACAATGCTGTTACCAAAATGTTGCACACTATTTATTTATTTGGATTTGGTCTTATTACCTTGTGTATACCAAAAACCCTTCAGTTTCACTATATTTATAATCTTCTGTTATTTTTAAAAATGTTCCTACATCAGCTTTTTCTCAAGCGTTGTACAGTAGAACTATCTCCCTGTAAAGGACAACACCTAGTTGAAGAGCCAAAGTGTCCTTTAGGAAGAGGTGTCCTTATACCATAAAGTTCTTAATTAGTAAAGTTTAATTTTGGTAATGAAAACTGATTTTTGTAGAGAGGTGTTCTCTAGCGAGAGTGTCCTCTCCTAGAGGTTCTATAGGAGTCCATTTTTACATAGACATAGCGCCCTAACTACATATTTTCTAACCAAATTTTGTACAACCTCTTCCATAGAGACCACAAAATTATAGAATACCTGAGTACTGATAAGGACCAAAGAAATGGTGGACACATTGACTTTTCTACACTTCCTAAAAGCTGGTGTTGTTGCAAATAGTGTCTCAATCTTGTGTTCTTACAGGATCAATAATAATAACTTAAGGAAGTTGTACCTTTTAGCATGTATATCGGGATTCAGACAATAACACTGAAAGATATTACAGTGACTTTTATTGAAGTCATACTCATGGACAAAACTTAAATAAGTTGTACCTTTTATCATGTATATTGGGATTCAGACAATAACACTGAAAGGTATTTGATACACAGTGACCTTTATTGAAGACACACTCATGGACAAAACTTAAGGAAGTTGTAACTTGTATATCAGTATTCAGACAATACCTCTGAAAGATATTACAATGATCTTTATTGAAGACACACCAGATAACCAAGTGTGAACAAAATTGCCTCAGTTTCCTTAAAAATATATATATGACTGGCGACATCAAAAACTTTCACTTCTTAAGTTTTGTCCATGAGTGTACCTATAAGATGCAGCAAACATGGTGAAACCCAAATTTTGAAATTCCAGGTCAGGGCATAATAAAAGAAAATATAAAATGGAATTTTTCTGAAAATATTTGGTAATGCATAGAACTTGAAAGACAAGCAATTATACAACGGTAGTATATAATCACTAAAGATTCCTAAAGTAAATGCAAAAATATAATCACAATATATTAATCAATAAAATTGTGAAAAGTTTCTTCTTCTTCATTATCTCTGAAGTAGAATGCATCTGCCTTTGTCATTAAGACTGGAAGCACTACTTAGTGGCAGGCCGACTTAGCTCCAAAAGAAATGGCCACCTCTAACATGAGGAACAGACATCATGTGTAGCTGCTCCTAACATGGAGTACATCCTGTATCCCTGCAGACCTTACAGGGTACTATCAGCCAGGTCAGCTGAGCCCAGGTTTTGTAGTGAGCTTGTTACTGCTCCCCCTCCTCACTCTTTTTGTGTCCCAAGCCCGGATGAAAAAGGAGGAGGGGAGCAGTAACAAG
>CP092863.1:72947787-73049488 GCA_030710605.1 Cordylochernes scorpioides | reverse complement strand
AATAAAATAAAAATATATTAAAGAAAAAAATTATCAATTAAAAAATAGAATAAAAATAAGTATTGATAAAAGTATTGTAAATAAAAAATATTTTAAAAATAAAATGAGCATGATGGAACCTGCTGGACACCTTGTGTCAGTTTGGGAAAGGCTTAGGGCTCGTGGTGTGTTCAGCCTGAATATGGTGATATCAGCCAACATGGGTTTGTGGCTTTATCATAGGGATAGGCATGGTGGAGTGTGGTTTAGAGCTTGTGGATTCAAGTCAGCCACCATAAGTCAGGTCACTGCCACAGGGAAGAGGCATCTGAGTAGATATCAGAATCTGGCTTACTGTTGGCCAGACTGAAGGCTTCAGGCTCCATCTATGCCTCACAATCACCAGAGCCTTACAGATTAGAGGGAGAAGGGTGGGACATGGTTAGGTGGAGTTCTGGGTGAATCGTGACATACTATAATACAAAGGTCGCGATGTGTCCTAACACATCTACGCCTCACAGTCACCAGAGCTTTGCAACTTTGAGATAAATGGTTGATACATGGTTAGGTGGGGTCGTGGCATACTATTGCACAGAGGTCACGAAGGTGTCATAAAAACAACATACAGCGCATCTCTTTTTTTATATATTTACATTGTAGGTAAGCATCGACCATTACGCTAGGTGACATCTTAAGACATTTCGATACCTCGCGAAAGTGCGCACAGTGCGCGACAATGCTTTTGATTCTTCATATATATATATATATATATATATATATATATATATATATATATATATATATATATATATATATATATATATATATATTTTTATATATACATATATATTCAACACATATATATGTATTTACTCATTTTCATTTTTTTTTCAATCTTAATAAAGTAATTTAAAAGTTCAAGTATTACAATTCATTTCTACGCCATATTATTAAGCAATTATTGAAATGAAAGAAATATCTATATAAAATAATTTCCTTTAATATATATTTTCTACAATAGTATAAAATGAGTTAAAAATATTTTATTATTAAATATAATTTTTACTTGAAAAACATGTGGTTAATATGGAAGCATTGTGTGTAGCATAATGCAAAATTTTCATGCTTAATACAAACATAATTGTAAGTATATATATTTAAGAAAGATTTTTATCAAAATTTATTATTTATCTGGAAATTTTTGACTAATATATATATATATATTTTTTTTTTTTTTTCATATTACATTTATCATCATTATTATGATTTAATTTTATTTTGGTCTCTTTAACCATTTTTCACTCTCTTTAAAGTTATTCGTGTCAGTGTAATATTTGTAATATACTTTGGAAAAAAATGAATCCACTAGATGACGAACAGAAATTACCTTCTTGGCTTAAATATTCTGTTGGCACAGGTATATATATATTATTAAATCTTTAATCCTAGATGAATGATAATTATGTCCATACATTAGTTTGATTTGAATTCTAGAACTAAGAATATCTAGAAACACACACGAATCAACTTATTCAAATTAAAATTTCTCAATTATTTTATAATCATATTTTAAAGAATTTTTTTGGAAACTAATTGAGGCATGTATGTTGAATTTTTTTTTTTTTGTCATTCACAACTAGCAAGGAAGGAAGGACATATATTTTGTACCGAAGCTCTGCCTTTTGTAAATGAAAATATAAAAAATGTCATAGAATATACTTTTAGAACTTCCCCACATTTTTAAGTTATTGATTAATATTTGATATGGGAGGTAGGAATATTTATTGCAAGGTTTATCCAACCCCAAATACTATGTAAAAAGTTTGTTTTTAATTGGCTTTAGCCCTAAAGGTGTTATTAATTGTTCACATGTGAAACTCTTGCGCTATAACCCATAAAGAGCTACCCATATGAGGAGCAGCCATTTCTCTGAGCAATCACCAACTTAATAATGATTTGACTTGACCCAACTGTCTTAAACCAACCATCCAAGGGGGTTGGTGGAAGGCTGGTTAAACCGTTTGGTTTTTGACCACTACGACCCGGGTTCGATTCCCGCATTGAACACTTTTTTTCTGATTTAAAAAAAAAATGCTCCAATGGCCCCCGTTTCTTGCAAAAGTTCAACCCCACCAGCGAGTGCAAGTAACCAAACGGGGCTCTGGCACATTTGTAAGTGCAAAGTCGAACTGCTTTTCACATGTGTAGACATGTGGTGCGCTTACAGTAAAAGCAGTCGCCAACTTCTACCCACCATGATTATCATGGCCTGTACCACGTGAACTAGGGATAATTAAAAAAAAAAAAACCATCCCTGCATCAAGCAGAAGGAATTATAATATACAGCGACTCCAGATCCACACTAGAAGAAATTCAAAAGGGCAATACTAAAATAACGCATAAAATACGCTCATTACTTACCCAACTGGAAACATTGGAGAAGAACTGCATTCTACAATGGATTCCTGCCCATGTTTGGATCGGGGGTAATGAAATAATGGATGAATTAGCAAAGGAAGCCAGAAAGCTGAGCCAAAGGAAAGAACAAATGTCAGTATTTGACGCTGATGCTTTGAAAAATACAAGATAAACCAACAAAAATAAGGAAAGGACAAACATGCAAAATAAACTCTCTGAGAGAAAACTGACAAAAACTATAACAAGACTTAGAACAAAACACTATAAAGGAATGAAAATACATCCAGATGGCACAAGAACCTACAGGACATGTAACAACTGTCCCGGTGTGGAACCAACATCTACCCACATATTCTCATGCCCAGCAATGGCCGCAGCCTTGCAGAAAATTGACATAGACCCAGAGCAGCAGCTTTACACACCCAAAATAGTGGACATTGCTGCTGCTGTGATAGAGATGTATGGAGACATCTGAGGCTTTTCATTGGACACAACAACAACAACAGAATATTGACATGGACCCAGAACAGTAGCTTTACACACCCAAGATAGAGGACATTGTGACTGCTGTGATAGAGATGTATGGAGACATCTGAGGCTTTTCATTGGACACGGCAACAACAACAGAAAATTGACATGGACCCAGAACAGTAGCTTTACACACCCAAGATAGAGGACATTGCTGTTGCTGTGATAGAGATGTATGGAGACATCTGAGGCTCTTCATTGGACATAACAACAACAGAAAATTGACATGGACCCAGAACAGCAGCTTTACACACCCAAGATAGTGGATATTGTGACTTCTGTGATAGAGATGTATGGAGACATCTGAGACTCTTCATTGGACACAACAACAACAACTTGACCCAACAACCTCCAGAAAAGACCATTACCTCTGAAGAGAGACTAATGCAGAAGAACCTCCCTTAGCAGACACTTAACGTTAGCGACAACTCTAAACAATGGACAGTTTTTATCACCAAAATATTCCTCCCATTAAAAATACATTCAGGATAGCGGAGATTCTCAATATTGGACAACTCCAGTACTGAATTCAGTACTTTTGTCTGAAGATGGTAACAACGCTGTTACCAAAACGTCACACACAATTTATTTGTATTTGGTCTATTACCTTGTGTTTATAATAATAATTTTAATTTTAACATATAAGAAAAAAGGTTACTCTCTGGTAAGCGGACACCTGACTCTCCAACTAGGTGTTATCCTTTACAGGGAGTAAGTTCTACTGTATCTCCCAGGATGTTTATTGAAGATGTTACCTGGGAGATCGCCAGTAGTGTTAGCCATTTTATCAAGAAGACACACAGAAGTTCACCGACCTGATAGTACACAGTTTGTGGTTTGTCATGGAGGAGAGACAAACACTTAAAGAGACTCTCTATTTTATTTCTTCTCATGATTAATTTTTCTTCAATGAATACTTGAACTACAATGAACTCTCTCTCCAACAAACAATAACAAACCCTTCATGATAAGACACAATTTGGATTATAGATTAGGAAACAAAAGGCAATAACACTAAATCCTAATAAATAAAGAGTGTGGGATGTTTTGGTAACAATGCTGTTACCAAAATGTTGCACACTATTTATTTATTTGGATTTGGTCTTATTACCTTGTGTATACCAAAAACCCTTCAGTTTCACTATATTTATAATCTTCTGTTATTTTTAAAATGTTCCTACATCAGCTTTTTCTCAAGCGTTGTACAGTAGAACTATCTCCCTGTAAAGGACAACACCTAGTTGAAGAGCCAAAGTGTCCTTTAGGAAGAGGTGTCCTTATACCATAAAGTTCTTAATTAGTAAAGTTTAATTTTGGTAATGAAAACTGATTTTTGTAGAGAGGTGTTCTCTAGCGAGAGTGTCCTCTCCTAGAGGTTCTATAGGAGTCCATTTTTACATAGACATAGCGCCCTAACTACATATTTTCTAACCAAATTTTGTACAACCTCTTCCATAGAGACCACAAAATTATAGAATACCTGAGTACTGATAAGGACCAAAGAAATGGTGGACACATTGACTTTTCTACACTTCCTAAAAGCTGGTGTTGTTGCAAATAGTGTCTCAATCTTGTGTTCTTACAGGATCAATAATAATAACTTAAGGAAGTTTTACCTTTTAGCATGTATATCGGGATTCAGACAATAACACTGAAAGATATTACAGTGACTTTTATTGAAGTCATACTCATGGACAAAACTTAAATAAGTTGTACCTTTTATCATGTATATTGGGATTCAGACAATAACACTGAAAGGTATTTGATACACAGTGACCTTTATTGAAGACACACTCATGGACAAAACTTAAGGAAGTTGTAACTTGTATATCAGTATTCAGACAATACCTCTGAAAGATATTACAATGATCTTTATTGAAGACACACCAGATAACCAAGTGTGAACAAAATTGCCTCAGTTTCCTTAAAAATATATATATGACTGGCGACATCAAAAACTTTCACTTCTTAAGTTTTGTCCATGAGTGTACCTATAAGATGCAGCAAACATGGTGAAACCCAAATTTTGAAATTCCAGGTCAGGGCATAATAAAAGAAAATATAAAATGGAATTTTTCTGAAAATATTTGGTAATGCATAGAACTTGAAAGACAAGCAATTATACAATGGTAGTATATAATCACTAAAGATTCCTAAAGTAAATGCAAAAATATAATCACAATATATTAATCAATAAAATTGTGAAAAGTTTCTTCTTCTTCATTATCTCTGAAGTAGAATGCATCTGCCTTTGTCATTAAGACTGGAAGCACTACTCAGTGGCAGGCCGACTTAGCTCCAAAAGAAATGGCCACCTCTAACATGAGGAACAGACATCATGTGTAGCTGCTCCTAACATGGAGTACAGACTCATCCTGTATCCCTGCAGCCCTTACAGGGTACTATCAGCCAGGTCAGCTGAGCCCAGGTTTTTTAGTGAATTTGTTACAGCTCCCCCTCCTCACTCTTTTTGTGTCCCAAGCCCAGATGAAAAAGGAGGAGGGGAGCAGTAACAAGCTCACTAAAAAACCTGGGTTCAGCTGGCCCGGCTGATAGTACCCTGTAAGGGCTCCTAATCCAGGGATACAGGATGAGCAGCGTTTGTACTCCATGTTAGGAGCGGCTGCACATGGTGTCTGTTCCTCATGTCAGAGGTGGCCATTTCTTTTGGAGCTAAGTCAGACTGCCACTGAGTAGTGCTCCCAGTCTAAATGACAAAGGCAGACGCATCCTACTTCACCCAGTGTGGAGATAAGAAAGAAGAAGAAGAAGACTCTTTTTGTATCTGAGCTTGGGACCGGCAAAGACGGAGTTAATAAACACAAGGTAATAAGACTAAATCCAAATAAATAAATAGTGTGTGATGTTTCTGTAACAGTGTTGTTACCATCTTCAGACAAAAGTACTGAATGAGAAATTTTACCACAGGATTAGGTCTTATTACCTTGTGTTTATAATCTACTAGCGGATGTACCGGGCTTCGCCCGGGTTTTACCCGAGTAAAGATTTGTCTAACGAACATTTGTTAAAACAATTCTCTATAAACTTATAAAAAAATATAATAGATATATTTTGATAATTTGAAACTCGTAAATTTGAATCTCTCGATAAAGTGAACATATTTTCCCGGTCCCTGTGTGCTGTGTCATCCTGAATTTTGTCTTTCCTAATTTTCTACATTACAAAATCGTTTTTTCTAGTGAACATTTTTTCTCATTCCCTCAAAAAATACTCGAAAGGTTGAATAAAATCAATATTAATTGGTTCCCTCGGTAATTGGAAGTTAAAGGAATAGTATCTTTGCCTTGGAATTGTATCATTATTCTTGTTTCAAATAAATTGCCGTGTCATCCTGAATTTTGTCTTTCCTAATTTTCTACATTACAAAATCATCGTTTTATCTAGTGAACATTTTTCCCCGGTCCCTTGAAAAATACTCGAAAGGTTGAATAAAATCAATATTAATTGGTTCCCTCGGTAATTAGAAGTTAAAGGAATAGTATCTTTGCCTTAGAATTGTATTATTATTCTTGTCTCGAATAAATTGCCGTGTCGATAAATGATAAAACTAACTTTGACTTGTGCGCAAAATTCCCACAATATACGGGCGGAGATCAGAGCTTGGTTAAGTGGATTCGTCAGTGTAGAGGACAAAACGTTCCGTCGGCGGTTTCATGTTCAAGTCTTTCGCGCAGTCTCTTGGGATTAAAGGATTTGCTTCAAGCGAGGGGTGGCTCTCAAATTATAAAAAAAAAAAAAACGACACTGGATATCATTTAAAAAATCTGCAGAGAGAGCGCCAGCGTGGATATTTACATTTGTTCGCAAAGGATTGACGACCTAAACCAACTTTTGAATGGCTATGACCTATGGTTATCGTCTGATTTCTACTATTTCAAAAATGAATAGAGGTTCGTATCAAGCAAATTCAAAGGGAAAACAGGAAACTTTTATCAAGTTGGTATGCTTACAGGACGAAACTATGCAAAAGCTTCTATATAAGTTATTTAATTTTTAGTATCGCATTTATATTTAATCGAATTTTATATTTAAACGATTCTCATTATTTCTTTTGATTTTTATATATCGTACTAGACGGATGACCCGGGCTTCGCCCCGGGATTGACCCGTGTGCATATCTACCCGAGTGATATATATTTAGATAAGATTTTTTTAATAATTGTTTGTTATTAGCATTATCTATTTGTTTGCACCAGCATAATTTAATCTAATCTTTGATAGAGGGCGCTGTTCGTGAGCTAAGTAGAATAATTTGAATATATAGTTTTAATAATTGATTTATATATTTTTTTAAAATAGCCTATCGTCTTCCCCGTATTTTTTTACCTATGTATGGAAATTTTGGTTTGAATTAGTGAATGTATATAATCTTTCTCCATTTATATTTCCCACTTTCATAGGTTTCTCAGTCTTGTAACCCCAAGGAGAATCCTCTGAAAGACCTGTGTGTCTTAATAAAGGCTTTTGTGTGTGTGTGTTTGAATTAGTGAACTACTGCGAATTTGTATACCGGACATACAAACAAACATACAAACATTCATTTTTATATATATAGAAGATATATCGTCTTGCACAATTATTTAAACTTTTTAAAATAAAGTACAATACTTAAAATAAAATATGTTTCTTATACAATCTAAAATTAGAAAATAAACTTTTAAATTGGTAACCTCAAGGAGATAGCCATTATAAAACACTAATATTTGAATTAGTTTTACTTAATATATTAGCCCTGAAAGACCCAAGGTCATCAGGCGTGGAGCAGACTTCCTGCCTAAGCCTATCTCCGTCGCAATGGTGGCGCTGCTTGCGAGTTAAATATACAAATCTGCAAATAACTCTAAGGATATTCAAGATATTCAAGAAATTATTTTTCAGAAACCTTCCCAGTACTATACTAAATAACTTCCTAAAGTTTCATGGCGTTCCAATGAGTGGTTTGGTCAGGCATAAAGGACAGACACACACACACACACATACATTCATTTATATATATATATATAGATAATCCAAATTGTACCTTATTACGGAGTTAATAAGTTTATTTATTGAGTTAAAATGGCAAGCTTTCCAGAGTTAGCTCATCATCATCAGACCAAATGTTTCGTAAATATAAAATATGGAGATGTGTAATGTGTAGGCAGAATATACAGCTGTTGCTTTAAAATGGCAAAGCATGTGCCACAGAGGAATTAAAAGAAAATAGGCTCTAGTGTAAAAGCCAAAGAATGAATCAAAAGACAAATGGATTGCCCCTAGTGTAAAGGCCACAGAATGAAGGCCATTGTTTGGCTTCTCAGCCTAAACTACCCAGGGCAGCCAGCCATTGAATAGCCTGAATTTATGATAAGGCACAATTTGGATTATAGATTATAAACACAAGGTAATAAGACCAAATCCAAATAAATAAATAGTGTGTGATGTTTGTGTAACAGTGTTGTTACCATCTTCACCATTCAGTACTTTTGTCTGAAGATGGTAACAATGCTGTTACAGAAACATCACACACTATTTTGATTTGGTGTTATTACCTTGTATTTATAATCTGAATTTAGAAATTGATAAGGCACAATTTGGATTATAGATTATAAAACAAGGTAATAAGACCAAATCCAAATAAATAAATAGTGTGTGATGTTTTGGTAACAGCGTTGTTACCATCTTCAGACAAAAGTAGCTTGTGGTAACAATGCTGTTACCGAAACGTCGCACACTATTTATTTATTTGGATTTAGTCTTATTACCTTGTTTTTTCTGAATTTAGAAAGAGTGCATTTATCATATATGATCATCTAAGGATATATTCTCAGCTATAGAAGGTGGAGGCAGTTTTACCAAACTAGATTGTTATACACACAGCCCAGTTAATTCACTTATTCCTTAATTTAATCTGTGTGACTCTTTATTTCCAGGTTGATTCTTCTATGACTTCCTTCTCTTTGCCTCCAATGGCTCCTCCTCCTTCTTCACAGGTAAATATTCCCTTCTCATCTTTCTACATATTCCTCTTTTTATTCCCTGTCTGTTGTGAGGAGGATTTTGGTAAGTAGGAGGGGCTGACTATGCCTTACAGTGACCACCCTCAATCAGTTACTGTATCTACTATAGTATACACACCCTTAGAGTAGATACAGTAACTGTATATATGTACTTATATAATAGTTTTCCCCACTATGTACCAAGTGTCAACCTGCAACCCCAAACCACATAATTGACTGTATGGGCTCATCCATTGATAAGCTCTACTCATCCCCAGATGATATCATCAACAAGCTCTACAAGCTTGATACCCAGATATGATTGAGTGGAGATAAGAAAGATGAAGACACATCCCCAGCAGACACCATCAACAAGCTCTACAGACTTGATACCCTGATATGATTGAGTGGAGATAAGAAAGATGAAGACACATTCCCAGCAGACACCATCAACAAGCTCTACAAGCTTGATAACCTGATATGATTAAGTGGAGATAAGAAAGAAGAAGATACATTCCCAGCAGACACCATCAACAAGCTCTACAGGCTTGATACCCTGATATGAGTGAGTGGAGATAAGAAAGATGAAGACACATCCCCAGCAGACACCATCAACAAGCTCTACAGACTTGATACCCTGATATGATTGAGTGGAGATAAGAAAGATGAAGACACATTCCCAGCAGACACCATCAACAAGATCTACAGACTTGATACCCTGATATGATTGAGTGGAGATAAGAAAGAAGAAGACACATCCCCAGCAGACACTATCAACAAGCTCTACAAGCTTGATAACCTGATATGATTGAGTGGAGATAAGAAAGAAGACATATCCCCAGCAGACACCATCAACAAGCCCTAAAGGTTTGATACCCTGATATGATTGAGTGAAGATAAGAAAGAAGAAGACACATCCCCAGCAGACACCATCAACAAGCTCTACAGGCTTGATAGCCTGATATGATTGAGTGGAGATAAGAAAGAAGAAGATACATTCCCAGCAGACGCCATCAACAAGCTCTACAGGCTTGATACCCTGATATGAGTGAGTGGAGATAAGAAAGAAAAAGAAGACACATCCCCAGCAGACACCATCAACAAGCTCTACAAGCTTGATACCTTGATAGGATTGAGTGGAGATAAAAAAGAAGAAGACACATCCCCAGCAGACACCACCAAAAGCTCTACAGACTTGATACCCTAATATGATTGAGTAGAGATAAAAAAAGAAGACACATCCCCAGCAGACACCACCAACAAGCTCTACAAGCTTGATACCCTGATAGGATTGAGTGGAGATAAGAAAGAAGACATATCCCCAGCAGACACCATCAACAAGCTCTACAAGCTTGATACCCTGATAGGATTGAGTGGAGATAAGAAAGAAGACATATCCCCAGCAGACACCATCAACAAGCTCTACAAGCTTGATACCCTGATAGGATTGAGTGGAGATAAGAAAGAAGAAGACATATCCCCAGCAGACACCATCAACAAGCTCTACAAGCTTGATACCCTGATAGGATTGAGTGGAGATAAGAAAGAAGGCAACGAAGAAGAAGATATACAGTAGAACTACCTCCCTGTAAAGGACAACACCTAATTGCAGAGCCAAAGTGTTCTTTATAGAGAGGTGTCCTCTTACCGGAGAGTTGCTAAATAGTAAAAATAGTAATTTTGCAAATGAAAACTGTCCTTTGTAGAAAGGTGTCTGCTAAAGGGATGTTATACTGTATATAATATATATTCCTTTATCTTAGTTTATTTATATGGTATCCAGTTTATCTGTCCACTGATTGGTTCTCTACTATCACAGGAGTTCAATCAGCCAATCAACATTGAACTCTTTGGATGTATTGAGAAACAAAGTATTATTGAGTGCCTAAGTATGACTCTGTTTTTTTCCCGCTACTGGTCCTGAAATGCTGTTTGCCCTCTAATCCGAGAGGTGTTCTCCATTATCGGGCGGACCTGCAGCCCAGGATCTTCATGATGGGCTTTGAGGACAACGCCATCACCATTTTCTCAGCATTAAAGCATGCGATCCGTGTTTTCTTCATAGATCGTGAAATGCATGGTGTCGTTGGAGACCCGCTAGCGATTCTCCACCAAACTCTGCAGCGGTGGTAAAGGCGCCATGTGCATATTCATTGTACATAGTGTATATATAGATGGAAAATTTGCCGGGAGAAAATTAATCCATAGAAGCATAGGGCGCCTCTCCCGTCAAAATAAACATCAAAAACTGACGTCATCTATTGACCGTCGCCGCAAACTAGCAGCGTCCACCTAGAGACCATGGTTTTGGGCTAATGGCCCTCTTCAGTCTAGGGCGGACTTTATTCCATGAGATCGACACGGGATCTAATGGAATCTTCACAATCTACCAAAGAGGTGTTTAGCTGGCAAAGTGGCTGGGCATATCTATGACTATAATATAGATGGAAAATTTTCCGGAAGGAAATTGATCCATAGAATCATAGGGCACCTCTCCCGTCAAAATAAACGTCAAAACCTGATTCTCTAGGTGGACGCTTCTCAGTTTGCCAAAGCTGTTATTGTGGCTTTGTCACCTACCCGAGGCCGCTAGTTGCGGCGACGGTCAATGGATGGCGTCAGTTTTTGACGTTTATTTTGACGGGAGAGGCGACCATTGCTTCTATAGTTACATATATGTGGTAATTTAAGAATGATAAAACACCTGTGTAAATAATCCACACCCCTTCTTACAGCCCCTCCTCTAATTGTCATTGTAACCAATCCTCTGTTAAACCATTAACTTTGTATGTATCGATTTGGTGTGTTTAAATAAATACAAGGGCATCCAGAGAGCGTAACAACCAAGGTCACTATAGAGACCAAAAACATGTCGAGACGTATTGAAACGTGTTGGAACATGCCGAGACTTGCCGAGGCGCGCCGTTAAGCCTGAGTCAACAAAGAACTTACCGCAGCCAATGGGAGTCAAGGAAAGTAGACGGTTGAGGCTTGCTATATATAGGGGTAGATCGAAAGTTGGAGTCAGTTAGTCGGTTAGATAGTTACAGTGTTAGTCAGTTAGTACGCGGCTTGACCGCAAGGTTGTTACGTTCTCTCCCCGATGCCTTGGATTCTTCTTTGATTCGTCTCTGTGTGTTTTACCACCATCATCAGCACGACTGCACAACAATCACCAGTACGACTGCACAGCAATCACCTTCACGACTGCACCATCATCAGCACGACTGCACAACAATCACCAGTACGACTGCACAATCACCAGCACGACTGCACATTACAGTGAATCAACAGGATCATTACAGTACGAGGATCACCACAGTCAAAGTCGACAGGATCATTACAGTACGAGGATCACCACAGTCAAAGTCGACAGGATTCTACAAGAGCTACCAGAAATACACCACAGTCAAAGTCGACAGGATGAACCAGGACGACAAGGAAGCCCGAGTGCAGGAGATCGGAGAGTTCCCCAACAACGACCACGGCCCAACAACATCACCACCCCATCTTAGCACCATCATCCTTCAATTGGCAACCATCCTAGAAAGACTACAACCCCTTCATCCCCGAGACCTGGATCTACCCGCCTTTGATGGTATGTACAACGCTACATGTTTCTTTAGAAACTTCAACTTACAAACTCAAAACTTAACCCCTCAACAAAAACTGCAAAAACTTCCCCAATATCTTATTAAGCAACCCCTCGATCTTTTTAGACAACTCCGACTTGATGCTAAACCGTATGAAGAAGCGCAGAGAACCCTAGAGGACTTATTCCCAGACAAGACCGACACAACCTACGCGAAATTTTTCGCTGCAAAAGCCCAACACTACAACACTCTTGAAGAGTATTTTAGGACCAAGACAACGTTAGGGATGCAGTTGAACTTGCCAAGACCTGTCATCATTGAGGCCTTGACCGAAGGACTGCCCACTGGAGATCAGCGCCTTGTTCGAGTTGTGCCACCCAAATCGCTTTCCGAGTGGTATGAACTAACCTCCAGGGTGCGAGGAAACTTCTCCCCACAACCACCACGTGGACCAGACAACCCTCCAAGGATGGAAGGACCCTACCACAATACCCCACGACCACCACCACGGGCACAGAACTACGCAGCAATACCACCTTCTCCCTGCAAGTTCTGCCAAGGACAACACTGGCACTCCCAGTGCCAGCAACGACCAGCGTCTAACGCCCAGCGCGGCCAAGCCTACCACGCCAGCCACCACCGCCAAGGCCCCTTCAACCAAGCCAACAATGGCCGCCAGACGACATCATCTACTACACCAGACGCCCCGACGACAAGCGACACCAGCCCCAAACAGGTAGAAAATTACCCTAATTTTCGTTAGTAACCTTATCTTAAAAGTCCTCCTCAATCACAAACATTTCCTTCCTTTTCTAGCTGATACTGGTGCAACCGTAAATATTATACCATTAAATACCTTTAATTTCTTAAAAAATATATTAACACAAAAAATAGAATTAATTAACGAGCACATTCAAATTAGTTCTATCTCACAAAGTATTACAACCGCAGGCTATGTTTATCTTCCGCTAACCTTAGGCAAAATAACAGAAAAAATCAGAATTTATGTCATAGATGCTAAACTTCCATTTGGTATACTTTCAATAGATACGCTTAAAAAATTTAAACTACAAATTAACTTTCATGAATACTTTATACTTCAAAATAACTCACCCTTAACTAGAAATGTGTATAATTTTTCCCTTGTTCCAAGTGCATGTGCTTATTGGGAATGCCAGCGACATTTCAAGGCATCCCAAACCTCTCTGCCCTCACGTTGCAACCAATCAGCACATACACTCACCACGAATAATTATGCCTTTTCAGGAATGTGCCCATGTTACTCTTTATCTCCCACAGCCCTTGTTAACCCTATTTGCCAGTTAACTGATGCCCAAACTGAATTGTCTCACCCTAATTGTCCGACCCAATTGGATTTCCTATTGCATAACTATCAACACATATTTTCTGAAAACAAATTTGATGTCCCCACTTTAAACATTTCCCCCGTCAAAATTAACACTACTTCTGATAAAATAATTACACTCAGGCCATACAGAGTTCCTTATTGCGACCTAAAGGAAATCCAAAATCAAGTCGCCGAAATGCTAAAACACAATATAATAGAAAAATCCTACTCTCCATTTGCAAGTCCTGTAACGTTAGTCACAAAGCGCGATAAAACAAAACGCTTCTGCATAGATTATAGAAAACTAAACGACATAATTCAGCCAGATATTCACCCCCTCCCTTTGATTGATTCCGTGCTGGATAAACTCTCGCGCGCCAAAATCTTTTTCTCCGTCGACATCGCCTCTGCATACTGGCAAGTAGAGATCGCACCAGAATCTAGACCACTTCTTGCTTTTGTTACACCTGATGGACAATATCAATGGACCCGCCTTCCCTTTGGCCTAAGGAACTCACCACAAATTTACGAACGCTCAATCAGTCAGATCATACAAAAACACAACTTGCAACACATAGAACATTATTTTGACGACTTTATTATATTCTCAGAGTCCACAGAAGAACACATACAACACCTTACAAAATTTTTCGAAGTTTGCCAAGCAGAAAACATCAGACTAAATTATAATAAATGTGAATTTTTCAAAACATCCATAGAATTTCTCGGATACACCATATCCGCAGGCACATATACACCCCAGCTTAGAAACCTCGATACAATTAATGCCATAAAACCCCCTTATAATCAAAAATCGCTACAATCTTTTCTAGGTGCAATTAACGTATATAATAAATTTATTCCAAATTATGCTCGTCTCCGAACACCCCTTAACAACTTGCTTAAAAAGAACGTAAATTGGCACTGGAGCGATGCTTGTCAACAAGCTTTCGAAACTCTAAAAAAATGTCTCACTACACAACCCGTCTTACATTTGTTCCAAGAAGGTCTACCCTGCCAACTCTACTGCGACGCTTCAACACAAGGTATCGCAGGCATTTTAAAACAGGTCCACCCCAACAACCAAATACATCCCGTACAATTTTATAGCCGAGCCTTACGCCCGCACGAACAAAATTACAACATTTCTGAGTTAGAATGCTTAGCCATAATTGAAAGCGTAGAAAAATTCCGCATCTACCTTACAGGCACAAAATTCACCATTTTCTCTGATCATCACGCGCTACAATGGCTAAAATCTATCAAAAATCCCGCAGGACGTCTATTCAGATGGAGCTTAAGACTTTCAACATATGACTACGAAATTCGCTACATTAAAGGTACCCTGCAGTACGAGGCTGACCTTCTCTCACGCAATCCCTTCTGCGGATTCCTAGACGCCGACACCATCAAGATACACCAAAACAATACACCTACACATCCACACATCACACAAGACACAAACGGATTACACACCATCACACGCAAGGGAGTAACCAAAATTCTGATGCCGGAGAAAATCCGCAACACCCTTCTAAACAAAGTACATTTGGAATACAATCACCCTGGTATATCTCAAATGAGTCGCCTGGTCTCCGGCCAATACCACTGGGATGGCATGTCAAGAGACATTAAAAATCATGTAAATTCTTGTACCACATGTCAATTAACCAAACATCCAAAAGGACCCACGTATGGAGAACTTGGTCAGACCCCCTCTGCTACCAAACCATTCGACCTCCTCTCAATCGACACCGTATCAGGCTTCGCTAAATACGGCAATTCTAAAACCCACTTACATGTAATTGTTGACCATATGACCAGATACGCATGGACATTTCCTTCAAAATCTACTAGTACCTTAACCTACATACAAGCAATTAAAAAGGTGTTAGTATACGGCTCTCCAAAACGCTTACTCTCGGATCGAGCACCTGCGTTCACCTCAGAGAAGTTCCGAAGATTCCTAGTAGCCCATGGCATACAACCCTTAAACACAACTAGTAATAACCCTCAAGCAAATGGTCTTTGCGAACGTCTAAACTCTACAATTACAGGTAAACTCAGACTACTACATCTCGAAAACCCAAAAACCTCATGGACAAAGCTCGTTAACAAGGTTACACAAGTTTATAATAACACCCCTCACTCAGTGACAGGCTTTCCCCCATCCTATTTACTTTTCGGCATTATACCAACAGAACTTTCTAACCACATTAACCCTTACCCCCCTATTGACATTGCCAGACAACAAGCCTACCAACGCACACAACTTAAACACGACAAAGATAAACAAAAATTTGATCTTAATCACAAAACACCTAACTTCGAAATTGGAGACCTCGTTCTTGTCAAAGTGTACCACCATCCTAACACTGGGAAGCTTACCCCTTATTTCACAGGTCCCTACACAATTTTAGAAGTTATTTCTCCCAATGTGGTAAAGATTAATAGACCAAATCAACCGCTCAACAAGGAACACGACACAATACATGTCAACAAACTTAGGCCATACACAGAAAGCGTACCTCATATAGCACCCCCCACCATGCAGGCATATTTTGTTCAACCCAAAGACAATGACTCATTTCCGTTCCGACATCTCTCGCCGGACTTGTTCCGAGAATACCAACTCCCGATCAAACCATCCAGCAGCCAACCTCTTCCACCTCTAACCCCAAATCTTTTTACCCTAATCCAAATAGAACCGACTTCAAGTAACAATTTGTCCCCAGTTCCCCATCTACAAATCAATCATGAACCAACCCCGTCCCAAGTCACGACATCAACCCTCCAACATCAATGGCTCAGCCCACAACTAATCTCTCTCATTAAACATATAGGATACAATATGAAAACATTTTTGATTTTCCACGTAATTCTCCTAATTTACACCCTAACAATGCCCTTCTCCACCGTCCCGCTAATCACGCCTATCTACCTAGGAATATACGTACAAGAAACTGATAGACTTTTTCAACTACAAGAAGCCATTTTCCAACTGCTTACCATCATCTGTAATTTGATAGGAGAAACCGTTCAACGTCTATTTAAAACTGCCCCACCACCTAAGTCCTGACAACTATTTCCCTTACATCACAGATAACTCATCCCAACATTTCATTTTGTACTCCACATGTTGTACCATACTACCCTGCAACTATCTCCCTTAAAATCAATGTCTTGTCGCAATGCTGCACATTAATTCGTTTGTCAACCTATGTACCCACACATTTTTTTTTCTCTCACCCTATGTAACCACTGCAACATCTTTTCAAGCGACCTTTAAAATCTAAAGTGGACTTTTTTACAAATTTTAATCAATGTTTTCCTTTTTATTTTTCTTTCTCTCACCCAAGTACTCGAGACGAGTATCATTATCCCAATTTTGTAAATAGCATTATATCTTAAGTTTGTCTCACCCTTTTATCTTCACACCTCTCAACTTCTGTAATTGATTTTTCTCAACAACCACGAAATTACCTACCTTTCACCAACCTTACCATCTTAGCGGCTCTTTTCACCACCAGCGCGACCCATGTCTTTGTCAGTTTTTTTTCAATGTGATGTTTTTCTTCATGTTTTTATATGTTCAATTTTTTACACTTGCAGGAATTCCCTTGATGTAGTGTGTCCATACACCAAGCTTGAATGCTCTGCAAGCATGTTTTTTTTTTCACTCACTCACCATCGCGCTATTTTCATTTTTTTTCCCACCCAAGACCGCTAAATGGAGAACAATAGTTTTTTTTTTTTTTTGATCCCTTGTTAACTAGTTCCAAGGCGCCCTAGCAAAACGCCTTGCAAACCCATGTTCTCAAGCTGATCCTGCTTTCAACCAATTTAATCACCATGTTGTCATTTTTTTTTGTTAACAATTCATACTTCATCTTTCCATTCTGTCACCTTGTCGATCGCAACTTTTTACCACCCTGTAAATAGCTTTGTTTGTTACCCAATTAATTTTTTTTTTTCCCCAAAAATTACTTCCCATCTATCAGAATTTAATTCAGGCTGCCCCTTTTTAAATTCTTTAACGCAGGGGGCCCATCTGTGGTAATTTAAGAATGATAAAACACCTGTGTAAATAATCCACACCCCTTCTTACAGCCCCTCCTCTAATTGTCATTGTAACCAATCCTCTGTTAAACCATTAACTTTGTATGTATCGATTTGGTGTGTTTAAATAAATACAAGGGCATCCAGAGAGCGTAACAACCAAGGTCACTATAGAGACCAAAAACATGTTGAAACGTGTTGGAACATGCCGAGACTTGCCGAGGCGCACCGTTAAGCCTGAGTCAACAAAGAACTTACCGCAGCCAATGGGAGTCAAGGAAAGTAGACGGTTGAGGCTTGCTATATATAGGGGTAGATCGAAAGTTGGAGTCAGTTAGTCGGTTAGATAGTTACAGTGTTAGTCAGTTAGTACGCGGCTTGACCGCAAGGTTGTTACGTTCTCTCCCCGATGCCTTGGATTCTTCTTTGATTCGTCTCTGTGTGTTTTACCACCATCATCAGCACGACTGCACAACAATCACCAGTACGACTGCACAGCAATCACCTTCACGACTGCACCATCATCAGCACGACTGCACAACAATCACCAGTACGACTGCACAATCACCAGCACGACTGCACATTACAGTGAATCGACAGGATCATTACAGTACGAGGATCACCACAGTCAAAGTCGACAGGATCATTACAGTACGAGGATCACCACAGTCAAAGTCGACAGGATTCTACAAGAGCTACCAGAAATACACCACATATATCTAATTGTGTTATTATAAAATAGTTGTTGGAGGTGATCATCTTTGTATTAAATGTTAAATACTTTAATATTGGTAAATTCTACTGTTTAAAAATTTGTATTTTTAAATTTAATTGTAAAAAAAAATTGTAAATTTATATATGTAATATAATCCAAAGTTATTACACTGCAATATTTGATGTATTACACTGTTGTAGAATCCTGTCGACTTAACCGTTCTGTGACAATATCGTTGCGGAATTTCTTGTTGTTCGATTTGAATGGTGAGGATTGGTTGAAACGCAGTCGTTGAGTGGCAAGTGAAGCACACAGTTAGGAATAATCAGGACACGTGATGGGGTTTGAAAATAAAAGGCAACTGGGTTGGAGGAAAGAAAGCTTGAGAAAGCGGAGCGGGTTTTGATTGTTAATTATCTGATCACATGGTGGTGATTGTACTTAGCTGCGGGATGAGCAGAGGGAGAGAGGTCCAAAGCCGATGTCACCTCCTTGGGAGCCAAAGCACAACTGATCTGAACTCGGTGGGAGCCAAGTCGCTACTACATAGGTGTTGTTCCTATGGGGGCGAAAACTCTACTGACTATTCTTGCTTCTCGATTTAAAACCACGAGTTGTCTTCCTTCCCATTGGTCGAGGGATGGAACGTGCCCGTTTTTCTATTGGTTGACCTACTTAGTGGGTACTTTCTAATTGGACCGGCGGCTTTCTTTGGTGGGAGATATGCCCGGCCTGATAGGAAGTATCAGATGTTAGTTCGACTCTATTTACTTCCGCGGCTATCAAATACGTCCGGTCTTGGCCAGGAAGTACGGGCGTCTCCCTACTAATATAACTTCTGCGGATACTAGATACGTCCGGGCTTGCCAGGAAGTATTGACTGTACAAGTTATTTATACTGGTGCCCGCTTTTAGCCTGCTTCCTATGTCTTTTTGTTACTTTCTTTCCTCCAGTTACCTTATTCTTTATTAAATCTTTGAAAATCATACATTGTACATGCATAGTGGGTCGGGGGGGCATACAATTATATACAAATTATGACAGATGCGCCCCCTACATGTGAAGAATTCAAGAAGGGGTTAGCCTGAGAGAATTCTGTAAGGTGAAAAATAATTTTGTGGGAAAATTAGTTGTGGGTATTGAGTCTATATACAAGCATTGGTGGCGATATAAGAAGTAAAATAGAATGGTGTTGATGATATAGGTTGAGTATAATTAATAGAAATCAAAAAAATTTTTTAATTGTAAGAAATCAAAATGAATGCTATGGTACATAGTGGATTTTAAAAAAAATGCGCCTAACTAATTTCTACTCGAAATTGGAAAAAATTCGAGGGAGTTCTATTAGGGCTTTTGAGAAATCAAAAATAATATAAAAATAAAAAGTTGGACGAAATCAAAGTGAATGCTTGGTTGCATGGTGAGAAAAAAAAAATGCTTTGTTGCATGGTGAAAAAAAAGAAAAATGCCTAACTAATTTTTTGCTCGAATTTTGGGAAAAGAAATCGAGGAAATTTCATAAGGTCTTTTGAGAAATCAAAAATAAAAATAAAAATAAAAATTGGAAGAAATCAAAGTGAGTGCTTGATGCATGGTGGAAAAAAAGGAAAAATGCCTAACCATATTCTCGCTCGAAATTGGGAATGGAAATCGAGGGATTTTTATTAGGTCTTTTGAGAAATCAAAAAATAAAAATAAAAAGTTGGAAGAAATCAAAGTGAATGCTTGATTGCATGGTGGGAAAAAAAAAATGTTTTGTTGCATGGTGGAAAAAAAAAGAAATAAAAAAAAAGAATGTTTTTGTAAATCAGAATAAAATATAATATCCAATTTTAAAAGAAAACCAATGAGTTCTCGTTGATTTGAAATTATGATAATATAAACTAATTGGTAAAAAAAAATGATAATTAATGATTAAAAGTGATAATAAGTTGAATAAATTGATAAATTGATTAAATATTTACATTTTTAATTGAGAGAAAATAATGAAAATGATTAATATGAAAAATAAGGTGTATTGGTTTGAACCCTTTTGTATCTACATGCCCTATAAATTTTTTAATTGCTCAATTATGCCCTATATATTTTTTGTCTTTGTGTGTGTTGTGAAAAATGTTAGAAGTCTGTAAAGTAATTGATTACTTATAATAGGGATGTGAACTCATTTAGAATGTTTATGTGTCGTCTTGTGGATGTGGAATTGGATGGTAAAAATCGATATGTAGACTCGAACTGGAATCCAAAATCGGTGGCATAGAGAGGTTCCCAGTTGACCTCAATAGGGGACCTTCTCATTGTAATTAGAGATACGGAAGTGGGGTGTGTCGGGCAAAAGAGAGGGAATGAAATTGGAGATCGGACGAGGCGCTCCCCTTTGTTTGCATAGGCCGAATTTATCGCCGCGGACTACACTTCCTGTCGCGGTGTCTCAAAATTCTCACTTCCTGCCGTCTAATTTATTTTGAGTGCGACTTGCATCTTGTTTTTGGAGTATGGCTCAAAACTGGGCAACTCTGTGCTTCACTTCCATCAATAATTGACAATATGACCCAGAATAAGTATATTGCTACGGCGTTTTATGGTTTCCACAAGTCCATATCTCAGAAGAAGGCCAAGTGATACTCACTCCTCACTTTCTTACTGCTACTCTTTTTGTGTTGATTTCTTGCTTCCCTCTTTCTTATTATTATTATTTTTTTTTTTCCTTTTCTTGTTTTTTTTTTTTTTTTCTTTCTCTTTTTACTCTGTATATATCGCTATTTCCGTTGTCTCACTGCTTTGTACTTATGCATACCTCTGGTGAATCCTGTATAGGGTCAGTGACCCTAAATAAAGGCTTTTTTGTTGTTGTTGTTGTTGTTTTTGGAGTATGACTTCTCCGACATTGGTTGGTCATCTTTCAGTTACTTCTATCTCTTCGGAGTTTATTTAGATTTTCTGCAAAAATGGTTCCTAAAATTATGAGAAGTTTTATAAATGCTTGTCCAAAATTAAAAACTGCCTCTTGTAGTTCGAAAATTTTATGAGCGGGCATGGTATAGATAAACAAGTAATTAATGAATAAAATTGGGATACATTTGTATGGTAGAACTAACATACAAAGGATGAAAATCAGATGAAAGATAGGGTATTGCCCCATGTTCTCCCATAATTTTGTAAATGGGGACTCTGAAATATTTGTTCGAACCTTATTAATTGTAGAATTTAAATGATTGGTAGGTTCGCAGTTCTCCTGTTTGATCGTTAATGGTTTTATTAGCGATATGTCGGTGGTAATTGATTTAGGTTGAGCTGTGTGATCGTTCTGACGTGGGTGGTGTACTTTTGGCATTGTTTGTGTTGTGTGTACGCTGTGCTTTATGTACGAATTCTGTTTTGCTTTGGGGCCTGTGTCGGTATATTTACGTGAAGGTTGGTTGTATTCATCGATTCTTCTAGCGAATCGGCAGGTGGGGCAGGTTTTTACCTGTTTTGCGATGTCTTGTGTCATGTTCTGCCAATAATATTGTGACGAGATGAGTCTCGTCATCTTGGAGATGTTTGGGTGGTGGTGTTGTGTGTGTACGGACTTAAGAAGTCTGGTTGTAAGTGAACTTGGGACTATAGCTTTAAGTACTCCTTTTCGGGAGACGGTGCGCAGTTTATTGTGATCCATAGTCACGCAAGATTTTCCCGGTGGAGAAGACTGTTGGCTCTTTATGAGTGGCGCATCTAGAAAGCCACAAAATGGGATACGAGTTACAACGCCCGTTTCATATTGTTGTACTCCATTTATGCTACGGACCTCATATTCGTATCTTGACAGTCTTAACCTCCATCGAAACAATCTGCCTGACGGGGCTTTGATCTCTTTCAACCACTGCAATGCAGGATGGTCAGAAAGTATTGTAAACTTTCTGCCCGTTAGACAGGTGCGGAAGTTATCCACACTTTCCACAATGGCTAGGCATTGTAGTTCCAAGTCTGAATAATTTCGCTTGTGACCACGCAGAGAGCGGCTGAAATGTTGAACTGGGTATGTCTTCCCATCAGGGTAGACTTGTTTAAGAATGCCTGCAATGCCGAATGTTGAGGTGTTACAGTACACCTGGCATGGCAGACCTTCTTGGTAAAGGTATAATGTGGGGTGTGTGGTAAGGCTTTCTTTCAGGTTAGTGAACGCTTTCTGGCATTCGTCACTCCAGACCCACACGACATCCGTTTTTAGAAGGTTGACAAGTGGCGTCCGCAAGCGGGCGTGGTCCGGAATGAACTCTTTATAGGCGTTCACAGCTTTTAGGAAAGATCGCAATGTTTTTCGATTGTGTGGTTGTTTGGTGGCGTGAATTTTTTCTATGTTTTGTGTAGACGGGATGATTGTATTATTCTTAACGGTTGTGCATGCGCTTGTTTGTTGTTGTTGTCTTTTGGCGCGCGTGTTGCATTTGTTGTGCGGGTTGTGCGTGTTTGTCGCGTGGTGACGTATGGGTGCGTGTATGTTGTGAGGTACATTTGCGTGGTAAGTGGGTGAGCTGTGTCGGTGTACGGACACTTTTTTGGGCATTATTGGAATTGTAGGTTGAAGTCGTGGTAGCTTTATATGTTGTGGGCATGAAAAGTTGCGTGGTGTGAGATTAGAATGGTGGCATGTAAATATTTGAGGTTTGGGCAATGAATGCAGGCAAGGGTTTCCATGTGTGAAAGCTTTGTGTGCTGTACGAGTCCTTTGGGACAGGTTTTGGTCTAGCCCGTGCTTGCATTCATTTGGTACATGTTTAGATACATGGTTTAAGGGGTAGGTAGGGTTAGATAAGAGTTCAAAGTCAATTCTTGACGCCATAGGGGGGGTGCCTACCTTAGTCTCGAAAAGTCTGCTCGGCTGGGGTGTCTCTGGCTTGACTTGGTTGTTGTGGACTCGGGACTGGTGATTTTGGGACTGCTTGCACCGTCCGCACTTTTTCGTGGGCCGTCGGGGCTGGTCGATGTCGGCATTCGCTGTGCCAGTGCCTCGCGCCGCAGAACTTGCAGTTGGACGGCGGAAGAGGTGCATTCCATGCACCTGGGTGTCGGGGGTGTGCTGTGATACGGGTACGGCATGGCGGTGTATGACTCCTCGGTGGTCGGTGTCCGGTCTCGGTGACACTTGCCTGGGGTGGTGGCACGTGCGTCGGCTGCCGCGCTCATCTCGCCTTTCGGTCGGCGGGGGGTGTGGGCTGCTCCGGGGGTGGCGCTACGGAACGTCGTTTGTAGTTGAGTGGATCTTGCTCCTTGAAGGGTGGCGGTCAACTGCCATATGATGGCCGCTAGAAGGCGCCTGGTCGCCTCTCTTCTTGCCCGCTTCTTTTCTGCTGGGTTTGTCATTGCCGTTTGATTTGCTGGTGTCTGGGCTAATTTCCATCTTGATCCTGATTAAGCTCCATAATATCACTATCCTGTCGACTCTGTGTAATATAATCCAAAGTTATTACACTGCAATATTTGATGTATTACACTGTTGTAGAATCCTGTCGACTTAACCGTTCTGTGACAATATCGTTGCGGAATTTCTTGTTGTTCGATTTGAATGGTGAGGATTGGTTGAAACGCAGTCGTTGAGTGGCAAGTGAAGCACACAGTTAGGAATAATCAGGACACGTGATGGGGTTTGAAAATAAAAGGCAACTGGGTTGGAGGAAAGAAAGCTTGAGAAGGCGGAGCGGGTTTTGATTGTTAATTATCTGATCACATGGTGGTGATTGTACTTAGCTGCGGGATGAGCAGAGGGAGAGAGGTCCAAAGCCGATGTCACCTCCTTGGGAGCCAAAGCACAACTGATCTGAACTCGGTGGGAGCCAAGTCGCTACTACATAGGTGTTGTTCCTATGGGGGCGAAAACTCTACTGACTATTCTTGCTTCTCGATTTAAAACCACGAGTTGTCTTCCTTCCCTTTGGTCGAGGGATGGAACGTGCCCGTTTTTCTATTGGTTGACCTACTTAGTGGGTACTTTCTAATTGGACCGGCGGCTTTCTTTGGTGGGAGATATGCCCGGCCTGATAGGAAGTATCAGATGTTAGTTCGACTCTATTTACTTCCGCGGCTATCAAATACGTCCGGTCTTGGCCAGGAAGTACGGGCGTCTCCCTACTAATATAACTTCTGCGGATACTAGATACGTCCGGGCTTGCCAGGAAGTATTGACTGTACAAGTTATTTATACTGGTGCCCGCTTTTAGCCTGCTTCCTATGTCTTTTTGTTACTTTCTTTCCTCCAGTTACCTTATTCTTTATTAAATCTTTGAAAATCATACATTGTACATGCATAGTGGGTCGGGGGGCATACAATTATATACAAATTATGACATATATGTTTATTCTTGTGCCAGATTAATCAATACTAGATGATTTGTATATGTCTTGTTAGTTAAAAAGAAGATAATAGTTTTGTTTGGCAGAGAAGCTAGATGCTCTCAAGTTAGTTGTTTTCTGAGTGTAAATATGTTTGTATAATATCTTAAGATTTTCTGCTCTAATTTAATAAAATAAAAAATTAATTTCTTCAAAAAAGTAGATTTGTTTTTTCCTCTTTGAGGACTTCAAGAATAGAAAATATTACAAAGGTACCATCTCTATCCTCCTTGCACCTAACAATAATAGTGTAGACTGTGCACTTTGGCATATATTGACAAGATAATTATGTTAATTGTCAATTCTCCTGTGACATTTCTAGGTAGTGAAACATCTCTAATACGACCTTATCTGCCTTCAAGGATTCTTGGATTATAGATAAAAACTATAAGGTAATAAGACCAAATCCATATAAATAAATAGTGTATGACATTTCTGTAACAGCGTTGTTACCAAAAATAAGTCTGTGGACGAGTGGGTAACACCCTCGATTCCCAACAGCCATGAACCGGGATTGAATCCAGCGTTAACATTTTGTTTAATATGTGAACTTCACATATTATTCATTGTTTCAATTATCATAAACTAGGTTGCTCTTGTTGTGCGGTACCTAATAAAGTGATTTTGGAACCGGTGAACCGATTGTTACCAAAACATCACACACTATTTATTTATTTGGATTTGGTCTTATTACCTTTTAATCGCCAAAATAACAATCACAAGGTAATAAGACCAAATCCATATAAATTGTGTATGACCTTTCTCTAACAGCGTTGTTACTGAAATGTCACACACTATTTATTTATTTGGATTTGGTCTTATTACCTTGTGTTTATAATCTATAATCCAAATTGTGCCTTATCAAAATTACATTGTTTACTAATTAAAAACTTTCCAATAAGAGGACAGTTCTCTCTAAAGGAGACTTTAGCTTTGTAACTAGGTGTTGTCCATTACAGAGAGGTAGTTCTACTGAGTTTACAAGAGATGTCCAATACTGAAAGTTCCTATTATTAACCTCTGGGTGTATAGAGGGAGGGAAATAAGGTCAGGTGTGAGGGGAAGGATAAATTTAGCTGTTTAAATGCCAAGGCAGTGGATGTTTACAAATACACTCATGGACTTAAGGAAGTTGTACCTTTTAGCATGTATATCTGGATTCAAACAATAACTCTGAAAGATATTACAATGACCTTTATTTAAGACATACTCATGGACAAAACTTAAGGAAGTTGTACCTTTTAGCATGTATATCGGGATTCAAACAATAACTCTGAAAGATATTACAATGACCTTTATTGAAGATACACTCATGGACTTAAGGAAGTTGTACCTTTTAACATGTATATCGGGAGTCAGACAATAACTCTGAAAGATACAAGTTAATAAGACCAAAGCCAAATAAATAAATTGTGTGTGATGTTTTGGTAACAATGCGGCTACCGAAATGTCCCACACTATTTATTTATTTGGATTTTGTCCTATTACCTTGTTGTTTATAATCTATAATTCAAATTGTGCCTTATCAACTCTGAAAAATATTACAGTGACCTTTATTTAAGACACACGAGATAGCCAACTGTTAACAAAATTTCCTGTTTCCTTTAAAAAAAAATAGATAACTGGCGGCATCAAAGACTTTCCACTTCCTTAAGTTTTATCCATGAGCATAATCCCACCCTATGACAACAGCAATTGACAAATGGTAACAACGCTGTTGCCGAAATGTCACCCACTATTAATTTATTTGGATTAGGTCTTATTTTCTTGTAGCTATAATCTATTATCCAAGTTGTGCTATATCATTTTAAAATTCTTTTGTCTGATGATGGTAACAAGGCTGTTACCCAAACGTCCCACACAATTCATTTGGATTTGGTCTTATTACCTTGTAGTGAAACCTCTCCATATTGGAGGTAACAGCCGTGGTGGTTTGTCCTAGGTCTGGGTAACAGTGAATTGGTAAAAAGAGGTCGAAATATAATCTTTATATAGATGTGTTAGCTCAATGGAGAGGTACTATTTATCCCAGTTCTGTCCCTTTAGTTGAGCCGTGGTGGTTTGTCCTAGGTCTGGGTAACAGTGAATTGGTAAAAAGTGGTCGAAATCTAATCTTTATATAGATGTGTTAGCTCAATGAAGAGGTACTATTTATCCCAGTTCTGTCCCTTTAGTTAAACCGTGGTGGTTTGTCCTAGGTCTGGGTAACAGTGAATTGGTAAAAAGGGGTCGAAATCTAATCTTTATATAGATGTGTTAGCTCAATGAAGAGGTACTATTTATCCCAGTTCTGTCCCTTTAGTTGAGCCGTAGTGGTTTGTCGTAGGTCTGGCACTCACGGCAGGATCGGTGGTGTACGGACTCACCCAGACGGTGTCAGACAACGGCCTCAAGGCCAACAGAGCCATGAGGTACCGGGTGTTGGCACAGGGTCTGACCGTGTGTCTGCTAGGAGTGGCCGGTTACATCGGCAGCCTACAGACCTCCTCCAACACCTACAAACCTCCCCAACTACCCCCCAAGAAGAAACTATCTCTCAAACCCAAACCGGAAGATAGCCAATAAACTTCCTTCTTGGATTTTTTTTTTTTTTAAAGCCCGCTTCCTACTCTCAATGCATTACAGAAATCAAATTAAGTATGTGTTGATAGGGCACAATTTGGATTATAAACACAAGGTAATAAGACCAAATCCATATGAATTTATAGTGTGTGGTTTCGGTAAAAGCATTATTACCATCATCAGACAAAAGTACTGAATGAGATTATAGATTATAAATACAAGGTAATGAGACCAAATAAATAAGTAGTGAGTGACATTTGGTAACAGTGTTGTTACCATCATCAGAAATGATTCAGAACTTTTGGATTTGATCTTATTACCTCGTGTTTATAATCTATAATCTGATTTAGTACTTTTGTCTGATGATGGTAACAACGCTGTTACCAAAATGTCCCACACTATTTATATGGATTTGTTGACTTATTACCTTGTGTTTCTAATCTCTAATCCAAATTGTACCTTATTAATATTTGGATTATAGATTATAAACACAAGGTAATAAGACCAAATCCATATAGTGTGTGTCATTTCAGTAACAACATTGTTACCATCATCAGACAAAAGAATATAATGGTATAATATAATTGAATATACAGTAAAACCCCTCTATAGTGAACCCCAATGGGACAGAGCTTTTGGTTCACTATAGCCACGGTTTGGCTATTTTTTTTTACTTTTCAAAATTTTTAGACCGTATAATTAAAGGACAGCCATACACACAAGAAGAGGCTTCCTCTTAATAGTGGTCACTTTGTTTTAATTCCCTTAATTGACCAATTTCCTGACATTAATACTGAATAATAATAGAAATCATTAGATGATAGGTTCTTCTTATCATTAACATACATGTACCTCTATGTCTAATTTAAAAATCAAGACAAATCCTAGGCAAAGTTTTATTAAATATATATTCAAAGATATAAAATGATTTTTAAACATCATTATCACATTATATAATACATTGTTTACTTGGAAAAATGGCTCTAACACCTTGTTGCTTCAAAGCATTCTTCAAGCATTGCACCATTCAAATAAAGTTAGTGTTTTTCTTCCATTTCATTTTCCCACATATTCTTCTAGGTCTAGATTTCGTTTTTTTTTTAACCTGTCATGCAAAACATAGCTGACTTTAAAATCACCATAGTTAATGGCATAAAAATAGTTTTTGTTTCATCACGGGACCATTTATTTGGATTTTTTTTTTAGCCCTAAAACGTACGATCGCGATCGCGGCAAAAGTTGAGATTGCTTCCTCTTTGTAACAATTTTTAATAGCTTTATATTTTATCTTTTATAATAGAAAAGTTATATTTTCTTATTTTAATATGTTCTTAACATTTTGCCTGTGTTGTTTCACTTTGAAAAGTTCTGAAAATGGCCTTTTTTAAAAAGAAATAACTCTTTTGTTTTTAAAATGCCTTTGTTTTTTTCATTTTGGAAGCCATTTGTATTATTATATTTCAAATTTAACGGATGCAAATATATTCTATTTAATAAAAAGTATAATGTGTTAAAATTTATACAACATACAGCAAAAATAAAGTGCAAAATTCAAAACAAACAATGCCGCTAAATTTATTGTTTTGAAATCGTGATCCGCGAGCTGAAACATGCACAAAATTTGGTTGTTTTAATTTTTTTTGTATTACAATTCTAAGTTCGTTATAAGCATAGTATTTTAAATAGATTTTAATTTTTTGGCACCGAAAATAGGTTCGTTATAGGGGTAGTTCGTTATTCTAAAAATCGCAAAGTTTGTTATAACGATGGTATTTTCAATGGAATGGAATTGGAAATCGGCGTGGGTTCGTTATAAGGGAAGGTTCGTTATATCCAGGGTTTGTATTAGCGGGGTTTTACTGTATATAATATATTAATGGAATAAAAAATTCTTTTTTTTGATGATGGTAACATAGCTGTTACCGAAATGTCACAAGACTATTAATTTATTTGGATTTAGTCTTGTAGTTTTGCATGTGTTGATAAGGCACACAATTTATAATATAGATGAGAAACAACAAAAAGCCATTATTGAGGACACTTCGTTCCATACAGAACTCTCCTAAATGGGTAAACAGAAGTAAACAGTTATTTACAGAAAGTGGACACGGTCGTTTGCGGTGTCAGTCAATAGATGGCGTCTAGTTTTGACGTCTATTTTGACGGGAGAGGCGACCCTTGTCTCTTTAAATCAATATCCTCCCGGCAAAATTTCCATCTATATATATGTATATTAAAAATAAAGAAGGCATCTCCTGACCTTTTGGCCTTAAATACCCATTTCTTGATTTCTCGAGAAGCCATTGGGTCCAAAAATCTTTTTGGTCGCAGTGGTTACAGTCTACTCCACGCTGACGAGCGCCAACAGCGCGAAACGCGTTCGTGGATGACTTTTCTTGATTTATCAAGAAATTGGGTTGGCCAAATATCACGGAGCAAGCTAAATAAACGTTTAGTTTATTCTTGCTCCACTAGATGGCGCTCTGCCATCTAAAAAGCACATGTGCTCGTGGTCAGGAGATGCCTTCTTTATTTTTAATATCAACACCTGACCCACTTATCTTTTATTTTTTTCTATTATTTTTTCATATATGTATGTTATATTAAAATAATTTATTTAAAATGTTATATTAAAATATTTTATTTAAAATGTTATATAAAGGTATTATTTAAAGTGTTATATTAAAATATTATTTTATTTGAAAATATAATCATAGATAAAAATATTCTGTTTTAATCGACCGCCAGAGGTCGCGCTTACCATATAAAATCTCATTGTTGTTCTTCCCAGTTAGTCGGCTCAAACATGTTTGTAATTATGTAAATAATCTTTTCATTTTTTAATTATTCTTACGCCTTAAGCCAGGCAGTACTTTTACAAAATTATGTGTATCCTATAGCTCAATTAAAGCAATCTTTTATCAAAACCATTATTATTATTCAGCCACGACTGCACCACCATAGCATAATCATCAACATGATCAAAATATCAAGCAGAAACTCAAAAATCCTTTTTTAAATTTAATATAATATGTATATATATATATATATATATATATTTTTTTTTTGCTTATCCCTAGTACACGTGGTACAGGCCATGATTATCATGGTGGGTAGTTAGCGACTGCTTTTCACTGTAAGCGCACCACATGTCTACACATGTGAAAGCAGTTCGACTTTGCACTTACAAATGTGCCAGAGCCCCGTTTGGTTACTTGCACTCGCTGGTGGGGTTGGACTTTTGCAAGAATCGGGGGGCCATTGGAGCATTCTTTTTTTTTTAAACAGAAAAAAGTGTCCAATGCGGGGATCGAACCCGGGTCGTAGTGGTCGTAAACCAAACGGTTTTTTTTTTTTTCATGTATATATATGAAAAAACGAAATAAAAAATAAAAGATAAAAAGATCAGGTGTTGAAATCAATATTAAAAATGGCATATCCTGACCAGGAGCACATGTGCTTTACAGAAGGCAGAGCGCCATCTGGTGGAACAGAAATCAACTAATCATTGATTTCTGTTCCACCAGATGGCACTCTACCTTCTGTAAAGCACATGTGCTCCTGATCAGGATATGCCATTTTTAATATATATCTCTATATATATAAAAGTCAATGTCTGTCTGTTTCACGATAAACTCAAAAACTACTGAACCAATTGGTACCAAATTTTGCATGTCGCTTTTTATACACCTGAGGAAAATTTTCGGCTACATTTTGATTAGTATTTTTGGCCATATTTGGGTATTCATTCCATTCCGGATTACTCCGCGTAAAAAAAAAAAGTTCTTCAAATGAAAAAAAGAAATAGCCAAAAATACTAATCAAAATGTAGCCGGAAATTTTCCTCAGGTTTATAAAAAGCGACATGCAAAATTTGGTACCAATTGGTTCAGTAGTTTTTGAGTTTATCGCAAAACAGACAGACATTGACTTTTATATATATAGAGATTATTATATCAACTATATTAATTAAATCAAATACCTAAACACTAATATAATACAATTTTTGCCATCACACACACTTTTTTCCTGTAGTTTATGTGTTACTTCTGTATTGCTATTCTATGGCACTTCTAATATTTATTATTGATGTACTTTCAGTATGAAGGAAATTGCAATCGGGGGAATTCTCGGGCGAAGCCGGGTCATACGTCTAGTATATATATAAAAGTCAGTGTATGTATGTATGTTTGTCGGCTATACACGTCCAAAATACGTAACTAATCTGGCTGAAATTTTAACAGTATATAGAGTTGAATCTGGAAAAACTTATAGGCAAATTTTCAGGTTTCTATCTCGAATATCCTTGGAGCTATTATCAACAAATTTTCCCTATTTCACTCGCAACCAGCGCCTCACTGCGGTAATTTTGAGAAGTAAACAACCACGTGAAGCCCTCACACGGCACAATGGGATTGGATAGTGACCTTGAGTGACGTAATGATGTCGTAGGGGGAAGAAATCGCTTTCTACCATTTTATATATATATCAAATTTAAAATATATTCTTATAAAAAATCAAAATAATACAACTTTCAAATATCTTTGTGAAATTTATATTTTTATATTTTAAAAACACAAAGTTTGGAGCAGGACGTTTCACAAGAGTGACATCCACGGCGCTAATTTATAATTGTATGTGAAACGAATAGTATTTGAATAAAAATATTTAATTGGGTAAAACCCGGGCGTTGCCTGGGTATTTCAGCTAGTATAATTGAAATATGAATAAATAAAATTAAATTAAGATAAATAGATAAATAAATGTGAATATAAAATTCATAAATATAAATATAGGTTAAAAAACAATAAAAAAATATTTTAAAAAAAGGTCAGAATATGTCTTCTTTGTTTTTAATATCAACATCTGACCTTTTTTTAAATTTTTATTATTTTTTCACATGGAAAGTGTATTTACACAAACTTGACCTTAAATACCCATTTCTTGATTTCTCAGGAAGCTTCTTGGACCAAATTTTGGTCATAGAGGTACAGTCTGCACCACGCTGATGAGGGCCAACAGCCCGAAGCACGTTCGTGGTCGACTTTTCTTGATTTATCAAGAAATTGGGTTGGCCAAATTGGTCGGAGGCTGCTGCTCTTTTATATGGTGTGTCGTGCGTACACATAGGCATAGGTACACAAGATGGGTACTATAGAGATACATGGCGAGCAGCAGCCTCCTTAACAGTCCTACCACGATAAGGTAAAGAACATGGGATAAGAGAACATGGGAGAAATAAGAATTCTTAACTTGCTTATTGACAATTGACAATTAAAATAATTTTAGTGACATCTTGTCAATACATGCAAAGTGCACAGTCTGCACTATTAAAAAAAAAGAGATAATATGGATTATATACACTATGTACATGAATATGGCGCCTCTGCCAATGCTGCAGAGTTTGGTGGAGAATCGCCAGCGGGTCTCCAGCGACACCACATATTTCGCGATCTACGAAGAATAATACATGGATAAAGTACTTCACCACTGATTGATCAGGGCAATGTCTAGTATTTACTTGAGTGCATATACATAAGATAATGTCTTTCAAGTAAACTATGAACATAAGCTTTTAGGACAGTAGAATTAAATATAAATATTTGCATTGAGCAATGCTCTTCCGCAAACAATAAGAACAAGACCAGTTAGGTATAAGTTAACATGAATCTTTTCATTTTCTATATATAAATGGTACATTATTGATTTATGTTATGTATTGCTTGGATGGGGAAAATTGCCAGTACAGCCCCACACCACCTCCTTCCACCAGGTTCTCCCCAAGTGAATTTTGCCCAAAGAATGCTTCAATAAATATTATTTATTATTTTGATTGTATCTTATTATCATTCTTAAGCGAGATTATTTGAAAAATAAAAAAATTGAAAATCAAACTATGAAGAAAAGTTTGGTAAACATTTCACAAAACACTGATGCGAAATTTGGTAGAAGAATTCGCAATGATGATTCTTTTGTGGGCTGTTGCAAGGATTTAAATCAGATCACTAAATAGCAGAAAGGAGAGGTTAAAAGTCTCCTTCAAACTAACTTTATTTAAAACATGTTAAGAGGACAGATGAAAACACCCAACTGGTCAGCAGACCAGACCGTGCTCTCTTCCTTTGTTGGCGGCTGGCGGCGGGTTTGTTTGTTTGATGTCACCCATTCTGGCCGACGTCCCCCAAAGTGGATCTCCATTATTCCACACAAACACTAAATAATGATGACAGTAATACTTGTATATTAATTGGAATCATCATGGCTACTAATTAGAGTAATTATAATCTAATTAAAATACATAACATTTGTTGAATCAAATTTCACCTTGCAAACATACACTAGGGGAGAAGCCGGGCGAAGCTGGGTCATTTTTAGAGTCTCAGTATATAATAATTATTATAATTTATAACTCCAAAATATACTAAAAATGGTTGGTTTATTGTCTAATATCAGACTTTGAATCTATTATAGATGCGTATGATTCTTTTTATAATTGTATATTTATAATTGTATGTAATTCTGCTGTCCTCAAAGCTTATATCCATAGTTCATCTAAAATACCCATTCCAAGAGTCTAGCATCAGTATCACTATAAAAGGAAGATCGAAAAATGAAATATAACTGCGGTATGGTAGATTAAACTGGCGAAAACGCTGGGAGGGTTCACTACTGATGAGTCAGGCCTTCCAAATTAATTTTTTCATTGCAGTAAGGGCAGTATAAATTGTTTATTTTTAAAAAGAATCATACGCATCTATAATAGTTTCGAATTTTCATAACAGATGGCGCGCTAATGCATCATAATATAATTGTCTAATATCAGACTTTGAAGATATGCTATAAAGTTTTGATAATTAATTTTATCTTTTTATGCGCCAATAGCATAGTAATATATGCTGAAACATGATTCTATTATTTTGGTGTGTACACTAAAGCCAGAACAAAGTGTGGGTCTTTAAAGATGAAATATGTCCGTGTGTGTAATATATAATATGTTTATATGGTTTTGACCAAGGACTTGGTTGTTGTTGCGTGATGTAATCAATATATAGCGTGAGTTATTAATGTTTTGATGCATTTAGATACAGTGTGCCCGGAAAAGTCTCCACTGAGACTTGTGCGGGCGATGGCAAGAATATTCCCGTTATTAATGTTTTTAGTTCTTATGATAATTCTGTAATAATAAAATATTATACAAATAGATAACTTTTCAGTAAAATACAATCTCTTTTAATAAAAAACTACACTACCTAAGTTTATTAAATACGAATGGCCCGGGCAACGCCCGGGTTTTACCCGAGTGCGTATATATTTTAAAAACGTTTTAATTCAAATACTATTCGTTACAATTATAAATTTGAACGATAGGCTCATTATTTCTTTATACCGTTATTATACCGTTATATTATATATATTATATTTATATTATACCGTTATATTATATGTCATAATTTGTATATAATTGTATGCCCCCCCGACCCACTATGCATGTACAATGTATGATTTTCAAAGATTTAATAAAGAATGAGGTAACTGGAGGAAAGAAAGTAACAAAAAGACATAGGAAGTAGATCTAGAAGAGAACATAATTATTAATAACGTCACAGTTAACCTTCTGACCCCGGAAACCCTGCGAGCTAAGTTTAAACCAATATTTCCGGACAAGACAGGACGTATCTGGTGACCAGAAGTTATAAAAGTTTGAGAGACGCCCAATTTCCGGAACAAGACCGGACGTATTTGATACCGCGGAAGTAAAATAGAGTCGAACTAACACGATACTTCCTGACCCAGGCCGGGCGTATCTTCCATCAAAGCAGCCGCCGGTCCAATTAGGAAGCAACCACTAAGTAGGTCAACCAATAGGAAAACGGGCACGTTCTATCCCTCGACCAATGGGAAAGAAGCCAACTCGTGGTGTTAAATCGAAAAGCAAGAAGTGTCAGTAGCGACTTGGCTCCCACCGAGTTCAGATCAGTAGAGCTTTGGCTCCCAAGGAGGTGACATCGGCTCTGGACCTCTCTCCCTCTGCTCATCCCATAGCTAAGTACAATCACCACCATGTGATCAGATAATTAACAATCAAAACCCGCTCCGCCTTCTCAAGCTTTCTTCCCTCCAACCCAGTTGCCTTTTATTTCCAAACCCCATCATGTGTCCTGATTATTCCTAACTGTGTGCTTCACTTGCCACTCAACGACTGCGTTTCAACCAATCCTCACCATTCAAATCAAACAACAAGAAATTCCGCAACGATATTGTCACAGAACGGTTAAGTCGACAGAATTCTACAACAGTGTAATACATCAAATATTGCAGTGTAATAACTATTGGATCATATATTACATAGAGTCGACAGGATAAAGAGATGGAATTTAATCAGGATCCCATAGGCGTAAAAACGGACAACCCTACGAAAGAAAGAGGGAAGAAACTGGCAACGAGCGAAGCGACAAAACACACCCTGGCGACAATAATTTTGCAGCTGACCGCCGCACTTCAAGGAGCAAGGTCCACTCAACTACAAACGACGTTCCGTAGCGCCACCCCCGGAGCAGCCCACACCCCCCGCCGACCGAAAGGCGAGATGAGCGCGGCAGCCGACGCACGTGCCACCACCCCAGACAAGTGTCACCGAGACCGGACACCGACCACCGAGGAGTCATCCACCGCCATGCCGTACCCGTATCACAGCACACTCCGACACCCAGGTGCATGGAATGCACCTCTTCCGCCGTCCAACTGCAAGTTCCGCGGCGCGAGGCACTGGCACAGCGAATGCCGACATCGACCAGTCCCGACGGCCCACGAAAAAGTGCGGACAGTGCAAACAGTCCCACAACAACCAAGTCAAGCCAGAGACCCCCCAGCCGAGCAGACTTTTCGAGACTAAGGTAGGCACCCCCCCTATGGCGTCAAGAATTGACTTTGAACTCTTAACTAACCCTACCTACCCCTTTAACCATGTATCTAAACATGTACCAAATGAATGCAAGCACGGGCTAGACCAAAACCTGTCCCAAAGGACTCGTACAGCACACAAAGCTTTCACACATGGAAACCCTTGCCTGCATTCATTGCCCAAACCTCAAATATTTACATGCCACCATTCTAATCTCACACCACGCAACTTTTCATGCCCACCACATATAAAGCCACCACGACTTCAACCTACAATTCCAATAATGCCCAAAAAAGTGTCCGTACACCGACACAGCTCACCCACTTACCACGCAAATGTACCTCACAACATACACGCACCCATACGTCACCACGCGACAAACACGCACAACCCGCACAACAAATGCAACACGCGCGCCAAAAGACAACAACAACAAACAAGCGCATGCACAACCGTTAAGAATAATACAATCATCCCGTCTACACAAAACATAGAAAAAATTCACGCCACCAAACAACCACACAATCGAAAAACATTGCGATCTTTCCTAAAAGCTGTGAACGCCTATAAAGAGTTCATTCCGGACCACGCCCGCTTGCGGACGCCACTTGTCAACCTTCTAAAAAAGGATGTCGTGTGGGTCTGGAGTGACGAATGCCAGAAAGCGTTCACTAACCTGAAAGAAAGCCTTACCACACACCCCACATTATACCTTTACCAAGAAGGTCTGCCATGCCAGGTGTACTGTAACACCTCAACATTCGGCATTGCAGGCATTCTTAAACAAGTCTACCCTGATGGGAAGACATACCCAGTTCAACATTTCAGCCGCTCTCTGCGTGGTCACGAGCGAAATTATTCAGACTTGGAACTACAATGCCTAGCCATTGTGGAAAGTGTGGATAACTTCCGCGCCTGTCTAATGGGCAGAAAGTTTACAATACTTTCTGACCATCCTGCATTGCAGTGGTTGAAAGAGATCAAAGCCCCGTCAGGCAGATTGTTTCGATGGAGGTTAAGACTGTCAAGATACGAATATGAGGTCCGTAGCATAAATGGAGTACAACAATATGAAACGGGCGTTGTAACTCGTATCCCATTTTGTGGCTTTCTAGATGCGCCACTCATACAGAGCCAACAGTCTTCTCCACCGGGAAAATCTCGCGTGACTATGGATCACAATAAACTGCGCACCGTCTCCCGAAAAGGAGTACTTAAAACTATAGTCCCAAGTTCACTTACAACCAGACTTCTTAAGTCCGTACACACACAACACCACCACCCAAACATCTCCAAGATGACGAGACTCATCTCGTCACAATATTATTGGCAGAACATGACACAAGACATCGCAAAACAGGTAAAAACCTGCCCCACCTGCCGATTCGCTAGAAGAATCGATGAATACAACCAACCTTCACGTAAAAATACCGACACAGGCCCCAAAGCAAAACAGAATTCGTACATAAAGCACAGCGTACACACAACACAAACAATGCCAAAAGTACACCACCCACGTCAGAACGATCACACAGCTCAACCTAAATCAATTACCACCGACATATCGCTAATAAAACCATTAACGATCAAACAGGAGAACTGCGAACCTACCAATCATTTAAATTCTACAATTAATAAGGTTCGAACAAATATTTCAGAGTCCCCATTTACAAAATTATGGGAGAACATGGGGCAATACCCTATCTTTCATCTGATTTTCATCCTTTGTGTGTTAGTTCTACCATACAAATGTATCCCAATTTTATTCCTTAATTATTTATTTATCTATACCATGTCCTCTCATAAAATCTTCGAACTACAAGAGGCAGTTTTTAATTTTGGACAAACATTAGGAAACATCTTTGCAGAAAATCTAAATAGATTCCGAGGAGATAGAAGTAACTGAAAGATGACCAACCAATGTCGGAGAAGTCACACTCCAAAAACAAGATGCAAGTCGCACTCAAAATAAATTAGACGGCAGGAAGTGAGAATTTTGAGACACCGCGACAGGAAGTGTAGTCCGCGGCGATAAATTCGGCCTATGCAAACAAAGGGGAGCGCCTCGTCCGATCTCCAATTTCATTCCCTCTCTTTTGCCCGACACACCCCACTTCCGTATCTCTAATTACAATGAGAAGGTCCCCTATTGAGGTCAACTGGGAACCTCTCTATGCCACCGATTTTGGATTCCAGTTCGAGTCTACATATCGATTTTTACCATCCAATTCCACATCCACAAGACGACACATAAACATTCTAAATGAGTTCACATCCCTATTATAAGTAATCAATTACTTTACAGACTTCTAACATTTTTCACAACACACACAAAGACAAAAAAATATATAGGGCATAATTGAGCAATTAAAAAATTTATAGGGCATGTAGATACAAAAGGGTTCAAAACAATACACCTTATTGTTCATATTAATCATTTTCATTATTTTCTCTCAATAAAAATTTAAATATATAATCAATTATTCAATTTATTCAACTTATTATCACTTTTAATCATTAATTATCATTTTTTTTACCAATTAGTTTATATTATCATAATTTCAAATCAACGAGAACTCATTGGTTTTCTTTTAAAATTGGATATTATATTTTATTTTGATTTACAAAAACATTTTTTTTTTCCTATTTCTTTTTTTTCCACCATGCAACAAAACATTTATTTTTTTTCCCACCATGCAACCAAGCATTCACTTTGATTTCTTCCAACTTTATATTTTTTGATTTCTCAAAAGACCTAATAAAAATCCCTCGATTTCCATTCCCAATTTCGAGCGAGAATATGGTTAGGCATTTTTCCTTTTTTTTTTCACCATGCACCAAGCATTCACTTTGATTTCTTCCAACTTTTTATTTTTATTTTTGATTTCTCAAAAGACCTTATGAAATTTCCTCGATTTCTTTTCCCAAAATTCGAGCAGAAATATAATTAGGCATTTCTTTTTACCATGCAACAAGCACTTTTCTTTTTTCACCATGCAACAAAACATTTTTTTCCCCACCATGCAACCAAGCATTTACTTTGATTTCGTCCAACTTTTTATTTTTATATTATTTTTGATTTCTCAAAAGCCCTAATAGAACTCCCTCGATTTCTTTTCCAATTTCAAGTAGAAATTAGTTAGGCGCATTTTCTTTTCTTTTTAATCCACTATGTACCATAGCATTCATTTTGATTTCTTACAATTAAAAAATTTTTTGATTTCTATTAATTATACTCAACCTATATCATCAACACCATTCTATTTTACTTCTTATATCGCCACCAATGCTTGTATATAGACTCATCAATACCCACAACTAATTTTCCCACAAAATTATTTTTCACTTTACAGAATTCTCTCAGGCTAACCCCTTCTTGAATTCTTCACATGTAGGGGGCGCATCTGTCATAATTTGTATATAATTGTATGCCCCCCGACCCACTATGCATGTACAATGTATGATTTTCAAAGATTTAATAAAGAATGAGGTAACTGGAGGAAAGAAAGTAACAAAAAGACATAGGAAGTAGATCTAGAAGAGAACATAATTATTAATAACGTCACAGTTAACCTTCTGACCCCGGAAACCCTGCGAGCTAAGTTTAAACCAATATTTCCGGACAAGACAGGACGTATCTGGTGACCAGAAGTTATAAAAGTTTGAGAGACGCCCAATTTCCGGAACAAGACCGGACGTATTTGATACCGCGGAAGTAAAATAGAGTCGAACTAACACGATACTTCCTGACCCAGGCCGGGCGTATCTTCCATCAAAGCAGCCGCCGGTCCAATTAGGAAGCAACCACTAAGTAGGTCAACCAATAGGAAAACGGGCACGTTCTATCCCTCGACCAATGGGAAAGAAGCCAACTCGTGGTGTTAAATCGAAAAGCAAGAAGTGTCAGTAGCGACTTGGCTCCCACCGAGTTCAGATCAGTAGAGCTTTGGCTCCCAAGGAGGTGACATCGGCTCTGGACCTCTCTCCCTCTGCTCATCCCATAGCTAAGTACAATCACCACCATGTGATCAAATAATTAACAATCAAAACCCGCTCCGCCTTCTCAAGCTTTCTTCCCTCCAACCCAGTTGCCTTTTATTTCCAAACCCCATCATGTGTCCTGATTATTCCTAACTGTGTGCTTCACTTGCCACTCAACGACTGCGTTTCAACCAATCCTCACCATTCAAATCAAACAACAAGAAATTCCGCAACGATATTGTCACAGAACGGTTAAGTCGACAGAATTCTACAACAGTGTAATACATCAAATATTGCAGTGTAATAACTTTGGATTATATTACATATATATATTATATTTATTATATATGTAGTAATCCCGAGGTGGAATGTACTGGGCAGTCGTGGTAGTGGGTGCGTGATGGGATTCCCGCACTGGGACAGCAAGAGACAGAGGCAGGTCTAGATGGTAACTCCAAGAGGAAGAGGTATACCACGGACGAAGGCAGCGGACCACGGCCGACGCGGATGCCTACATCGCGGATAGGGGTGAGAGACCCGACCATATGACAGCGTCGCTCTGAAAACAACTAACTGAACAACTTTGTCCCATCTTGGGGGACCTTATATATTGGACGCTCGCAGATGGCGGCGAGTTCTGATTGGTTCCCGTAATCACGCCACCTGTCAAGCGCTGGGTTATTAATTATGTCTGGCCACCTGTTCGGCCACCTGCTGACGGGGGAATGAACTCATTAGCATAAACACCTGTTAGTCTGGGTTGTTTATCACGTCTGGCCTTTGTCGTCTGGACTACCTCTACTCCTTTTGTTTTATTTGTCACTTCTATTGTTACAAGTTTGATACACATTTTATATAGATATGGGGCTATGATAAATATTATAAGAAGGTTGTGCTCTATCTACTTCAAAATATACTACAGAATGTGTCCCCGGTGATGAAGGTTTGGTTGGGGGAATGACATGTAATGAATGATAACCTAACAAACCTATTATAAAAAATAAAAGAAATAATTTGTATACAAATTAGTTAAAATTATTATTAAGCTACAAGTTAAACAGAGAAAGATGTTGTAATGGTGGTGTATCAATGAAATAAAAATCAAGGTTATAAAAATAAAAACGTACAAAATGAATGATAAAAGATTAAGAGAAAGTATATAATACAAAATGTTAAATATGTTAAAATGAATCGTACAAGGAAAATAATATCTTATTGCATTAAAGATGAGAGAAAAAAAATGAAGTTAGTTTATTGAATGAACGTATAATGTGACGCTAAGGTTGAAAAAGGGAAAGGGGGTATCTGAGCATGTTTCTGCAAAGTAGTATCCCAAGCATTCTGCAATGCAATGCGAACTTGTTTAAGTGAGGCATTGTTTTCATTAACAGAAGGCCCAAGATATTCCGTCTGCATCATTAGCTCAGACAGCGAAAAGAGGTGGGAAGATTGATGGAGGTAAAAGGGGGAGGTAGAGGTAAGAGGGATCCCTGTTGTCTATTATGATTGTGTCCGGTTGAATGATGACAAAAAAGTGAAAGTTTGAAAAAATGGTGAATTGAAATGATGAGTCGGGCGATGAGAAAAAAAAATAAAAATATCGCGCTGGATATCCTGAACTCATTATCGGGAATGGTATAGCGAGGAAGGATTGTTCCAGTCGGATTAATCAATGAAAAAAAACAAAAATGTTCGGCGAACTGGAATCCCTTGGAAGGTAGTTGGAGGTTTGAAGGATGTGGAAAAGGGGAGGTGGATGTAAGAGATTTATTGTTGTCATTTTTGATTGTGTCCGGCTTGTGTGATGAAAAGAAAAAGTTGAAAAATGAAAAAATGATGAGCCGGACGATGAGAGAAAAAAAAAATCTAACTGGGTCTCCTGAGCTCACTGTTGGGAAATGTACAGCGAGGAAGGGTCTTCTAGTTAGTTTAATCAATAAAAAAAAGAAAATGGCTGACGAACAATAATCTCTTGATGGGTGTAAAAAGTTGGGAGGAAAGGTTCATGGGATAGAGTCAGAGGTTGTAAGGGAAGCGTCAAAAATAACATTTTGAAAATCTATTAGAAAAAATAAAATGATAAATGTTTTATCTGTTTAAGGAATATTATAAATATTGTTAGGTGTAGGTTTTTTAAAATGGTGCCTAAAATAGTTGAAGTTGTAAAATGCTAGGTCTAAACATGATGAAAAAAAAATTAAAATAAAATAAAAATATTAAAGTTAATAATATATAAAGGGTTGATTGGTAGTTGATGGCATTAATATTGATGAGGCTGAAGTGGGGATATAAAACTCAATTTATTGGTAGGTTGCAGTACATTGTCCTGGTGGGCTATGGTCACCATGGCCCGTTCCAGGGCTGGGCTTGTGGTCCGGTTCTGGAGGGTTGTTGGGGTCCGATTCTCTGCGGTATAGCCGTTGGGAGGGTTAGATCTGGTACAAGACATCTTTCGTTCGCCGGGCAAGGATAAAAAGAAAAAATAAATAAATGAATAGCACGAAGGTCAAACGATAACTGGCACGTTGTATTTGTTAGCATTCCGCGAAAACGGCGGTCCGTGGTCAAAATACAACTTGTACCTGTTATCTCTGTGGTGCCGTTTCTCTGATAAATAATAAAATAAACAAAATTTAAGATAATTTTGTAACGGTCACGTGTATTTCCGGTCGGTTGCTTGTTGACACACAACACCACCCCCCCTCTTATCTTAGACTCGGTCCCTCGAGTCGCCGTTATCTTTCTAAAAATTCCTTAAGTCTCGACACGTGTGCTAACGTGCTCTGGCGCCTACTATTTTCGTTGCGTCCGTCCTGTGGTCGTAACCTATATGTCGTTTCCTTGATTCTATCCGTTATTACATACGGTCCTACGTATTTCGGCAGAAATTTCTCCGTTTTCCCTGGTTTCCTGCGGGACGACTCCAGTAGTACCAGGTCGCCCACTTCAAACTTCTGGAAGCGGTCACGGTTCGCAAGGTCATACTGACACTTCGTCATCATTGTCCGGTCTCGGTAGTTTTCGTCGGCAATTTTCTTTACTCTCTCGTTTTCTAAAATACGGTTGGTCACGTATTCGTCGTAAGTTTTTACTGGCTCGTCGACGGTTGGTAGTCCTACGTCTAGGGACGTCCTCGGTTCTACGCCAAATATCAACTTATGCGGTGTCACCTGTGTCGACGACTGAATGGACGAGTTATACGCAAAAGTCGCCGTTTTTACGAATCTCGGCCATTCGGCGTGATCGTCCTCGAGATAAACTCTGATGCCGTTTTTTATGATGCCGTTGAGTTTTTCGCATAAGCCATTTGTTTGCGGGTGTGCCGCGGAAGCCATAATATGTTTAATCCCGTACAACCGTGTAAAGTCTCTAAAGGTACTCGAATCGAAAGATTTGCCTTGATCGGATATTATGCATTTCGGAGTACCAAAAACGTAGAGCAGATTGTCTGAGAGTGCGTTGCACGTGGTTTCCGCCTTTGTATCTTTTACCGGGATTGCGAGTGCGTATTTACTAAAATGGTCTACGATCGTTAGGATGTGTTCGTAGCCTTCTACCGATTTTTTGAAAGGACCTTGGTGGTCTATTCCCACTCGTTCCCAGATGTCTGTTGCTGGTGGTAACGGTTCTAGCGGGGCTGCGGGTTTGAACCTCTGTGGTTTGAAGGCCTGGCACACTTTGCACGACCGAACGTATTTCCGCACGTCTTCTTCCAGACCTTTCCAGTAGAACCGTTGCTTAATACGGTGGACCGTCTTCGCTACCCCCATGTGTCCTGCCTCGGGTATATCGTGCGCTGTTTTCATTATTTCGGATACGCTTTGCTTTGGTGCTACGACCAACCATTGGTTACCTTGTGTTGCATGGTTCTTTTTATAAAGGATCCCGTTTATTTTTTTATATTCGTCCCGTGTTTTAGCGTCTGGTAGTTTCCCGGTAATATCGCGGCAAAACGTGTCTTCCTTTTGTCCGTTTTCGTCGATCCGTACTGTGCATGCCGTTAAATCGTTGAAGTTGTCTTCGACGTTCGTATCGTTTTTGTGGAACGGGTTGCGTGAGAGTGCGTCCGGTGCAACGTTCTTCCTCCCTGCGCGGTGGACTATTTCAAAGTCGTGCTCCATGAGTTTTAACCCCCATCTAGTAAGTCTTGAGCATGGGACACGTACGTTAGCTAGCCACGTTAACGCGCTATGGTCGGTTACGACTTTGAATTCTCTCCCGAAGATGTACGGCCGTAACTTTTGTAGAGCCCAGACTATTGCTAAACACTCTAGTTCTGAGATACCATATTTACTCTCGTATTTCGATGTCGTTCTCGACAAGTAGTGGATCGGGTGTAAAAAACCGTCATTGTCCGGTTGCATTAGCACCGCGCCTAATCCCACGATTGATGCGTCCGTATGTATTTATATTCTAGCGTCTGGGTTGAAGTGTGCTAGAATTGGCTCCTCAGTCAATTTTTTTTTTAAGGTTTCGAAAGCTTCTATTTCGGCCGGACCTATCACGAATCTCTTATCTTTTTCCGTTAAACACGTCAGCGGTTTGCTTATCTTTGAAAAGTTTTTTATGAAACGGCGATAATAGCCGCAAAGTCCCAGAAACGAACGAACTTGCTTGACATTTTTCGGAATCGGAAATTCCTTAACCGCCTCGATCTTATCAGTAGCGGGTTCTACGCCGTTTTCCGATACCACGTGTCCCAAAATTGGCAACTTTTGGTAGGCGAATCTACATTTTGATGGTTTTAGGGATAAGCCTGCCCCGCGGAAACATTCTAGAACATTTGTTAACCGCTCGTTGTGTTCACGTATGTCTCTTCCGTACACGATGACGTCATCTAGATAAACCATACACTCGGACCATTTCAATTCAGCTAACAGAGTATCCATGATTCTTTCGAAATGACCCGGTGCCCCGGTTAAACCAAAGGGTAACACTTGAAACTCGTACAACCCGTTACCTGTCGTGAACGCTGTAATTGGCTTGCTTGTTTCGTCCAGTGGACACTGCCAATAACCGCTAACAAAATTCGTGTGAGAGAAATACTTCATTCCCGCTAAACGGTCCAGGCAGTCGGTGATATCCGGTAATGGATATGAGAATTTTTCGGTTACGTTGTTAACTTTTCTATAGTCCACACAAAATCTATAGGATCCGTCTGATTTTTTAACCAAAACGACCGGGCTCGCCCATGGAGATGTTGATTTCCTAATAACTCCTTTTTCACACATTTCTTTAACCTGTTCCTCTATAATGTCACGTTCCTTAGGACTGCGGCGATAGGCTTTTTGTCGAATTGGTTCCGTGTTCGCTTTAAGTTTAATGTGGTACGGTTCGATATCTGCCGCCTTATTCCACTCTTCTGAGAAAAGTTCCCGATACCTGTACAATACGTCCAGTACGTCGATTTTTTCGCTGTCCGATAGCTCCGGGTTTATATCGAACTTCTGTGGTTCGTATTTGCACGTGGCCGTCGTACTGTATCCCACCTGTTCACTTAGGAAAGAAACATTCGCTATTTCCCCGCCAGATCGTAACAAGCACGAGTTTGCTACCAACCGCACCGGCTCGTTCCTAGTATTTATGACATCAATGAATATCTCGGATACCGTTTCGGAAACGTGTACTGATGGTATTAGTAGCCCCGTTCTTCTTACGCAGTCGGGGTGGGGTTCTAAAATGCCCGCCATTACTGTTGGCCCTTTTAACTTAACCCTCGTTTTACAACGTGGTGCAATTTCAAGGTTGTTTAGTATGCAGTACTTTTGTTTGGGGTTTTTCCGATCGTTCGTAATTGTGCCTAACCTCTCGAGTTCCCGTTCTTCGTTTAGTTCTACCACGTGGTCGTCCGTGCCTATTTTTGGCCTATACAATTTTACCGATTCGTCTCTAAACATAATTTTGCAATGATAGTTTGTTAGAATATCGACGCCGAAAATAATCTTTTCCCCGTTTCCTGGAATTATGGTGAACCTGCCACATATGTCGAAACCATCAATGTTGACCTCCAAGTATGTGCACGTGTTCGAGACTACTGACCCACTTATTCCCCGTATAAGTAATTTTGAAAGCATTCTAGTACATCCTAGTGCGTTGGCTATTCTTTCGTCTATGCAGCTAACATTTGCCCCTGAATCGAAAATCAGTTTGCCTACATGTGTCTCATTGATGTGCGTGATTAAACAGAAATTTGTCATACCTGTCCAACGGAATTTTTCCACTGCTGTACCCCCTATTTCTAAAGTGGATTTTTCTAGTGGTACCTTATTTAATGTCTGTTTCTCGTTAACCCCCGGTTGTCCTTTTACCCTGAAGATTATGCGATTGGTGTTACCAGTAACCTCGGAAAATACACGTGGTACGCTCTCTACACTGTTTGAAACTTCCACCACAGGATTAGAGGTAAAGTTGTACTTACCACGTGGCCTCCTTTTCGGGCAATCCCAGTGTTTGTGCCCCGTCTGGTAACAGGTGAAGCATCTTGGCGTCCCGTCTGGCAGCATAAACCTTCTTGCTTTCTCCGTGGGCGCTTCGGTCCTTGGATTTCGTCCTTGTTTTTGTTCCCACTCTTCCGCCGTCCTCGTAGTTGTTTCCCAACTCGTCGTTGTACCTGCCTCCTTCCGTTCCTTGTTCCATTTATCCGCCTTGTCGAGGAATTTCGCCGCCTGTAGGAAGTCGGCCTCTTCTGGGTTCCGCGTGGTACTCCACGAGGCTGCCAGTAGTAGGCAGTCTTTTGGAGCCAATGCCCACAATGCCTCCTTGCTTGAATCAAACGGCGAAAACTCACCTGCCGTCGCGTGGGCCGTAATCAGGTTCATCAAGTATCTCCCCGTATCTTCCGTGGACTGGGGCCGTCTCGTTTTCTTTAATTCATTACCCCTACTACGTGCCCGGCCGTCGTTCCTTGGGTAGCAAAGTTTCAGTGCTTCCAAGACGTCTTCAAGTGCGGCTGAAGGGTCAAACCTGCACTTGATAAATTCGCGGCCGTCAAGTGGAAGCCGCCGTACTAGGGCCTTCGTCCAGTCTCCCTTCGGTACCTTGCTCGCCGTCAGCCACGTCTTGAATTCCTCCACGTGGTCCTCGATGTCTTCCTCCTCCGGGTTGAAACACGGCGTCTCTCCGTAGCCGATATTTATGTTCGCTGCTTGAGGTGCTGGGCCGACACTGCTCTCCACCATGTGATGAGGCTGAAGTGGGGATATAAAACTCAATTTATTGGTAGGTTGCAGTACATTGTCCTGGTGGGCTATGGTCACCATGGCCCGTTCCAGGGCTGGGCTTGTGGTCCGGTTCTGGAGGGTTGTTGGGGTCCGATTCTCTGCGGTATAGCCGTTGGGAGGGTTAGATCTGGTACAAGACATCTTTCGTTCGCCGGGCAAGGATAAAAAGAAAAAAATAATAAATGAATAGCACGAAGGTCAAACGATAACTGGCACGTTGTATTTGTTAGCATTCCGCGAAAACGGCGGTCCGTGGTCAAAATACAACTTGTACCTGTTATCTCTGTGGTGCCGTTTCTCTGATAAATAATAAAATAAACAAAATTTAAGATAATTTTGTAACGGTCACGTGTATTTCCGGTCGGTTGCTTGTTGACACACAACAATATTGATGGTTAATAAACAAAATTATATTATCGATTAATAGTGAAATGTTTTATCTACATCTGTAAGTTAAAAAACAAAGTCCAACACCACAAAACTAGTAAAACTATAAGTCTATTTACAAATAAATGAGAGAAAAGCTAGCAAACCTATTAAATGGGAAATGATTTGGGGCACAAAAATTAGTTACTAGAATAAAAATAAAGATAAAGGGGAGTAGTGGTGACACACTGATATAATATTATAAAACTACAAAAATATATAAGAGGAGTACATAGGAAGGATAAATTTAAAGTAAACACACACAATAGCGAAAGTAAATATTTGGTAAAGTTGGTATACTAGTTACAGTTTTTTGTTACTTAAGGTGCCTTGAGTATTTACAACATAGTTTCAGGGATGTAATATAGGAAGGAGGAGAAGTAGAGATAATAAAAGTAAAATAAAATATAAAAGAAAATTGACTTAAGCAAAAGGTTGCGATAGGTAGTGACGCAGTGAGGAATAAAGTAAGAAGGTCTGAATTGGTTTCTGCAAAAGACATCTCAGGAGTCCTGCCCTGCAATACGAGCTTAGAAGCGAGGTATTGTTTTCAGGGTTCAGCAATCTCAAGATGCTCTGTAAGTAGCATTAGATCAGATGGGCAAAAGGCGTGAAGATCGAAGGAGAGGTAGGTAATGGGAGAATATGGGAAAGAAATTTTTCTGAGAGAGGTTAAAAAGAGATGGTGTCTCAAGAGCTGCGCTGTTGTCGGTGATTGAGCTCGACCAGATGAAAAATAAAAGAAAACGAAAAATGAGTGGGCGCATCGTGCTGATGATGGCCTGGGTCGAGCGTTAGAGAAAAAAAAATATCTCGCTGGTTACCCAAGCTCTCCGGGTGGAGTTAACATGGGGAGGAAGAGTGTACCAGGTCGATGGATCATTAAAAATTAAAAATTAAAAAAAATGTTGACGAGCAGGAGTCTCAGGAACCGTTGAAGAGGTTAGAGGATGGAGGTAGATTGTGAAAACAGGGCTCGACTGTTGCCATTGATTGATTGAACCCGGGTTTGAGGGAAAAAGAATGAAATAAAGAATGCTTGGACGGTGACCTGGGTGTAAATTAAAAAAAGTCGGCAAACAGGAACTCTGCGATGGACGAGGGGTGGTTAGAACGAAGGCATAGAAGGCCAATGGAAAATGATCAAGAGACGAGAGAAGCATGGAAGGCCTATAATTGAATGATTGACAGGTAAGAGTGTTGAAGTAAGAAAGATTACCTCTGCTAATGATGGATGCAAAGGTCATTCCACCCCTTCAGAAGTAGAAGAAAAAAAAACAATTAGGGGGGAGTTCAGTGTGTCCTTGATTTGTTTGTCGTTAGGATGAAGACTGGAATTAATTGTTCTTTAATGTAGGCCAAGATGACGTCTCATATGGTGTCATGTACAGGATCGATTTTTAGAGATGGTGGGGACCTAATTTTTAAACGGGGTTGACAAAATTATAAACTATCCTATAACATTATAAAATTAAGATTTGGTATAAAAGGATTTTTTATATAATTTTCCTATCCGTTTTAATCTGGCAGGTTCCTCTGTTAGAAGGATATAAACTTTAATCTGTAATATTGAAATCGTGGGTGTGAATAATTGGGAAAAGGTAGGCTATAAAAGAATTAATTAATTAACTAGTGTATAAATAAATGTGTTATGATCATGCGAAATGTGTTAATGGGATATGGGATATGCGAGAGGAATTAAAATTGATGTGAACAATGTAGAAGTGTGAAATAAAAATGTATTTAATACGTAAATAACAATTTAACACAGGCAGGAATGAAATGTAATGGGATATGGAAATTTTATGGTATGTTATTTAGTTTTCGCATATTACATTTATAGTTGTATTTATAATTGTGGGAAAAATGGGAGGCACATTTTGAGATGAGATAATTTAAAATTGATATTTATAAAAATACAAATCTAGGACTAGTTTTTAAAACTTTTAAATATTGAGAAATATCAATTTGAATAGTAATAGGTCAAGTAAAATAAAGAGAGCGTAATAAATTTAATTATTAATAATATGGCCATAAATAAGGTATTAAAAAAAACACACAAATAAGGTTAGAAAATATGATTCGAGTAATTAAAATATAATATTATTTTTTTATGTAAAATTGAAAGTTGCATATTTGGATAATGTCATTTTAGGTGAATTTAAGAAAGGCATATAAGATTAATAAATTGGCAAAAATGCGTGATTGAATATTTTTTATAATAAATTTGAAAATGATGAATTAAAATTTATAATTTGATTAAAATAAAGTAAAAATGGTAAATGAGAGTATGAAAGTTTTAAAAATTGAATAAAAATGATATAAAAAAGGTTATAATGATTTTTTTTAAAATGCTTAAGGTGAAAATTTAAGAATAAAATTTATGGGGAAAATGGCAGAAACAAAGTATAAAGTACCTTGAAATGGCTGATGCTGGCTGGAGTTATCTCTGGAGATGGTTGTTTGGAAGAAGGCTGCTTGTTGCGTGGGATCCGTCGAAAGAGGAGATGAGGGCTTCCTTAGATCTTCGCAGTGGGGTTTCATGTTGGTGAGGGCATCCGCGACGTAGTCGTACCTGACCTCCGTCATCCTCTGCATGCTGCTGTCCTCAGTCATCCTGTCGACTTTAACGGGTTCTGTAGTAATCCCGAGGTGGAATGTACTGGGCAGTCGTGGTAGTGGGTGTGTGATGGGATTCCCGCACTGGGACAGCAAGAGACAGAGGCAGGTCTAGATGGTAACTCCAAGAGGAAGAGGTAGACCACGGACGAAGGCAGCGGACCACGGCCGATGCGGATGCCTACATCGCGGATAGGGGTGAGAGACCCGACCGTATGACAGCGTCGCTCTGAAAACAACTAACTGAACAACTTTGTCCCATCTTGGGGGACCTTATATATTGGACGCTCGCAGATGGCGGCGAGTTCTGATTGGTTCCCGTAATCACGCCACCTGTCAAGCGCTGGGTTATTAATTATGTCTGGCCACCTGTTCGGCCACCTGCTGACGGGGGAATGAACTCATTAGCATAAACACCTGTTAGTCTGGGTTGTTTATCACGTCTGGCCTTTGTCGTCTGGACTACCTCTACTCCTTTTGTTTTATTTGTCACTTCTATTGTTACAAGTTTGATACACATTTTATATAGATATGGGGTTATGATAAATATTATAAGAAGGTTGTGCTCTATCTCTACTTCAAAATATACTACATATATATATTATATTTATTATATATATATATTACACGTTATTTGTTTTCTTGGCCGACTGTTTTACATATGGTGTTATCTTAAAATTGCTTGTTTTGAATATTTTTTAGATTGAGATTATTAGCTAGCATATAAAAAAAATTAACTGTTGAAATATTATAAATAAAATTAACTCTGTTGATTTTTTTTTGTATTTAATCGATAACAGCGAAGTTACGCATGTTAATGTTAGGGAAAAATATTTTGATGTTAAGCAAAACCTGCTCCATCTCGTTTTACATAAATGTTGAAAATTTGGTCGAAATTGATGCATTGTAACGAAAGTTTTTAGCGAACACCACTTTTGAAATTTGCATTTTATTAATATAGATTAGGTAGAAGAGTACATAACAGTGTGAAACTCTATATCTATAAATATGATAATTTTAGCTGTTTTCTCTTCACTGTCAGAGAAGTTGTAAAGCAGGTGGTATTGGAAAACAAAAGACAATCTCACTGACGAGTGGAATACAAAGAATATTGCCTTCTAAAGTTATCGAAGCTCTCAAACGTTGGAGTTGAGAGAAACGATCACAGAAATTCTACTTCTACTATTTCTATATATCTTATTGGAAACGTTTGACACATACACACACACTCAAGTTTCACGGCAAATGTTTCCTTTGAACGAAAAATCTTAATTTATTTTAAGAAGAAATAACGACTATTTCTATCCTTAGGGATGAAGTATGAAAGGATGAATTGTGAAGAGTAATGATGAACAGAAAAATAAAAGTGTCCAGTGATTTTATTTTTCTGTTCATCATTACTCTTCACAATTCATCCTTCCATACTTCATTTCCAAGGATAGAAATAGTCGTTATTTCTCCTTAAAATAAATTACGATTTTTCGTTCAAAAGAAACATTTGCGGTGAAACTTGTCAAAACGTCTACAATCATAAGTCGCATTATATTGTATTATATCTTATTGGGTAAATTTCTCTGATCGATTCTCTTAACTCCTGTTTCTATTAGAGACACCAGCATGTTTTGATTCCTCCTCATTAAGTTTTGTCTCAGTTAATTTTTAAAATTAATTTTTGGTATGTGGGGTCTCAATAAGTAATTTTTATAATACAATATAATGCGGCTTATGATTGTAGAACGACGTTTGACAAATTTTACCGAAAATGTTTCTTTTGAACGAAAAATTGTAATTTTATTTTAAAGAGAAATACGACTATTTCTAACTTTAGGGATGAAGTATGAATTGTGAAGAGTAATGATAAAGGGAAAAATAAATTTCTCTATGTATTTCTCCTTAAAATAAATTACAATTTTTCGTTCAAAAGAAACATTTGCGGTAAAATTTGTCAAACGTCGTTCTACAGTAATTTTTATAATAACACAGAAGTTAATGAAAGTATGTTTTATCAAATATAAAAAAAATCGACAATAACAGACATACATGTCTCCCACAAACTGGATAGACTTAATTTTTGCATTAAAGAAAAATCATGGCAGTGAATTCAGCTAATATTTATATATAAGCCTCCTTCAACTCCTGAACAAGTGGTAAAACCTGAACAAGTGGTAATCACAAGAACTTGAGTCGTGACTGTAAAAGGAGCAGTAGGATTTCCATTTAAAACAAGCAATAGGTAGATTCATGACTGTAATCTAATAATTTTGGATTCAACAGGACCCCCTGTGATCGCTAAATGCGAAATATTTTTTTTTCAATATTGTTGCTGTCATGTTCAATGAAGATCTTTAGATTTCTCCATGCATCTCTATCACAGCAATGTCCTCTATCTTGGGTGTGTTAAGCTGCTGTTCTGAATCCAGGTCAATTTTCTGCAAGGCTGTGGCCATTGCTGGATAGGAGAATATTTGGGTAGGTGTCAATTCCACACCAGGACAATTATTACATGTCCTATAGGTTCTTGAGCCATCTAGATGTATTGTCATTCCTTTGCAGTTTTTCATTCTGAGTCTTGTAATTGTATATATATATATATATTATAATTATTCTCTCAAATTTCTTAAATTTGTAAAAACTGGTTCAATATTTTGGGGTCTGAGTCACAATTCAGAACTGCCACTTTCACAGTAGAGATAGAAGCTCTTAAATTTGATTTTGAAGAGAGAGTAATTTCATGCCGGTCATCTTCTTCATCCATTTCAACTTCAGCTTCTTGAACCATTCCTATGATGTCATCCTTAGTTAACATCTCCTCAACAGCTGTTTCTTGGTTAACATTAACAAATCTTCAAAAGTAATGTCCACATTGAAAAGGCATTGAACAAATAGGACTTGTTAGCTCGTAATTTAGAAAAATCCTGCTTATCAACATTATAAATATCACACACACACACACACACAAAAGCCTTTATTAAGACACACAGGTCTTACAGAGGATTCTCCTTGGGGTTACAAAACGGAGAAAGTGGGAAATAAAAATGGTGAAAGAATATATACATATGGTAAATATATACAGATTATAAGAAATAATAAAGAAATAAGAAGAATTTTAAAAAATAAATAAATAAAATAAAAATTTTTGGAAATATGGATGGTATATACAGGAAACATTATATAAAACAATCAAGCTAATAGATTAGTCTGAGTAAATTGGAGGAAAAGAAATTTATTATACAACAACAACAACAACAAAAACTTTATTAAGACCTTTTAGTCTTATACAGATTCTCCAAGCAGAAATGTAGGATACATACAGGAAAAAAAATAATAATAATAATAATAGTACCTTAATGGTACATTGTAGTGGAAACATTTTATAAAACAATCAAGCTAATAGATTAGTCTGGGTAAATTGGAGGAAAAGAAATTTATTATACATGGATTTGCCACGGATTCACCGCAAATGAAGATAAAAAAGCAAAAGCTAATCACAATCAATATTGAGATAATGAAATTTATACATTATAATTAAGACAATTGAGCTCATTAACATATTTAAAAGGGTAAATCCGAGAGGAAAAAAAAGATACAAAATAAAAAAATGAAAAAAAAAAAAAAAAAACACTGGAATTTACATATGGTACATACACCAAGATTTTTCGTCTCAATAAAATAATTTCTCAGCTGATGAATGAAGGTTATAAAAATTTGAAGCGTAGATTTTTTAAACAATATTTCCATTCATAGAAAGCGAAATATATAAGAAATTAAAGCAAGGAAGGAATAAACATTATATCATGTCAGGTCTTGTTGAATTATTCGGTAGCAGCTTTGAGACAATCGAACAATCTTTTTGCACCAGGGGGTTCGCTCTTATCTCGCCGATAACGACTAATGTCAGATAACAGTTGTAAGATTTTCCAAGAGAATTTTCCTTTTCCCCTGTAAAAGATTGACAGTCGAGATAATGACAACTCCCTTAGGGCGGTTGTTTATACACAGATAACATTCCTGACCTTCTTTACTAAAAGACAAATAAAAATCCTGGGAAGATTCGTGTTGAACCACCTAGAGAAGAGAAATTTAATTAAAGAAAACGTATCAAAGAGACGTAGAAAGTGAGAAAGGCAAAAGGAGAAGGTAATAAACAACAACAACAACAAAAACCTTTATTAAGACACTATTATTTGTAGGGTAATTTGAGTGGCGATGATTAACTGAGCATGTATTTCGGGTTTTCCTATTTGGCGGAAAGATTGGATGATCTATTGATAGTCTCTGCCAGCAGGTCAGTGAAAAGGTATCGTTGGATTGACTATTTACAAGTGATTGTTTCCTAACTGCTTCTACAATGAATGTCCATTGGCATCTACAATTTGTCCATCACAGACCTTATATGCTATGCCATTAATTAATAATTTATCGTCCCTTAGCTTAGCTAGAGTACCTTTTTCGACGAGTTCTCTTCTTTTGACATTCAAAACGCGCCGTTGTTCTCTCATCTTCATGCTATAGTCTTTCGATAGTGATATCTTAGTTCCTCTTAAATTGAGAGCAGCTTTGAATAGAGTTAATCTATCGTTTTGTTCTGGGACTTCAATCAGGATCGGTGCACCAGGTTTTCTGGATAATCGGTGGCATCGCGTGATGTTTATCTTCTCCGTTGTTTGCATATTTTCTTCGATAACCTTCCGTATCCGTTCTCGGCAGTCCTCGTTATTATCTTGTTCTATTCCGTAAAAAATGAGGTTCCTTTCTCTGCTCTTTGCATCCAAGTGTTCAAGCTGGTCTTCTAAGTCTTTTATTTTTTTTGAGTTTTGAGAGAGTGCTGCCTTTGTAACGGCAGAAGATTCCTCTAGTTGTTGCAGTCTTTGGTTTATATTTTCTACTCTATCGTCGATTGCCGAAAGACGGGATTCCAGCCTCTCACCCCAGCTATCCAGCCTTTTGGTGAGTGCATTTATCAGATCTTTGATATCTTTATCCCTATCTAAGCTTGTTTCCAACGTCGTTTGTTTGGACATCTTAGGGCCTGGGTTTTGTTCAATGCCAGCTAATATTAAGAGCATTAAAACTACACACATAAGGTGAAAGTTTCGGAAATATTTTGAGAGTGAAAGATTCACACGTGATAAGCAAATCTTTTTGCCGCCATATGTATCCGGTTTGAAAGTATGTAAATTTGGCTCAGAATTCTTGTCTAATAGACATAAAATTATGATGGTAAGATATATTGGATATGTAGGTTTCATTTCAGATAGATTGAATTTGCTCTTTAGTAAAAATAGAGAAAATATTTTAGTCAGACAGTTCACTTACCGAGAGCGACGTTGCTTGCTGCCTATACGTGCCGCCTCCTAGCGGAGAATCACATTATAAATATCTTGTTGTTTAATTTAATTAAAAAGGCATATATTAGATATATAAATAATATATTTATTAATATTGCAGTTTTCCGAACACCAATCTTTTAAAAAGTGTATATAATAATGTTTTTACATTAAATGCATTGTTTCACCTTGAAAAAGGTACTAAAATATTGGTAAGTAAATTGCTTTTTTTTTTTAAATTCAATATATGCCTATAATTAAAGATCTATTTATGGAGAGAGAGAGATTGCTCTTTTTCAAAATATCTTGTTGTGGATAATTCTAAATCTAAATTTGGTATTGTTTGTTTCCACATTTCAATAGCATGCTGCGGAACTGAATGTTCTTTATCATATATATTTTGTAGAAAAAACAAGCTTATTTAACTCTTGAAATTGAACAAACCATCCATGTCTGTTTTATTTCGTTTTACCTACTCTCGATTTTTGACCTGAAGAAAGAGGCTCTATCCTGAAAACTCACAGAATTCTATTAAATTTTTTGGAAGATATCATCTGTTGATTTGCTGCGATTCTCCTAATTTTACAACAACAACAATAAGCTTTATTAAGACCTTTTAGTCTTATACAAATTCTCCAAGTAGAAATGTAGGGTACATAGATGAAAAAGGTAATAATATCAGTAATAAGCAATGCTATTATTATTATTAAAAAGCTAACATGATATTATAGAATGTGGGATGAACTGACAAGCATCAACCTGTATTTCCAGGCTCAAAACTGGCCATACAAGACTGCTCCTCTTCCAGCATGGTGTAAAGACCTTCCCACAATGTACCATCTGCAGAACCAAAGAGGCCTCACCAGATCACCTCTTGGAATGTATGGGAGACTCAAGACAGGACCTATATTCTAACACTACCAAGATTGTGAATTTGATCAATGAATATAGTCTCCATGTCCTTATATAATTATACAATGGGATAAAAAAACTAACATTAATATGCAAATATATTAATAAATATACAGATTTGTGTCTCACACCATATAATGCTCTAAAAATATGTGTAAAATAATTTATATTTTAATTTTCTAATTAATAAAAAAAATTAAATTTATGCATATATTAAAATGTTCATTAATAAATAAAAGTAATAATTTACTGCATAAAAAGGAAATTCCACAAATTCTTAAATTTATTATAAAAATAAATATTATTTACAAAAATATGATATATATTCTATGGGCTCTGAATAAATTACTATTTTATTAATCTGTGAATAAAAGTCAATAATAATATATTAATGCTCCAAACAATAAAAATGGTAATTGAGTTATTTACTCTGCAGGAAGTAAACAAGCTCCAACAGTTTAGGTCAAGAATTGGCGCCATAATCTAAATTTAGTGTTAAAAAATAAAAAAACAAAAGAATGGATGAAGAGCATCTACGTCAAAAAATGCCTGTTATGGCTAAGATACTTTTAGGATTAGGTGAGTTCTAAACTTTAAAACTTCATTTCTATGTAAAATTGTCGTAGGTATTGTTGACACAGCTGATTATATATCAGATAACATTAATATCTGCCGTAATCTCATATATTTTGGTTAGCAGCCCCGTAAATAAAGATATTTCCATCTGCCGTAATTCCAATGCATTGATCCAATCACATGCCTCTTTTTCATAATGTTTTCATAGAAAGGAATTCTTATAGATATGATTATTCCTGTAAGGAATCTCTAAAATGATTCAAAAAATAAAATTGATGAAATCCTAATGGGGATATGTAATGAAAAAGGTTCTATTTGTATCGCATTTAAAAAAAAAAAAAAAGAGATTTAAAAAATTATTATAGCTAAAAATACACTCATGGACAAAACTTAAGTAAGTTGTACCTTTATCATGTATATCGGGATACGGACAATAACTCTGAGAGATATTTGATACACAGTGATCTTTATTGAAGACACACTCATGGACAAAACTTAAGGAAGTTGTACCTTATAACATATATATCGGGATACAGACAATAACTCTGAAAGATATTACAGTGATCTTTATTGAAGACACACTCATGGACAAAACTTATGGAAGTTGTACCTTTTAGCATGTATATCGGGATACGGACAATAACTCTGAGAGATATTTGATACACAGTGATCTTTATTGAAGACAGAGATAACTAAATGTAAACAAAAAATTGCCTCTGTCTCCTAAACAAACAAAAACAGATAACCAGCGACCAAAAAAAAAATAAAAAAAATAAAAAATATATATATATATAAAGTCACACTGTCATCTTAAAGGTGTCAAAATTAATAGGTAGTTATATATTTTTCTCATTAACATAAATACGGTGTGTGTTTTTCGCATTAGAAAACCTTGTTTAGGGGTTTAACTATTTTAAAAAGCGAGTTCTAAAAAAAGCTTTGTTAAAAGTTATTTATCGCTACCTCCCCCACCTATCCCCGAGATAACAACAGTCAATCATCTTTGACTCAATGGACGATGTCGTAGAAAGCTAAAGAGTTTCTTTTGCCTGTCGAGGTCTACTTGGTTTTTTTTTTTCTTCCATTTCTCCATTCTCTGGTGTGATTGAAAGATGATAAAGTTAAATTGACCCCTCAACCAACCTATGTACTGTGGAAATTTCGTTTTGTTAAAATCGGAAGATTTTCTACGTTTTTCGTTGCTGTTATACTTAAATAAACTATTTCCAGATCTCTACATGTCCAAATTTTCGGACGCCAGTGGCTGCAGAAAAGCAGACCACAAATTTATTTATCTACGGCACATGTAGAGACCTAAAGCCGTGCCGGCTATCAATAAATGTTGAAGGGGAAATTAACCAGTCATTTTTGGCTAAACATATTTTATTTTGGTCGGTTATTTTGGCATACTATGGTCACGAGGTGTCCTAACAATTTCAAGAAGAGGAGTTCCGACTTATTGGTTCTTCTAGGCTTGGATGGTCTTCTGATCTCAGGAATGTCCAAGTCTACTGTAGCAGTGTTTTCATATTTCTGAAGGACGTTTAGTGAATTCTTCGAATTTTCATGTCAAACCATGTAAGCATAGTTTTCTGTAAAGATGATAAGGCACAATTTGGATTATCTCTCTCTATATAAAAATGAATGTTTGTATGTTTGTTTGTTTGTTTGTTTTTATGTCCGGTATACAAATTCGCATTAGTTCACTAATTCAAACCAAAATTTCCATACATAGGTAAAAAATACGGGGAAGACGATAGGCTATTTTAAAAAATATATAAATCAATTATTAAAACTATATTTTTAGTCAGAAAATGATGATGACGATATTGCTGTATCATGTTTGATTATCAGATACAAAATTATATCGGGAAAAATTCCAAAAAGCAGAGACCACGGGTGAAACCAGTTCATTATTTTGTACGCAGGAACAAAATTCTAACAGAAAAACATTCATTCGAGCAGAAAACAAAAGCCAGATCATCTTTCTATTAAAATATCGCTTCTCAGACACAAAGTTTGAAGCGGGACGTTTCACAAGAGTGACATCCACGGCGCCAATTTATAATTGTAACGAATAGTATTTGAATATCAAAATAATATATTTTTCAAATATCGTTGTGAAAATTTACATATTTATTTTTATATTTTAAAAACACACAAAGTTTGGAGCGGGACGTTTCACAAAAGTGACATCCACGGTGCCAATTTATAATTGTAACGAATAGTATTTGAATAAAAACATTTAATCGGGTAAAACCCGGGCGTTGCCCGGGTCATTCGGCATGTAAATTATAAACACAAGGTAATAAGACCAAATCAAAATACAGTTAAACCTGCCTATAGTGCCCCCTCTTGGGACTCACCAAAATAGGGTGCTATAGAGAGAGGGTGCTATAGACAGGTCACTTTTAATGTAAATCGCATGGTACTACGAATTTAAAATCAGGCGCTATAGAGAGGGAGGCACTATTTAGAGGGGGCGCTATAGGTTTAACTGTAAATGGTGTGTGACGTTTCGGTAAAAAACGCTGTTACTGAAACGTCACACACTATTTATTTATTTGGATTTGGTCTTATTACCTTGTGTCTTCTGTAAAGTTTTACTTCCAAGTTAAGAAAAGATTAAAAACTATATAACGGCAGAACACAAATTTCTTTATTGAAAAGGTTATAAGCTTGGTTAGAATTTGGTGAATTCTTTGCATTTTCCTGTCAAACCATGCAAGCATAGTTTTCTGTAAAGTTTTACTTCAGGTTAAGAAGAGAGTTAAAAAGCTAAAGACGTGACAAATTTCTCTATTGAAAAAGTTGTAAGATTGGTGAAGGTTTAGCCAATTCTTCGTATTTTCATGTCAAACCATGTTAAGCATTTTCATCTGTAAAGTTTTACTTCAAGTTAACAAAAGGTAAAAGCTAAAACGGCGACTATTTTCTTTATTAAAAAGGTTGTAAGATTGGTGAGAATTTAGTGAATTCTTCGTATTTTCATGTCAAACCATGTAAGCATAGTTTTATGTAAAGATGATAAGGCACAATTTGGATTATAAATTATAAACAAAAGGTAATAAGACCAAATCAAAATAAATAGTGTGTGACGTTTCGGTAAAAACTCTGTTACTGGAACGTCACACACTTTTTTTTAAATTTGGATTTGGTCTTATTACCTTGTGTCTTCTGTAAAGTTTTACTTCAAGTTAAGAAAGATAAAAAAGCTAATAAGGCGTCTATTTGTCTTTATTGAAAAGGTAAAAGCTTGATGAGATCTTTTCATACAATAACGTTCTTCAACAGACAGAATACCTGTACATGTACGAATACCTACTATGCGTATTCAGCCTGTTAAACGACCTTATTGTACGAAAGCTATCGCCAAGCTTTTACCTTTTCAATCCCTTAATCTCCCAAAGAACTAATAATAATATAAAAAAAAATAAAAAGGTCAGGTCTTTTTTTTTTTAATTTATTTATTACAAAACACACGCTATATCCTATGTGAATATTTGCGTGTAAATGTTTAATCTATTTTATGTACATTGTTTTTAAATATATATATACAAATTATTTATAGTTTTAGAGAGAGAGTGAAAGTTATTTAAATTTGCATTTTAGAGCAATAAATTATACCAGAAACAAAGATTATTTACATACATATTATCAAAAGTCTAATATATCTTTCGAATTACAACCACTAAACCAATGGCACAATTATACTAATTTAGACAAGAAATTTCAATTCTTAATGTAATTCAGGTCCACGGCATTGAGATAGAGTCTACAGAACTTGTTAAATTTTCTATATTCTTCTTTACTGGAAACCATTTGGCTTAAACTAGAACTGTTCATTTGACATTGTACTCTCAAATCTGCAACAAGTGGGCACCGGAAAGTTAGGTGTTGGTATTAAAAATCAAAAGAGGTATATCCTGACTACATTCACATGGCGCTTTGCCATCTAAAAAAGCTCATGTGTGCATGGTCAAGATATACTTTTTTTTTTATTTGAATAAAAAAAAATAGTTGTCGTATTATAGCTTTTACCTCTACTTAACTTGAAGTAACATTACAGAAGACTATTCTTACATGGTTTGACATGAAAATACGAAGAATTAGTTAAACACCCACCAAAGTTTTTCAATAAAAAAACTTGTGTCGTGCCGCTGCTTTTCTTAACTTGAAGTAAAACTTTACAGAAGACACAAGCTAATAAGACCAAATAAATGAATAGTGTGTGATGTTTCAGTAACAGCGTTTTTACCGAAACATCACACACTATTTATTTGGATTTGGTCGTATTACCTTTTGCTTGTAATCTATAATCCAAATTATGCCTTATCATCTTTACAGAAGACTATGCTTAGATGGTTTGACATGAAAATGCGAAGAATTCACTAAGCGTAGCTCAGAAACATGAAAACTCTGCTACAATAGGCTTGAACATTCTTGAGATCAGAAGACCATCCAGTCTTAGAAGAACCAATAAGTCGGAACTCCCCTTTTTGAAATGAAATCTCTACAGCCCACTGGTTGATAGGGGGATCAATTTAACTTCGTCATCTTTCAACCACACTAAAAAGAAGGAGGAAAAAAAAAAAACCCAAGCAGGCTTGGACAGGTAAAAAACGAATTCTTTAGCTGGCTACGACATCGTCCAATGAATCAAAGCCGGGGGTTGGCAAACTTTTAAGTCAGAAGAGCCAAACATTACAATTTACAAAATTTCAAAGTTTTTAAAGAGTCACAAAATGTTTTCTTGCCAACAATAACACTGATAGACAAAACTCAAGGAAGTTGTACCTTATCTATATATATAAAAATGGATGTTTGTTGGTCCGTCCGTCCGTCCGTCCGTCCGTTTGTCAGTGATAATCTTCTACATCGCTCAACCAATCGTGATGAAACTTTGGGAAGATGTTTAGTATACTACCGGGATGGTTTATGGCTAATTACTCTTTAGAAATAACCTTTCGTTGCATTTTTATTTACAATAAAACGTAAATTCACTCGCAATCTGCGCCCCTCTCGCGGCAGACGGAGGATGGCGGCGCGCGACGATTGGCTGCCGGCGCAGCACGTGACCTCCCTGCCTCCCCCCGCCGAGTAAATGAGATCTCCCGGCTGACGGCCGAGCAGCGCCCTCTAGAACGCGTTACGATTTTGACGGCGCGGGGCGCTCCCGGTTGGACAGTTGCGCGGGGGGCAGAGTGACCTCGCGGGTGCCCTCCGGGAACTACGTCCATCTTCCATATGTAATATACATTTAATCGTGTAAACCCGGGCGTTGCCCGGGTCATTCGTCTACAAATTCGCAGTAGTTCACTAATTCAAACCAAAATATCCATACATAGGTAAAAGAATACTGGGAAGACTGACATTTATTAATGCAGTGATTATAATCAATGATTACAATGAAGGGCTATATTGTCTATATATATAAAAATCACTTTCAAATATTAACGTAACGTTCCATTCTCAATCCCGTTGGGCTTTAGATCGGCTAAAACATTTTTATCTTTATTAGTGAATATTAACTTTACTGTACTGAATAGTTTAGTATAATGTTAATTCAACATATTACAATTTAGCCACTGCAACGCGTGGCCGGGTTCGCTGTGTAGTATACTATCAGGACGATTTCTGGCGAATTATTTTAGAATAATATTTATAGCAATAAATATAGCGAAATTAAGACGTAGTGATAATATTATGTGTTTGTGCATATATAAATATTTTACAGAAAATGTGAGAACGTTCTATTAGAATATCTCGAAAACAAAAAACAATACATATAATAACATATACAATATACAATACATATACATTTTATCTTTATAAGTGAATATTGACTTTACTGTACTGAATAGTTTAGTATAATGTTAATTTAACATATTACAATTTAGCCACAGCAAGGCGTGGCCGGGTCCACTAGTAGCATATATATATCGGGATTCAGACAATAACTCTGAGAGATATTTGATGCACAGTGATATATATCACTGTGCATCAAATATCTCTCAGAGTTATTATCTGAACCCCGATATATATATATGCTATAAGGTACAACTTCCTTAAGTTTTGTCTATCAGTGTAATTAATTACTCGCATGAATAAAGTTTTTAGTGAAAATAAGTTAGCGGTGAAAAGCGAGTACAGGTGGCTGAGAGATAGAATCAGTTCCTAGTCCTCTGGTTCAAATCACATTAATAGGTACCGCTCAGCAAGAGCAACCTAGTTCATGATAATTGAAGCAATGAATAATATGTGAAGGTTATTCACATATTAAACAATTTTTAACGCGGGATTCAATCCCGGTTCATGACTGTCGGGAATCGAGGGTATTACCCTCTCATCCACTAGTACCCACTCATCCACATTCCTAGTCCTCGTTAATCGATTAAGAACCATTTTAAATGCTTTTTTTTTCTAAATAAAATAAATAATATTTACGTATGGAACTATATAAAGAGCCGCAAATTCACATTCAAAGAGCCGCATGTGGCTTGGGAGCCGCAATTTGCCAACTCCTGCTCTAATATGATTGGCTGTTGTTTTAATAAAGAAACTTATGAATATTCGAAACTATTATAGATGTGATGAGCCAGGCCCTCCCTTTAATTTTTCCATTACAGTACGGACAGTATAAATTCGAAATTATTTTAAAGGCGTAAGATTCTTTTTGAAAATAAACAATTTCTACTGCCCTTACTGCAATGGAAAAATTAATGGGAGGGCCTGGCTCATCAGTGGTGAACCCTCCCAGCGGTTTCGCCAGTTTAATCTACCATACCGCTGTTATATTGCATTTTTGGAATTTGCTTTTATAGTTGACTGTTGTTAGACTCTTGGAATGGGTATTTTAGAATAACTATGGACATAAGCTTTGAGGGCAGTAGATGGCGCGCTAGTGCATCACAGTATAAATTGTTTAATTTTCAAAAGAATCATACGCGTCTATAATAGTTTCGAAAATTAATAACAGATGGCGCGCTAATGCATCATAATACACCTATCCCCCGATTTACACGGTAGATACGTTCCTGAGAAAAACGTGTAAATCGGGGAATAGGTGTACACAGAAATAAAAATAAAATGCATTGACAGGTTTAAATATGTAGTCAGCACATAAGCTCGGGATTCCTCGTGAGATGTGTACACAGCGCATGTGTTCAATCACAGTAGCATTTAGTATAGTGCGATAAAAAAAAACTTATTTGGAAAACCGTGTAAAAGCGAAAACGTGTAAAACAAGTACCGTGTAAATCGGGGGATAGGTGTATAATTGTTCAAAGAAACTTATCACTTTTATCTTTTTTTTTTATCTCTTCTTAGGAATGTTATTCGACGATTTATCCTATTGGAATACAGAGATGAGAACTTTTACTTTCAAGTGTAGCATAGGTTTCTCCAGAGTAATCGACACGTCACCAATGACGTCATGATGACGTAAACATGATATTGGGAATTATATTTGCAACGTTTCCTATTTAAAAATAAGAGATACTTACAATACCTTGTGTTCCTTTATTTAACCTGATTACAACAAAGTTGTCTTCTTCTTTCTTATCTCCACTCAATCACACTAAGGTATCAAGTTTGTAAAGCTTAAGACTTTTCATGATTGGGTAAAGTAAAATGCGTCTGCCTTTGTCATTAAGATTGGGAGCACTACTCAGTGGCAGGCTGTTAAACAACAAAAAGTTAAAAATAGAGGGGGGGGCGCTATAGACCGGTTTAACTGTTTATTGTTAATTTTTTTATTGTTGGAAGAGACAAAGGTAGACGTGAGGGGTTTCTTTATTTAAAAAATCTGCGAGATTTCATACAATGGTGTCCTTCAACAGGCCATTAGGCAAATACAAGAAACTAGAGAAGATTTGATAGATAGATATGTAGAGAATTTTCAGAACTTTTTAAAATTCTACTCAGAAAGTGGCATAAACTGTCACTTTTCGACAGCTACGATCTGAGGTCGAATCCCGCGTTTTTTTCTGAAGAAAAAAAAATTGCTTCAATGGCTCCAGATTCTAGCAAAGTCCTCCCACCAATGAATGCAAGTAACTAAACAGGGCTCTGACACACGCTAATTCTAGTTATTTTAAATATTGCTGAATTTAAAGAACTAATGATAAAGCACAATTTGGATTATAGATTATAAACACAAGGTAATAAGACCAAATCTCCAATGATAAGGTACAATTTGGATTATAGATTATAAACACAAGGTAATAAGACCAAATCCAAATAAATAAATAATGTATGACGTTTCGGTAACAGCGTTGTTACCATCTTCAGACAAAAGTGCTGAATGTATTGTGGTAATAAGACCAAATACAAATAGTCTGTAACGTTTAGGTAACAGCGTTGTTACCAAAACGTCACCTACTATTTATTTATTTGGATTAGGTCTTATTACCTTGTATTTCTAATCTATAATCCAAATTGTGCCTTATCACTAGTTTTTTAAATACAGCAATATTTAAAATAACTAGAATTAGCGATTGCAAGTACACCACATGGCTACACATATAGAAAGCCGTTCGAGTTTTGTACTTACAAGTGTTACAGAGCCCTGTTAAGTTACTTGCATTCATTGGTGGGGGGACTTTGTAAGAATCAGGGGCCATTGAAGCAATTTCTTTTTTCTTCAGAAAAAAAAAAAAAAAGTCCAATGCGGTATTCGACCTCGGATCATAGCTGTTGAAAATTGACAGTTTATAACACTTCTTGAGTAGAATTAAAAAAAAAAAAGAAAATTCTCTACATATCTATCTATTCATGATTAAATTGTGAAAAGTATTAAAATTATATTTATATTCTCACAATTAGTATCTTTTTTTATTTAAAAACGCTAGCTTTCAAGCGTTATTCGCTCTTCAACGGGCTTACAAAAATATCGACTTGATCCCACCAGAAATATTTGTTTGTTTTTTGTAAATATTTCTGGTGGGATCAAGTCGATATTTTTGTAAGCCCATTGAAGAGTGAATAACACTTGAAAGCTAGCGTTTTTAAATAAAAAAGATACTCATTGTGAGAATATATTTGTAATTATATATATCTATCAAACCTTCTCTAGTTTCTTGTACTCGTCTAATGGCCTGTTGAAGGACACCACATTGTCTGAAATCTCGCAGATTTTTTAAATAAAGAAACACGTTTCGTCTACTTTTGTCTCTTCCAACTATAAAAAAAATTAACAATATACAGTTAAACCTGTCTATAGCGCCCCCCTTTTGGGACTGACCTAAATAGACTATAGGTGCTATAGACAGGTCACTTTTAATGTAAATCACATCGTACTACGTATTTAAAATTGGGTGCTATAGAGAGGGAGGCGCTATTTAGAGGGGGCACTATAGACAGGTTTAACTGTATATATTTTTTAATTGGGAAAAATGATCTTTCGAACAACGATGTTTATCTACTGGCTTATCAATGTCAATTTGATATTTGATAAGCTAGAAGAAGAACGTCATATATCTTGAAAACTCGCTTTTCCAGAGAGAAAATATGGTTTTACACGATACTAGTCAAGTCGCTTTTCCAATTAAATCATTAAAAGATATGCATTATCAATTCTTGAGTATACCACTTGAATGTGTTGACTAATTTCTTGATGACAAGGCAGAAAGTTTGAACAATGTTGCCTTGATTAGCATTTGAGGTAAAAAAAAAAAAATCCGTCGATTAAACTTAGCTTATTCGACCACTGTATAGCATTATGATTACATCAATGATACTCATGGACAAGGCTTAAGGAAGTGGAAATTCTTTAGTCATCTATTTATTGAAGGAGACAGAGGCAATTTTGTTCACACTTTGTTATCTCGCTATATAAGACTAAAATAAGACTATATAAGACTTATAAGACTAAAATATCTTAATAAAGATTTTTGTTATTGGTTATCTCGTGTATCTTCAATAATTGTGTATCAAATATTAAATGGAATAAGATTTAGGATGATATAAAGGTTATAAAACGATAAGAATGATTAAGGAGAAAATATTTTTTATTCAAATGAACTTGTGACAAGCTTTCGGGCAGTCACGCCCTTCAACATTAAATGTGACTGCCCGAAAGCTTGTCACAAGTTCATTTGAATAAAAAATCTTTTCTCCTTAATCATTCTTATCGTTTTATACAATCTATGGAAAAAGTTTTCAAGTAATTTTATATAAAGGTTATCCCAAAAGTCCATGTTTTTCTTAAAACGTTGTTTTTCTTATTATTTAGCGAATAATATTATTACGGCGAATACATAATAATACATAATAATACAATTACTTTATACATAATACAAGGACATTATACATAACGGCGAATAATATTATTATGGCGAATACATAATAATACAATTACTATATGCATAATACAAAGACATACATAACAGCAAATAATATTGGTATTTCATTTTTTTTTGCAATTGTTTACGAACTTTTGGGACAACCTTGTATTTGGAATAGAAACATTGGAATTTGGCATTATGGTTAATCTACATTCATCTAGAAATATCCAAATATTTTTTTACCTTCACCCTCATCTTCTCTCAACCTTTTACTATCCTAACTGCGATAAATAAAATATTATCGAAGACATAATCTCACATTACGCCAAAGAATGTCATTTCTTGGCCTTTACACAATAAAAGGAAATTTCACCCTCAATGTCTTGCCTCAACATGGTTGCACATTCCTGGGATAGATATGGTCCTTCCTTCGTTTCATCCTTTAAATTTGTTCGCAAAAAGTTGTCATTTTAAGTTGTTTTATCAGCACTTATTGTGATTGGATATCTAGCAAAATTTAAGGGAGACCTGGAAAGAGAGATTATGCTAATTCCCATATTAAACCTAACTTGAACATAATCTAAAATGAAAAATTGGATTCAAACAGATTTTAATTTCGGATTTGGTCAAATATCTTACAGATCTTCCAAACTGAATATGATGAAACATCCATTTTGCTCACACTCGGTTATCTCGTGTGCCTTCAATAAAGGTCACTGTTCATGATAAAATTGTGAAAAAAGTTTTAAAATTACAAAATATTTTCTCACAATGAGTTTCTTTTTATTACAAAACGCTAGCTTTCAAGTGATAATCACTTTGTAATAAAAAAGAAACTCATTGTGAGAAAATATTTTGTAATTTTAAAAGGTCGCTGTATCAAATAGCTTTCAAAGTTATCTGAATCCCGATATACATGCTAAAAGGTACAACTTCCTTAAGTTTTGTCCAAGATTTTGTCTTCAATAAAGGTTACTGTAATATCTTTCAGAGTTATTGTCTCAATCCCGATATACATGCTAAAAGGTACAACTTCCTTAAGTTTTGTCCAAGATTTTGTCTTCAATAAAGGTTACTGTAATATCTTTCAGAGTTATTGTCTCAATCCCGATATACATGCTAAAAGGTACAACTTCCTTAAGTTTGTCCATGAATGTGTCTTCAATAAAGGCCACTGTAATATCTTTCAGAGTTATTGTCTGAATCCCGATATACATGCTAAAAGGTACAACTTCCTTTGTCCATGAGTGTGTCTTCAATAAAAATCACTGTAATATCTTTCAGAGTTATTGTCTGAATCCCGATATACATGCTAAAATGTACAACTTCCTTAAGTTTTGTCCATGAATGTGTCTTCAATAAAGGTCACTGTAATAGCTTTCAGAGTTATTGTCTGAATCCCGATATACATGCTAAAAGGTAAAACTTCCTTAAGTTTTGTCCATGAGTATAGATTAAAAACATAAGGTAATAAGACCAAATCTAAATAGATAGTTTATGATATTTCCGTAATAGCGTTATTACCATTTCACCAGTACCATTCAGTATTTTTGTCTGAAGATGAAAACAACACTGTTAGTGTGACGTCACACACTATTCTGTCTTATTACCATTGTGTGATAACAATGATAATTTATTTGCAATGATAAACAAAGATAGGACTTATTTTGAGATCTTGAATGCTTATTCATTAACACGGTTTGCGGATTTCGATAAATTACTAAAAGTAATATTTTTTTTTAAATAAAAAATAATTGCGGCCTCTTTTTTTTATACCTTTTTATAATTGAATGGGTATCTTAAATGAGTTTTTAAGTGAGAATTCTGCTACCATCTGTATAAACACACATCACATTTGTCAATAACCTTCATCAGTTTTCTTCATGAGTGTATAGTAAGTCTTCCATATTAATATCCATTCTCTTATTAGAGATTATACAATGCCGGGAAGAGTCACAGACTGTAGATCACCTCCTCTTCTCCTGTCCAGATTTTATACTACACAGACTACAGATACTGCTTGGAGTACAAGACTTCAGTTCTGTCTCTACTTCCTGACTCGGCCTGGAACTACCGGGTTCACCTCAGCAATCTGTCCTCCCCATGACTAGACTTCTAGACTATAGCTGTACAACCCGGGTAGTTGGTGATTTATGCTCCAGGAGCCCACCTCTATTTTCTTTCTAGAGATTATATAGAACAAAAAGATAACAATCAGAATGATAACAGAAATTTGATTAAAAAAATCTTCACACCAATCGGAATAACTATATACACCAATACCTCGCTTTGCGTCGTTTCGTTTTGCGTTTTTTTTCGAAGTTGCGTCGCTGCTTAATTTTTACTGATTTTCACTGTGCGTCGTTAGATTTTCGAAGTTGCGTTGTTTTGGATTGAGTCTTTAAATTTTTTTTTTTTGATTTTTTTTCTTCTCTAAAATATGGCAACACCTTTGTTTCTGATTGCGCCTTCACATATTTTCACTTTGCGTCGTGTTTTTTTTGGAACGTAACCCCGACGCAAAGCGAGGTATGGGTGTATATTCTTTTTGAAAATAAAGATACTTCGGCCAGTAAATCTTTTGTCTCAACTGGCCGAAGTATCTTTATTTTCAAGAATTATGAATGCAGGACAGGCAACCTCTATCTTTACGTATATTCTGAACATTTATTTATCAATGTATTCCAGCTCTTTGCCTCTCGTGAAATCAAAAGAATCCAATTACATCGCCCAGATTTGAGGAATCCTCGTCGAAATGGCTGTACCTCAAATGGCCAAAGATGCTAATCCAAGAGGATTCTTCTTTTACTGAAGATTAGTTTTTTTTTTTTAGAGATTGGGTTGAAAGATTTCTTCTGGGACTCAAGCTTGATATGAGAATCTATAATAAGAAAAAAATCTTCAAGATAAGATCATATTTAGCAATGTTTTTTAACTTCTGGTCTCCTGAGTGATTATCTGTTGTAAGGCCATAGTCAACGTTCAGGAGGAGATTAATAGAATCGCTGAATGCTGTGGTCCATTTGGATGAGGAAAGTGAAGACTAGAACACGGCTGATTCCACACTAGCCTGTTCAGTGATTCGATAACCTTGACGTATGCACGGTATGGCCATTGGACATGTGTCGGACCAGGAGGCTGTTGTTGGGTTCACTGCCTGAAGTATAGGAGCTCCATCTATGATTCCGTTATTCCTATGGTGAATCTGTATAAGACCGGTGATCTTAATAAAGCTGTGTTGTTGCCGTAATTCAATTTTTACAAAAAAAAAAAAAAAACTTTCCCCGTAAGCCTGATATATTTGCATCTTGATATTGAGACACAAGAGATCTCGTTAAGAGCTTCGTTTGTTCTTTGAATGTTTAAAATCAAATTTTTCCCTATGTATATTCCTTTCTATGACACAGGAGTTCTACCTAAGCTTCCTTTCTTCCTGTGGTGAATCTGTATAAGACCGGTGGTCTTAATAAAGCTGTGTTGTTGCCGTAATTCAATTTTAACAGAAAAAAAAAAAAAACTTTCCTCGTAAGCCTGATATATTTGCATCTTGATATTGAGACACAAGAGATCTCGTTAAGATTTAAGAGCTTCATTTGTTCTTTGAATGTTTAAAATCATTTTTTTCTCTTCTCTTTTAATAATAATTCTAATTGAACAATTTTGATATTTTTGTGTATGTGATTTATCTGTTGTAAATAAATATCATCAACGTTAACTTATGTTTTTGACATGATGCTGTTTAACAAAGATTCTGATGCCAAATTGATGATTTCAGGTTTGGGCGGTACCTCATTGACCATTGTCTACGGAGGTGGTATGACCCTAATTGGAGAAGGAATGAAAGCCAATAAGGCAATGACAGCCCGAATTATCTGTCAAGGAATTACCATATGTGGACTCGGATTTTTCGGATACTGGGGATCCCAAGGCTTCAAAAATGAAAAGCCAGTCCTCCCACCAAAACAACTACTCAAACTCAACGAACTAGATGAAGATGACGAAGAATAAAAACATGATTTTTTTTTAAATTCTCAAATTGAACAAACTCTCTCATTTATCTGTATTTAAAATATAATAAATACTTTGCTAACATATATATCTATATATGCTATAAATAAAGATGATTGAGATTTTCTACTTGAATTTAGATCATGTTGAGGATTATGGTATGGTAATGCAGTCGTGGTTGAAATCTTTAAAGTATGATAATGAAAAATAGTTTTGATCAGTAATTTAATTGAATTAAACGAATATATAAAAAAAGACATAATTTGATTAAGGTAATGCCTGGCTTAAGACGTAAGAATGAGGAAAACAAAAGATTATTTACATAATGTACAAAGGTTTTAGCCGGCCATCGGGAAACAACAACAATGAGTTTTTATAGGAGAAGCATGACCTCTGGTGGTCGATTTAACAGAGTATTTGGTTCTATGAAATACAATTTTAAATAGAATAATATTTTAACATAACATATATATGTATATGGAAAAACGAAAGAAAAAATAAAATATAAAAAAGGAGGGAACGGGCTAAATCAATGTTTAGTTGATTTCTGTTCCACCAGATGGCGCTCTGCCTTCTGTAAAGCACATTAGCTCCTGGTCAGGATATGCCATTTTATTTTTGATATATGTATATGTGAAGAGTATATATTATGACATATATATATGAAAATTCGAAACTATTATAGACGCATATGATTCATTAACCATGACGTATGATAATAAGAGAAAATTCTTCGTATATGACCATATTTAGCAATGTTTTTTAACTTCTGGTCTCCTGAGTGATTATCTGTTGTAAGGCCGCAGTCATTGTTCAAAGAAGATTAATAGAAAAGGCTGAATGCCGTTGTACATTTGGATGAGGAAAGTGAAAACTAGAACGCGGCTGATTCCATTAAAAGAATCATACATGTCTATAATAGTTTCGAATTTTAATAACAGATGGCACGCTAATACATCATAATATATATCTATATATATAAAAATGTTTGTTTGTATGTTTGTTTGTTTGTATGTCCGGTATACAAATTCGCAGTAGTTCACTAATTCAAACAAAAATTTCCATACATAGGTAAAAAAATACGGGGAAGACGATAGGCTATTTTAAAAATATATAAATCAATTATTAAAACTATATATTCAAATTATTCTACTTAGCTCACGAACAGCGCCCTCTATCAAATATTAGATTAAATTATGCTGATGCAAACAAATAGATAATGCTAATAACAAACAATTATAAAAAAAATCTTATCTAAATATATATCACTCTAAATATATATTTTTAAAATAGCCTATCGTTTTCCCCGTATTTTTTTACCTATGTATGGGAATTTTGGTTTGAATTAGTGAACTACTGCGAATTTGTATACCGGACATACAAACAAACAAACATACAAACATTGATTTTTATATTATACTAGACGGGTGACCCGGGCTTCGCCCCGGGATTGACCCGTGTGCATATCTACCCGAGTGATATATATTTAGATAAGATTTTTTTTTAATATAGACAAACAATGGTGTTTTGTTGGGATGAGTAAACAAACATGCCATTCTATTCTCATAGCAACTCTTTGACACCCCAAATTGATCTTTATCAGTGATAGTTGAATGATACAGTAGAACCTGTCTATAGCGTCCCCTCTTGGGACTCACCAAAATAGGGTGCTATAGAGAAGGGGTGCTATAGACAGGTCACTTTTAATGTAAATCGCATCGTACTACGTATTTAAAATCAGGCACTCTAGAGAGGGAGGCGCTATTTATAGGGGGTGCTATAGACAGGTTTAACTGTATAAATATACACCTATCCCCCGATTTACACGGTAGATACGTTCCTGAGAAAAACGTGTAAATCGGGGGATAGGTGTACACAGAAATAAAAATAAAATGCATTGACAGGTTAAAATATGGTGTCAGCACATAAGCTCGGGATTCCTCGTGAGATGTGTACACAGCGCATGTGTTCAATCACAGTAGCATTTAGTATAGTGCGATATAAAAAAAAAACTTATTTGGAAAACCGTGTAAAAGCGAAAACGTGTAAATCGCCTTTTGACACAATTTCTTACTGTTTCTTGAAATAAGAGATACCTTTCGGTCACGTTAGGTAGAGAACCAATTAGCAGATGAATAAAAAAATGGATACACTATAAACAAGATATTGTAGAACGAAATTTGACAATTATACCGCAAATGTTTCTTTTGAACGAAAAATCGAAATTTATTTTAAGGAGAAATAACGACTATTTCTGACCTTAGGGATGAAGTATGAAAGGATGAATAGTGAAGAGTAATGATAAACGGAAAAATAAAAGTGTCCAGGGATGGGAATCCAGGGATGGTAACATGGAAATCCCTGGACACTTTATTTTTCCGTTTATCATTACTCTTCACAATTCATTCTTTCATACTTCATCCCTAAGGTTAGAAATAATCGTTATTTCTCCTTAAAATAAATTTCGATTTTTTGTTCAAAAGAAACATTTGCGGTATAATTGTCAAATTTCATTCTACAATCATAAGTCGCATTATATTGTATTATAAAAACAAGATATTATTGAAGAGTTAGAAAACTATGTTTATAGAAGCTTTGTGTTTTTAGATGTGCGAGTTATTTTACCCACTGTCGTAGATATGTGTTTTCTACACAATCACTGCGTAACTTTAAAATGGAGAAAATATCACCATATCTCAATATGTCTTCTTTTTTTCTTATTTCCACTCAATCATATTAGGGTATCAAGCTTGTTGATGGTGTCTGCCGGGAATGAGTAGAGCTCATCAATGGATGAGTTTGACAACCATCATGACTAGGTGAAATAGAATGCGTCTGCCTTTGTCATTAAGACTGGGAGCACTACTCAGTAGCAGGTCGACTTAGCTCCAAAAGAAATGGCCGCCTCTGACATGAGGAACAGACACCATGTGCAGCCGCTCCCAACATGGAATACAAACGCTGCTCATCCTGCATCCCTGGATTAGGAGCCCTACAGGGTACTATCAGCCAGGCCAGCTGAGCCCAGGTTTTTTAGTGAGCTTGTTACTGCTCCCCCTCCTCCTTTTTCATCCGGGCTTGGTACCGGCAAAGATGGCGTTTCTCAATAAGTAAAAAATAAGAGTACAAAAGTGAAATTGTATTGGGATCAGGTAGATAAATTAGGTAAGAGACATCTTAAGTCGTGCAAACTAAAAGTTGATGAAACAAATCAATGGTTAGATGATATTTTGATGCATCAATGTACCATCTGTTATAAGAATTTCAAACTATTTTAGATGCCTATGCTTCTTTAATTATAATTAGGGATCCATCACAAATGATAAAATCAATGATAAATTAATGGAAGAGCCTGTCTCATCAGTGGTGAACCCTCCCAGCGGTTAAAATAACAAACCGCTTGTAAACGAGGTTTTACTGGCGGTTAGTAACATGCAGCTAGGGTTTGACACACTTTACACTTCCATATGTGTAATTAGGAATCCATCACAAATGATAAAATCAATGATAAATTAATGGAAGGGCCTGGCTCATCAGTGGTGAACCCTCCCAGTGATTAAAATAGCGAAACCGCTTGTAAACGAGGTTTTACTGGCGATCTGTAACATGCAGCTAGGGTTTGACACACTTTACATTTCCATATGTGTAATTAGGGATCCATCACAAATGATAAAATCAATGATAAATTAATGGAAGGGCCTGGCTCATCAGTGGTGAACCCTCCCAGCGGTTAAAATGGCGAAACCGCTTGTAAACGAGGTTTTACTGGCGGTTAGTAACATGCAGCTAGGGTTTGACACACTTTACATTTCCATATGTGTAATTAGGGATCCATCACAAATGATAAAATCAATGATAAATTAATGGAAGGGCCTGGCTCATCAGTGGTGAACCCTCCCAGCGGTTAAAATGGCGAAACCGCTTGTAAACCAGGTTTTATTGGCGGTTAGTAACATGCAGCTAGGGTTTGACACACTTTATACTTCCATAAGTGTAATTAGGGATCCATCACAAATGATAAAATCAATGATAAATTAATGGAAGGGCCTGGCTCATCAGTGGTGAACCCTCCCAGCGGTTAAAATAGCGAAACCGCCTGTAAACGAGGTTTTACTGGCGATCTGTAACATGCAGCTAGGGTTTGACACACTTTACCCTTCCATATGTGTAATTAGGGATCCATCACATGTGTTGCTATGTCTCGTTATATTAATTAAGCCTATTTTCCTCTCCTTTGTTTTTTCTTTAGTAGTGTAATCTATATCTATAAATTGTTGCAGCTTTGCAGGGTCGTCGACCTTGGTTTCCTCCTTCTTGGTGTTATACACCGAGCGGGTTTCCATACTCAAAGCTAATAAAGAAAAGTAAATAAAAGTAAATTACCTTTTGTTCTTTGTACACTTTTAGATTGGTGCACTATGATGTTGGTTCGTTTAGATTAAAATGGTCTCAAGCAAAGGTGACAATATATATATTTAAAGAGGATAAACTTTGTATACAAAATAGCAATAGAATGACCATATTTGACTTTTCAACTTAGACCACACACAATCTCAGCTCTTTCTGAATAATGAGTATCCTCATTAAAGCTTTTTATATAGGTAGCTATTTTGCATATACATTTAAACAGATATTTTATTTGAATTATAAATATTAAGGAAATATTAAACATCAAAACCGCATTATACAAATATATAAATATTGATATACAATATTCCCCCCGGAATATTTACATACTTTTTGTTCTTTTTTTTTCATAGATTACATTAGGCCTAGCGCAAATTACCTTTCACTAACACCATTTAAAGTTATTGTGTTTATTTATTCGTTGTCTTCCTCATAGGTAGTGATCCTCAGTCTTCATCTAGGTCCTCTCTCGCTGGGAGGGATGATGATAATCTATATAATCTGTTTTAAATAAATATTAAATATAATTATAATTGTATCTAATTCTGCTCTCTCCTCAAAGCTTATGTCCATAGTTCATCTAAAATATCCATTCCAAGAGTAGCATCAGTATCACTATAAAAGGAAGATCGAAAAATGCAATATAACAGCGGTATGGTAGATTAAACTGGCGAAACCGCTGGGAGGGTTCACCGCTGATGAGCCAGGCCCTCCCATTAATTTTTCCATTGCAGTAAGGGCAGTGGAAATTGTTTAATTTAAAAAAGAATCTTACGCTTCTAAAATAGTTTCTAATTTTCATAACAGATGGCGCGCTAGTGCATCATAATATAAATATTAAATATCATAGAATATTCTGAATAAATGTAGGGCGCATTAAATTGATGCAACAATATATAAAAATGAATGTCTGTCTGTGCTCGATAGATTCAAAAACCATACATCCAATCGCCGTGAAACTTTAGGAAGTTGTTTACTATACTACCGGGAAGGTTTCTGGTTTGAATTTGATTTGAAATAAATATTCATTGCAATTTTATTTGCAATTTTTCTACTTTCACTCGCAAGCAGCGCCTCTCGCGGTATCTGGTGAAATTACACCGCAAGCAGCGCCTCTCGCGGCATCTGGTGAAATTACATTTAGAAATTATAAAAATGCTAAAATGTGTTCCAAGTGTTTGCAATATTGTGAAGAAGGATGTTTATTTTACCATCAACTATGTATATCTATGTTTTGTACATATTGTAAAGATTTGGCCAGGATTTCAGAGTAAAATTAGGGGAAGATGAGGGGAGGGATGGTAGCGGGGGAGGCAGGCGCCAGAAATAGCATTCCTGATAACATCTGCGGCAAGGATCCTTCTGACGGGGAAGTTGAAGGCAAGTCCCAATCATTGTATTCCTTATGTTAAGTGAGACATATAATAAAGCGCTAACTTTAGCTGCATACCTTCGAACTCACGTGTGTATCTTTGTGACATCTTGAGTAGACAAAGTACACAAACAACGTACGGGTACGTACGTACTGGGTACGACGTAAAAATATGTTATATTCAAATGACATATATGTAGGGATAAAGATTATAGAATGAAGAATGAACTAGTTGTTTGTGAACTTAACGATTTGATTTCCGATAAAAAATCATATTTCAAGTTCAATTCATTTTGTAAATACATTCTAAACTTTCTACAAAATCTGGATCTCTAAGGTTTTCATGTGTTGAATAATGTAAATAACTTATGTAAATAAACTTTTCTCCTTGTTTGGCGCAAGTATCCCTTGTGGGATATAGCGCTTTAGAAATAAAATAATTGTAATTGTAATTAATAAATGTTTTAGGTATCAAAACTGTCTTTTTGTTCAAACACAGCAACGTGTGGTACAGCTAGGTGGAGCAGAGTATCAAACATAAAGTTATCTTGACAAGTATAGATTCAGTAGGGATTGGAAGTTTGCTAGAATCGTTTTAACAAATGTTTGTTAGGCAAACTTTTACTCGGGTAAAAACCGGGAGAAGCCGGGTACATTCACTAGTAAGTTCATAAGACCCACTGATGACTTACTGAATTAGACGAATTCTCTGGAATGTTCAATAGGTGTCTTAACCCTTCCAAGTTAAAACTGACAACAATGATTCTATCATAAACTGTTGTCTTTGGGGAAGTCATCAGAACATCTAGAATATAGAATAAATTAATTAAAATAATGAAACAGATTTCTGGAGATGAGTTTCTTTTGATTTTATTAGTACATTCTTAAGCTTTCGTGCATTTACGCTCTACGAAGCCGGGTACATTCGCTAAATACAGTTATTCACAAATGTTAGTTTGTGGCAAGATACTATTCCTTCAACTTCAAATTACCGAGGGGACAAATTAATACTGATTTTATTCAACTTATCGAGTATTTTTAGAGGGACCGGGAAAAAATTTCAAATTATCAAGAGTATAGACAAGTATAGATTCAGTAAGGATTGGATGTTTGCTAGAATCGTTTTAACAAATGTTCGTTAGGCAAACTCGAGTAAAAACCGGGCGAAGCCGGGTACATTCGCTAGTTACTTATAAATAAACTTGCAATGAATTAGCAAGAAAATGTAACCTGTTTTGATGCAAATATAACGAGTATGGGTTTAGACGCGTTAATGTATGTAAGTATATATATAAAGAAAAGCCAACCACCTACGCGTTTTGGGCTGTTGGCCCTCGTCAGCGTGGTACAGTTTGTAACTCTACGACCAAAACCACACAGATTTGCACTGTAAATAAAGGTCACTGTAATATCTTTCAGAGTTATTGTCTGAATCCCGATATACATGCTAAAAGGTACAACTTCCTTCAGTTTTGTTCATGAGTGTGTCTTCAATAAAGGTCACTGTAATATCTTTCAGAGTTATTGTCTGAATCCCGATATACATGCTAAAAGGTACAACTTCCTTCAGTTTTGTTCATGAGTGTGTCTTCAATAAAGGTCACTGTAATATCTTTCAGAGTTATTGTCTGAACCCCGATATACATGTTAAAAGGTACAACTTCCTTCAGTTTTGTTCATGAGTGTGTCTTCAATAAAGGTCACTGTAATATCTTTCAGAGTTATTGTCTGAATCTAGATATACATGTTAAAAGGTACAACTTCCTTCAGTTTTGTTCATGAGTGTGTCTTCAATAAAGGTCACTGTAATATCTTTCAGAGTTATTGTCTGAATCTAGATATACATGTTAAAAGGTACAACTTCCTTCAGTTTTGTTCATGAGTGTGTCTTCAATAAAGATCACTGTAATATCTTTCAGAGTTATTGTCTGAATCCCGATATACATGCTGAGAGGTACAACTTCCTTAAGTTTTGTCCATGAGTGTGTCTTCGAAAAAGGTCACTGTAATATCTTTCAGAGTTATTGTCTGAATCCCGATATACATGCTAAAAGGTACAACTTCCTTAAGTTTTGTTCATGAGTGTGTCTTCAATAAAGGTCACTGTAATATCTTTCAGAGTTATTGTCTGAATCCCGATATACATGCTAAAAGGTACAACTTCCTTCAGTTTTGTTCATGAGTGTGTCTTCAATAAAGATCACTGTAATATCTTTCAGAGTTATTGTCTGAACCCCGATATACATGTTAAAAGGTACAACTTCCTTCAGTTTTGTTCATGAGTGTGTCTTCAATAAAGATCACTGTAATATCTTTCAGAGTTATTGTCTGAATCCCGATATACATGCTGAGAGGTACAACTTCCTTAAGTTTTGTCCATGAGTGTGTCTTCAATAAAGGTCACTGTAATATCTTTCAGAGTTATTGTCTGAATCCCGATATACATGCTAAAAGGTACAACTTCCTTAAAATTTGTTCATGAATCTAATTTTATATAGATAAATAAGTGGCACTCAAAAGTCTATCTCTTGAAATAACAACCATACTGTGTGTTTCTTCTAGTCATCTTCTTTTTCATTCTAAAACGATATTCTACGTTTCTCTGATAAACCGTAGAACTTTTAGATAAGTTAGAGAAAAAAGATATTTATTCCATCTGGTATTTGATAAGTTGATTAAAGGCAAAGATAATATTTATTGCCGTCAGTGTATCTGAGAGTTTTGATGACAGTATTAAACGTTACGTAATACCTTTTTCTTGGTACAGAAAGATAGCGGTGTTCATAACTTCCTGTTACGTCATACCCAGATGCTGTTCGTGTTCTTTGTCTAATCAGGGTGCCACAAAGATACACATGTGAGTTCGAAATCATCGGAAGATCCCCTGACCTCCAGTCTGGGATCTTCGGGACTGGTCTGGTGGACTGGCCATCCTCGCATCGTCCAAATCAAGAATTTATCGACACTTCATGCAGGTCGGGCTGGGCGAAGCCATCGAGGACCCCGTCATAGCCTGGAGACGGACCCTATCGCGGTGGGGAAGAACATCATCATTGTAAATAATCCTTTCCTAATCTTTTTACCGTGTAAATATTGACCGAGTTGTCAATAAAAGTGTTTTAATTGTCAATTGTCACGTGAGTTCGAAGGGATTCAGCTAAAGTTATCGCTTTATTAAACGTGGCACTGAGCAGAAGCAATACAATAAGTGGGACTTGCTTTCAACCTCCTCGTCAAAAGAATCCTTGGCGGACGGGTTACACTTGCATCGCCCGCTTAGGTCCATCTGGGGACTTTTCCGGGCTCATCTGAAGAAGGTTCAGTGGTGGGTCTGGTGAGGAGAGCAAGTCAAGAGGTGAGTCCTGGATATGTACAGGTTATAGATACTGTAGTGAGCAGATAGTTAAAGAAAGGTTATGGAAGTATAAATTGGAAGGGTACATTACAGTTATAATACAGCTACAAGTTCATGGGCAGCCAGGGGAATGATGAGGGGATTTAATTATTTTATTTATTTACTTATTTATTTTTATTTATTTATGGCGTCGTGGATGTCACTCTTGTGAAACGTTCAGCTTCACACTGTACATATCTAGCCTGGACTACACCGGCTTATAGGCCACTCCGATGTTAGGCTTTCCTGGCACCGTCTTGCAGGATCATCCACACGCAGGGAGGCAACTCGTCGCGTCTTCTACTCGCCGCAGATGTCACCAGACTCTGTCCTCCCCCACACAGGAATGCTGTTTTTAGCGCCTGTTCCCCTCACACATATCAGCTTAAGTCCATCCATCTTTCCCCAACTTTACTCTGGAATCTTGGACTCTTGGATAGCTATTCATCCATTTTACAATATCATAAGCCATAAGAAATAAAGCCTTTAAACACGAACGCAACGTGCCATCCTCTAAGGCAAGGGTCTCCAAACTTTCCAGCCTTAGGGCCATACTGATGGGGTCTTTCCAGCCTTAGGGCCATACTGATTACTCCAGTAAGTTCCGAGGGCCAAGATGGCAACACTGCATATTATTAATTTTCCTGTATTAATTGTTATGTTTATTTGTTATTAAATGTTATTATTAATTGTTGCTTTTGTGTGTGATTTAGCAGAATGGAAAAGAAGCGAAAAATTGATAGTGAATGCAGAAAATTCAAAGATCAGTGGAACATTCAGTATTTCGTAATTGAGTCAAGTAACAAGGCGCTATGTTTGATTTGCAATGAAAGCATAGCCGTTCTCAAAGAATATAACATGAAACGTCATTATGAAACAAAACATTCTCAAAATTACTCAAAATATACAGGAATTGTGCGGGCAGAAAAATTCGAAGCTTTGAAGCGCGGATTGAAATCGCAGCAATCTTTATTTACAAAAGTCAAAACTGAACAAGAGGCGGCAACTCGTGCCAGCTTTCGTGTGGCTCTTGAAATTGCAAAACGTGGAAAACCATTCACCGATGGAGAAATGATCAAGGAATGCATAATTGCAGTAGTCGAAGAAATGTGCCCTGAAAAGGTAAATTTATTAAAAACTGTCAGTATGTCAGCAAACACTGTGGCTCGAAGGGTAGAAAACATCGCTGAAAATATATCCTCTCAACTGTTCGACAAAAATGGACATGTTGAGTGGTTTTCTTTGGCCTTGGATGAGTCAACGGATGTGTCAGATACTGCTCAGGTGTTGATTTATATTAGAGGAGTAGATAAAAGCTATGAAGTGCACGAAGAACTTCTTGATATGTATAGTATTCATGGCACAACTACTGGTACCGATATTTTTAAAGGAGTTGAAATGGCCATTAATAAAAAGAACCTTCGATGGAAAAACTTGAAATGTATTACAACTGATGGAGGCAAAAACATGAGTGGGAAAGATAAAGGAGTGGTCGCTCTTGTGTCAAAGGCTGTAGAAAATGACGGCGGCTCAAAACCATTAGTCTTACATTGTATCATTCATCAACAGTCTTTGTGCGGAAAATGTTTGGATATGTCTCTGACGTTCTGAAACCAGTCATATCAACTGTTAATTTCATCAGATCTTTTGGGCTGAATCACCGACAATTCCGACAATTTATTGCAGAGATTGGAGAAACAGACTTACCTTATCATACTGCCGTACGCTGGCTTAGTTGTGGGAAAGTCCTTCAGCACTTTTTTGAACTTCGAGCAGTGATCGAAATTTTTTTGAATGAAAAGCACCGCCCTCTTACTGAATTACAAAACAACGCATGGCTATGGAAGTTAGCATTCTATGTTGATTTGACAAAACATGTGAACGAACTGAATTTGAGATTGCAAGGAGAAAACCAGCATCTTCCTGATTTATACACTAATATCAAGTCATTCCGGATGAAATTGATGCTGTTTCAATCACAACTACGAAGTAAATGTTTTTCACATTTTAAAACATGTGAAATATTCAGCCACACTACTGAGACTGAGTTTCCTATCGATTTTGCAATCGAAACTTTGAGTGCTTTGAAGATAAATTTTGATACTCGTTTCTCGGACTTTGATGTCATTGCGAATCAAATTAAGATTTTTCAGAATCCTTTTGATGCTGACATTGAAACCCTAGCCCCGGAACTTCAAATGGAAATGATTGATCTTCAGTGCAGTGATATAATTAAGAACAAATATGAAAACTCATCTTTGTTGGAATTTTATAAGAGTCTTCCACTGACACAATTTGATAATTTGCATAAATTTGCTCGTGGGCTGTTTTCCGTTTTTGGTACTACTTATTTGTGTGAGAAAACCTTCTCCAAAATGAAGTACACAAAAAAATGTATACAGATCTAAATTAACTGACGAGCATCTTAAATCTCTTTTAATAATTGGTACAAGTAAAATTAGTCCACAACTACAAACTATTGTCGGTGGAAAATCTCAATTACATACATCTCATTAGCATTTCATATGTCATGTTATAAGGTATGTGTTGTTCATTACTTACAATGTATAAAATGTAAGTTGGATTCATTTCAATAATTTGTTAGTTATTATATGCTGAAGTTAAATTTACTGCATAAATTATACATGTCTTTACTCATTACCATTCTGTGTGTGTTTCTTTATCCAACTTATCACAAACATTTTATTTGCTATAAAAAAATATTTGTTCTCTAAAAGGAGTTTTCAAGTATGTCTCCGCGGGCCGGACAAAATCTGTCTGCGGGCCGGATGTGGCCCTCGGGCCGTAGTTTGGAGACCCCTGCTCTAAGGTAGCGACACTCTATTTGCACTTCTACAAACTAAGACGGCTCTTCCAATCAAGTATTTTCTACCAGAGAGATTTTTTTTACATCATACACAAGTCAATGGTGGTATTATATAATAATCATAAAAAGAAGAATAAGAGTAAACTATATACAGTTAGGTAAAGTCCAGGAGACAACGACAAAGAGTCCAGACAGTAAGTCACGTTCTCCCCTTATCTCAAGGCTCAGAAAGAACCTGAGTATTGATGACTTGGCAGACGCGAGGATGGCGTTGTCATCCAGCCCTTGACCGAAGAGCCAGTAGCCCTGCAGGTCGGGTGTATGATGTTGAAGGCCTCGCGTATGAGGGGTCTGATGGAGCTGCAGGACCAGTGGCCAACGTCAGGTCACTAGAGCCACAGGCGATACAAGTCTCTCGAGTAGAGGTCGGATGTGCAAGGATGGGTAAGCGCGTGCGAGAGAGAGAGAGAGAGAGTGGCTGGGTCAGATCAATAATCCTGCTGACTCTCCGTGATTTGCATAATGAGATAGTGATATCTACACATCAATCGGACAACCGTTGTTCTACAAATTGTAACTATATATCATTTATATTATCGATGTATTGGGATGGTGGTGACATTATGTAGGTAGGTATGTCGACATCATGGAAGTAGAGGCGCAGGTGGGCGTAGTGGAACAGGTTTGTAGAAATCCTTCGTTACTTCGTCAACTGGCAATCAAACAGATGTCGCTGGGGAGTTTTGTTCTTCTGATGTGTAAGGTAGGTACTGTATATCCTGCTATAGTTGGTTGATATATTCACTTTATTTAACTATAAAACCAAAGCGCGATGTCCTACTAAAGACACTAGTGCGCCCAATGAAAAATAAAAACAATAGAAAGATAGAGAAAACGAAAAAAAATATATATATATTTATATATATATAAACCACTCTTTCACCGACCCCAGCCATACCTTTTATATCATAAGCCACAAGAAATAAAACCAATAAACACGAGCGTAACGTGTAATCCTTTAAGGTAGTGAAACTACTTTGCATATCTACAAGTCAAGATGTATCTTATAATCAAGTCTTATCTACCAGAGAGAGCGAGATTGAAACTACTTTTATTGTATCTAAACATATACAGTTCAACCTGTCTATAGCGCCCCCTCTAAATAGCGCCTCCCTCTCTATAGCGCCCGATTTTAAATACGTAGTACGATGCGATTTACATTAAAAGTGACCTGTCTATAGCACTCCCTCTCTATAGCACCCTTTTTTGGTGAGTCCAAGAGGGAGCGCTATAGACAGGTTTAACTGTATGTAGTATGATGCGATTTACATTAAAATTGACCTGTCTATAGCATCCCCTCTCTATAGCATCCTATTTTGGTGAGTTCCAAGAGGGGGCGCTATAGACAGGTTTAACTGTAAGTAGTACGATGTGATTTACATTAAAAGTGACCTGTCTATAGCACCCCCTCTCTATAGCACCCTATTTTGGTGAGTCCCAAGAGGGAGCGCTATAGACAGGTTTAACTGTATGTAGCACGATGCGATTTACATTAAAAGTGACCTGTCTATAGCACCCCCTCTCTATAGCACCCTATTTTGGTGAGTCCCAAGAGGGGGCGCTATAGACAGGTTTAACTGTATGTAGTACGATGCGATTTACATTAAAAGTGACCTGTCTATAGCACTCCCTCTCTATAGCACCTTATTTTGGTGAGTCCAAGAGGGAGCGCTATAGACAGGTTTAACTGTATGTAGTACGATGCGATTTACATTAAAAGTGACCTGTCTATAGCACTCCCTCTCTATAGCACCTTATTTTGGTGAGTCCAAGAGGGGGCGCTATAGACAGGTTTAACTGTATGTAGTACGATGCGATTTACATTAAAAGTGACCTGTCTATAGCACCTCCTCTCTATAGCACCCTATTTTGGTGAGTCCCAAGAGGGGGGCGTTATAGACAGGTTTAACTGTATGTAGTACGATGTGATTTACATTAAAAGTGACCTGTCTATAGCACCCCCTCTCTATAGCACCATATTTTGGTGATTCCCAAGAGGGGGCGCTATAGACAGGTTTAACTGTATGTAGTACGATGCGATTTATATTAAAAGTGACCTGTCTATAGCACCCCCTCTCTATAGCACCATATTTTGGTGATTCCCAAGAGGGGGCGCTTTAGACAGGTTTACCTGTATGTAGTACGATGCGATTTACATTAAAAGTGACCTGTCTATAGCACCCCCTCTCTATAGCACCCTATTTTGGTGAGTCCCAAGAGGGGGCGCTATAGACAGGTTTAACTGTATGTATTACGATGCGTTTTACATTAAAAGTGACCTGTCTATAGCACCCCCTCTCTATAGCATCCTATATTAGTGAGTCCCAAGAGGGGGCGCTATAGACAGGTTTAACTGTATGTATTACAATGCGTTTTACATTAAAAGTGACCTGTCTATAGCACCCCCTCTCTATAGCACCCTATTCTGGTGATTCCCAAGTGGGAGCGCTATAGACAGGTTTAACTGTATGTATTACAATGCGTTTTACATTAAAAGTGACCTGTCTATAGCACCCCCTCTCTATAGCACCCTATTTTGGTGTGTCCCAAGAGGGGGCGCTATAGACAGGTTTAACTGTATATACACAAAGGAAATTACAATATTCTTGAAATAAGTTTCTAAATAAGCATCCTATATATAGAATTTAAATTTAAATCAAAGAAAAAACTATAACAATATATTAGTTATAAAACAATACTTAAAGTTTCACCGCATAAGTTTCTTTTCTGTGAAAAATCAATATTTATTTCAAAGAGAAATATTTACTATTTCTAACTTTTTTGGATGAAGTATGAAAGGGTGAAAATATGAGGAGTAATGGCGAACGGAAAAATAAAAGTGTCCAGGGGCGGGAATCGAACCCACAACGTTCCGCCTACCGGGCAGATGCCATGTCCACTAGGCTACCCTGGACGTATTTTTCCGTTCGTAAATAATACTTAAAGTAACTTACAATACATTATAAAGGACTGCGGCGTGTGATTATAAAACAATACTTAAAGTTTCACCGCATAAGTTTCTTTTCTGTGAAAAATCAATATTTATTTCAAAGAGAAATATTTACTATTTCTAACTTTTTTGGATGAAGTATGAAAGGGTGAAAATATGAAGAGTAATGGCGAACGGAAAAATAAAAGTGTCCAGGGGCGGGAATCGAACCCACAACGTTCCGCCTACCGGGCAGATGCCATGTCCACTAGTAAAGTTCACTGTAATATCTTTCAGAGTTATTGTCTTAATCCCGATATACATGCTAAAAAGTACAACTTCCTTAAGTTTTGTCCATGAGGGTGTCTTTAATAAAGGTCTCTGTAATATCTTTCAGAGTTATTGTGTTAATCCAGATATACATGCTAAAAGGTACAACTTCCCTTAATGTATACATGTAAATATATATAAATACTCTAATACAACAACAAGAAACTTTATTAAGACCTTTTAGTCTTATACAGATTCTCCAACTACAGAAACTTATGCGGTGAAACTTTAAGTATTGTTTTATAATCACACGCCGCAGTCCTTTATAATATATTAGTTATTCAAATTAAAGATACTTCGGCCAGTAAAATCTTTTTAATACCTCGACGTTTCAACAAAAATCTTTTGTCCTCGTCATGAGCGAACAAAAATGAAAACATTTGGCAAAGCGTTAAAAATTATTTAAGAGAATTAAAAAAGGAGAATGATTTTTAACGATTTGCTGAATGTTTTAATTTTTTTTTTTTTGCTCCTGACGAGAACAAAAGATTTTTGTTGATACGTCGAGATAATAAACAAGATTTACTGTCCGAAATATCTTTAATTTTAAGAACTATGAATGCCGGCCAGGCAGCCTTTATCTTTACGATAACCATAAATGTATAACTGGCTAAATACTTGCGCCGTAGCTTTACTTCTAAATATTTTAAATTTTATAAAGCTGTGAGTGATATTTGAAATAACTTAATAAATCCGGTGGGTACTACTGAACAACTGGCTGTATGGATTAATCAAGTAACCATTAGGACTTCATATTTCGACCTTAAACAACCTTCTACCTTTGATCCATCTATGTATGGAACTGTATAGATGTCTGATAATTATGTATATTTCTGTCAATTCTAATAATTATTGTTATTTAAGTAAAAGAACGGCTTGTTATCAACTGCTTGTATATAAGTTTATGCTAAGCTCTTCCTTTCTCTTTCCCCATTATTTGATACATTGTAGATAACATTGATTACAGGTACTATTACTGTTATTTCTGTATATACCCTACATTTCTGAGCTTGGAGAATCTGTATAAGACTAAAAGGTCTTAATAAAGTTTCTTGTTGTTGTATTAGAGTATTTATATATATTTACATGTATACATTAAGGGAAGTTGTACCTTTTAGCATGTATATCTGGATTAAGACAATAACTCTGAAAGATATTACAGAGACCTTTATTAAAGACACACTCATGGACAAAACTTAAGGAAGTTGTACCTTTTAGCATGTATATCGGGATTCAGGCAATAACTCTGAAAGATATTACAGAGACCTTTATTAAAGACACACTCGTGGACAAAATTTAAGGAAGTTGTACTTTTTAGCATGTATATCGGGATTCAGACAATAACTCTGAAAGATATTACAGTGACCTTTATTGAAGACACACTCATGGACAAAACTTAAGGAAGTTCTACTTTTTAGCATGTATATCGGGATTAAGACAATAACTCTGAAAGATATTACAGTGACCTTTATTGAAGACAAACTCATGGACAAAACTTAAGGAAGTTGTACCTTTTAGCATGTATATCGGGATTCAGGCAATAACTCTGAAAGATATTACAGAGACCTTTATTAAAGACACACTCGTGGACAAAATTTAAGGAAGTTGTACTTTTTAGCATGTATATCGGGATTAAGACAATAACTCTGAAAGATATTGCAGTGAACTTTATTGAAGACACACTCATGGACAAAACTTAAGGAAGTTCTACTTTTTAGCATGTATATCGGGATTAAGACAATAACTCTGAAAGATATTACAGTGACCTTTATTGAAGACACACTCATGGACAAAACTTAAGGAAGTTGTACTTTTTATCATGTATATCGGGATTAAGACAATAACTCTGAAAGATATTACAGTGAACTTTATTGAAGACACACTCATGGACAAAACTTAAGGAAGTTGTACTTTTTAGCATGTATATCGGGATTAAGACAATAACTCTGAAAGATATTACAGTGAACTTTATTGAAGACACAATCATGGACAAAACTTAAGGACGTTGTACCTTTTAGCATGTATATCGGGATTAAGACAATAACTCTGAAAGATATTACAGTGACCTTTATTGAAGACACACTCATGGACAAAACTTAAGGAAGTTGTACTTTTTAGCATGTATATCGGGATTAAGACAATAACTCTGAAAGATATTACAGTGACCTTTATTGAAGACACACTCATGGACAAAACTTAAGGAAGTTGTACCTTTTAGCATGTATATCTGGATTCAGACAATAACTCTGAAAGATATTACAGTGAACTTTATTGAAGACACACTCATGTACAAAACTTAAGGAAGTTGTACCTTTTAGCATGTATATCGGGATTCAGACAATAACTCTGAAAGATATTTGATACACAATAACCTTTATTGAAGACACACGAGATAACCAAGTGTGAACATAATTGCTCTGTCTCCTTCAAAGAAAGCAGACAACTGGCGTCATCACATAATTACTACTTCCTTTAAGTTTTTTCCATGAATGTAAATTATGTTTATGTCAAACCAGTTTTTTTAAATTTATTCTTTAAATTAATCACAGATGTTTTAAATTGAATTCGCTCTAAACAAATTTCGTGATATGGTTTTATGGACTAATAACCAAAGTAAAAGATTTTCGAGCTCAAAGAAAGTAGCAAATAGGCAGACCACAATGTACTGTAGCAAAGTACGAAGTTACTATACGCCACTAAGGATAGTCTAAACCATTAGTTTTCGAGCGCTATGACCCGAGATCAAATCCTGCATTGGGCACTTTTTTCTAATAAAAAAATGCTCCAATGACCCCTGATTCTTACAAAAATCCAACCTCACCAACGAGTACAAATAACCAAACAGGGCTCTGGCACATTTGTAAGTGCAAAAGTCGAACTGCTTATTACATATGTAGACATGTGATGAACTTACAGTAAAAACCGTCGCTAACTTCCCACTAATATTATCATGGTCTATACAGAATGTATTAGGGATAATAATAATTAATAAAAGGTTAGATTCTCCAGGCCGCTTAGTAAAAAAAAATTACGAGATTGTTTTAATTTATAATACAATATAATGCGGCTTAAGATTGAATTTTATTTTTCCATTTATCATTACTCTTCACAATTCATCCATTCATACTTCATTCCTAAGGTTAGAAATAATCGTTATTTCTCCTTAAAAAATAAATTTCGATTTTTCGTTTAAAAGAAACACATGCGAGATAATTATCATATGTGTCAATTTGTTATATTGAAGGAAGAGTTCTCACTGATTGGTGTAGAGATGTCAGCCAATGGTGTGTTGCGTTGATAGATAAGGTGACATTGTTGGCGACATGTGGAGGGCCGTGGTGTTGCTGTTACTGTCGAGCTGTGCGGGAGCAAAAGTCCTGTTAATCTCTTTGGATGGATTCCGATGGGATTATCCAGATATCTTCTCCCTGCCTGCCTTCAGGGAACTGTCACAGCGGGGAGTCCGTGCATCTCAAGGCATGCAAGCTGCCTTCGTGACTCTCACAGTTCCCAATCATGTCACTCTCAGTACTGGTAAGTCTTTCTTAACTATTTTGCTTTGAAATATATTTATTTATGGGGCTGCTATCCAGAATGGATGAATTTTGAGTCCCAAAAAGAACGTAAAAAAAGGGTAATGGCCTACAGAACCCGGTGTTCCCAGGTGATCACCCTCCCAAGTACTGACCGACATTGTTTAACTTCAGTGATCGGAAGAGAACCGATGTTTTCAATATGGTATGGCCGTAGGCTTTTTTTTTGCTTATCCATAGATACACGTGATACAGGCCATGATAACTATGTTATGTAAAAGTAGGCGACTGCTTTTACTGTAAGTACACCACATGTCTACACATGTGAAAATCAGTTCGACTTTTACACTTACAAATGTGTCAGATCCCCGTTTTGGTTATTTGCACTCGCTGGTCGGGTTGGAATTTTGCAAGAATCGATGGCCATTTGAGCGTTTTTTTTAATTAGAAAAAAGTGCTCAATGTGAGATTCAATACTGGGTCATAGCGATCGAAAACCAATAGCTTAGATCATCCTTCCACCGACCCTTTATTATTCAAACTTTGTTAAATTGTTATAGATGAAGGTGACTGAAACATGTAAACCAACAGTTTTAGACCATCCTTCCAACGACCTCCAATCCATAAAATGATATTAGACAATTGTAAATTGAAGCTTAAAGAGAGCATAGTGTGATGTTAGCTCATTCAAACATAGCATTTTACATCTGAACATTCTAAGGTTGATGGTACATGTACAAATTTCCTATTGACCCGTCATGTTCAACTGGTCAAACATAGAGGAAAATTTTACATATATCCGCGTTAAAAAATCAGATAACAACAAAAAAAAAACAGTTAGTCATCAATTAGAACTAATAGATTAAACACACTCATGGACGAAACTTGTGAAAGTAGAACATCTTTGATGTCGCCGGTCGTTTATTATTTTAAGGAGAGAGAGGCAATTTTGTTCACATTTGATAATATCTTTCAGAGTTATTGTCTGAATCCCGATATACATGCTAAAAGGTACAACTTCCTTAAGTTTTGTCCATGTGTATGTATCCAATAAAGGTCACTGTAATATCTTTCAGAGTTATTGTCTGAATCCCGATATACATGCTAAAAGGTACAACTTCCTTAAGTTTTGTCCATGTGTATGTATTCAATAAAGGTCACTGTAATATCTGTCAGAGTTAGTGTCTGAATCCCGATATACATGCTAAAAGGTACAACTTCCTTAAGTTTTGTCCATGTGTATGTATTCAATAAAGGTCACTGTAATATCTGTCAGAGTTAGTGTCTGAATCCCGATATACATGCTAAAAGGTACAACTTCCTTAAGTTTTGTCCATGTGTATGTATTCAATAAAGGTCACTGTAATATCTGTCAGAGTTAGTGTCTGAATCCCGATATACATGCTAAAAGGTACAACTTCCTTAAGTTTTGTCCATGTGTATGTATTCAATAAAGGTCACTGTAATATCTTTCAGAGTTATTGTCTGAATCCCGATATACATGCTAAAAGGTACAACTTCCTTAAGTTTTGTCCATGTGTATGTATTCAATAAAGGTCACTGTAATATCTGTCAGAGTTAGTGTCTGAATCCTGATATACATGCTAAAAGGTACAATTTCCTTAAGTTTTGTCCATGAGTGTATCTTCAATAAAGGTCACTGTAATATCTTTCAGAGTTATTGTCTGAATCCCGATATACATGCTAAAAGGTACAACTTCCTTAAGTTTTGTCCATGTGTATGTATTCAATAAAGGTCACTGTAATATCTGTCAGAGTTAGTGTCTGAATCCTGATATACATGCTAAAAGGTACAATTTCCTTAAGTTTTGTCCATGAGTGTATCTTCAATAAAGGTCACTGTAATATCTTTCAGAGTTATTGTCTGAATCCCGATATACATGCTAAAAGATACAACTTCCTTAAGTTTTGTCCATGAGTGTATCTTCAATAAAGGTCACTGTAATATCTTTCAGAGTTATTGTCTGAATCCCGATATACATGCTAAAAGGTACAACTTCCTTAAGTTTTGTCCATAAGTGTGTCTTCAATAAAGGTCACTGTAATATCTGTCAGAGTTAGTGTCTGAATCCTGATATACATGCTAAAAGGTACAACTTCCTTAAGGTTTGTCTATGAATGTAGATTCAAAAGATTTTATACTTAAATTTTTCTGGATGGTTTTTCAAAGAACTTCTTTGTTCTGTAGAACCATTCGTAATCTTTCAAACAATATACCATTCTAACCAAACAATCTATGGTGGTTCTGTATCAGCAGACATGTTAGGATTACTTAAGAAGAATGTTTCTCCTGATTATTCAACTAAAAGTTGCTGATGGCTTACGCCATCTGTCGGTAGAATTGAGCTCAGTCATTATTTCTTCCAAACCTTGAGTTTGACGAGGTCACTCCAGTTGCGAAACGTCGAGCTAATCTCGTCTAATTAAGGTCTTCCTGGTTATATAAGTTATGGAACGATCTTGTAACTGAGGCTATGACCTCTACATGCTTTGAGGTTAGTAAATTGTATGTGACAACCGGGTGAATACAGTGTGATTTTGAAATAACCATATAAACGCTCCCGATGGCTTCGTCCCAAATCCTCGGTATATATGGGAAATATTGAATAATTCTGATCATTTGTATTTTGAGAAGAAGCCTTGCCTCTTGTTTGGGTCGATGGAGGTTCTACTATAGTAACAATAATCAGCACAATATTATTTACAATGTTTCAAATAAAGGGAAATAAGAAAGGGCTTAGCATAAACTTATATATAAGCAATGAGAACAAGTATTTACTTTTCTTAAATACATATTTAAAACTAAAGTAGGGTCAAGTGGCGAAACAATGTTGGAAATATTGTGGGTAACAACCAGGAGAATACAGTATGTAATAATGAAATAACCATATAAACCTTCCCGATGGCTTCGCCCCATATCCTCGGTATATATGGGAAATATTGATTAATTATAATAATTTGTATTTTGACAAGAAGACTTGCCTCTTGTTTGGGTCGATGATTGACTCACTTTAAAACTTTATTGTTTTCTTTAAATGATATGATCTCCAAGCTGGTGTGTTAAAGTTTACTAAAGCGGGCTATTGAACAACTTTAAACACGTCCAAACGAACTTACTCAACAAACTCCAAACTGTTATAGATGGAACATTTTCCGGGAGGAAATTGATCCATAGAAGCACAGGGCGCCTCTCCCGTCAAAATAAAGGTCAAAACCTGACGTCATCTATTGACCATCGCCGCAAACTATTATATACTATATTTTAGCCATAGATTTGGCCCAGCCACCTTGCCAGCAAAACACCTCTTTGGTAGATTGTCAAGATTCCATTAGATCCCGTGTGGATCTCATGGAATAAAGTCCGCCCTAGACTGACGAGGGCCATTAGCCCGAAACCATGGTCTCTAGGTGGACGCTTCTCAGTTTGCCAAAGCTGGTGTTGTGGCTTTGTCACCGACCCAAGGTCGCTAGTTGCAGCGACGGTCAATAGATGGCGTCAAGTTTTGACGTCTATTTTGACGGGAGAGGCGCTCTATGCTTCTATATATTGTTATATTAAGCCGGAGCACCAAGAGATCTAAGCATACAAGAAGAAATTCCTACTCTAGAGGAAGCGTTAAGAATACACACAAATACACTCATGTACAAAACTTAAGGAAATGGAAAGTTAACTTGCTTCCATGTCCTTAATAAAGGCTTTTTGTTGTTGAATTGAAAGTAGAAAATATCAGAGTGGTACTTACCCCCAAGACTTCTATGCAATAATTTAACATCAAGTAATATGCAAAATCCACTCAAAATATATAATTATTGGTAAAATAAATGATATTTTGATCCAATATATGACTTTTAAATTAATATGCATGCATATATGTAAAAATATATATGTCATAATTTGCCTAATGTCCCAAGAGATATAATTTATTTTCGCCATAATTAATATGTTAAAATGTAAATACAAATTAATCCATCTATATATCTGTACAAAATAAACGTGGGAGCCAGCGCGGGCGAATGCTACGCCACCGCCGTGTGCGCACGCGCTCACGAGTGTGGAACAAGTTCTTTTTTGGAAGCAAACATACATAACGGTCGCGTCCTTCCATTTGACCACGACAGTTACGACATATATATATATATTTGATATCTAACGGTGTTTCATTTTTTTTTTCATTTTTGTACTCCTGTAGAAGGGTGGTAATACCTGAAAACTTGAGATTGTAATAAAAATGGAAAGAAACACACATCTAAAGAAACCTCTTGTATTATTTAATTCAATATTCAGTAGATACACATCTATAAGGACTGAATAAATTACCCAGGTTTTCTCTCATCCATGTATAATAATCAAATTGTAATTCAAAACTAAAAAATGAAATCACTCTCTATATTTTTGATTGCTCTGCTCTGAAAGAAGAAAGAAGAACCCTTATGCTCAAAACTGGGCAACTCTGTGCTTCACTTCCATCAATAATTGACAATATGACCCAGAATAAGTATATTGCTACGGCGTTTTATGGTTTCCACAAGTCCATATCTCAGAAGAAGGCCAAGTGATACTCACTCCTCACTTTCTTACTGCTACTCTTTTTGTGTTGATTTCTTGCTTCCCTCTTTCTTATTATTATATATATTTTTTCCTTTTCTTGTTTTTTTTTCTTTTCTTTCTCTTTTTAATCTGTATATATCGTTATTTCCTTTGTCTCACTGCTTTGTTCTTATGCATACCTCTGGTGAATCCTGTATAGGGTCAGTGACCCTAAATAAAGGCTTTTTGTTGTTGTTTTGTATAAGAATCAAATTTAAGAATAAGAAATGAAATCATTAAAGCACTAATGTTTCTTTTTATATACACCTATTTCCCCGATTTACACGGTACTTGTTTTACACGTTTTCGCTTTTACACGGTTTTACAAATAAGTTTTTGTTTTGTTTTTATCGCACTATACTAAATGCTACTGTGATTGAACACATGCGCTGTGTACACATCTCACGAGGAATCCCGAGCTTATGTGTTGACTTGCTGCACACGCACACTGTGTCTGTATTTCTAATTTAATTTTTTTTTTAATTTTCGATTTACACGTTTTTCTTTGGAACGTATCTACCATGTAAATCGTGGGATAGGTGTATAAAACAAACTTCTACTGTACTTACTGCTATGAAAAAATATTGGGATGATTTGGTTCATTAGTGGTGAACCCTCCCAGCGATTTGACTAATTTAACTACCAAACCGCTTCTTTAGAACTCTAATACTGTATTGGACGTTTCTGCTTTTATATGCTACAATGAAGGGTGGAATCTTAGAAATGGTTTTCAAGTAAACTATGGACATAAGTTTTAAGGAGAGTAGAATTATTACATATAAATATGAATATAGATAGAAATTTTGCCGGGAGAATATTGATCTAAAGAGACAAAGGTCGCCTCTCCCGTCAAAATAGACGTCAAAACTAGACGGCATCTATTGACCTTCGCCGCAACTAGCGGCCTCGGGTCGGTGACAAAGCCACAACGTCTAGGTGGACGCTTTTCAGTATGCCAAAGCTGGTGTTGTGGATTTGTCACCGACCCGAGGCCGTTTGTTGCGGCGACGGTCAATAGATGGCGTCTAGTTTTGACGTCTATTTTGACGGGAGAGGCAAACTTTGTCTCTTTAGATAAATATGAATATACGAATTGTTACGTTATCCAACTAATTTGCATATTTAAGGTTGTGAATTCATATGATAACGACTTCTTCCAGACCTAATTCTTTAGAGTGTCCAAAGTTTTATTGAGGATAGTTCAAATATTGATGAATTACATAACACGCATGCATACACCCGTCGACACACACGCACATGTACACCAACTACCTATATTTATAGAGATATGGTCAATGGGGAACCAGAGAAGCCTAGCTGCTAACTATGAGTAACCTAGACTCCTGGAATTTACAGAAGTCAACAACTATCCGTTCAAAGACTGAAAGATCATTGAGGCTTCAAGAAAGTGAACCCTGGTGGTGTCTTGTCCATGGAGCAGATCAGATCAGTCCATGTACCCTGATCACAATACCGGACAACTGAGGTGGTGGTGGTGTCTTGTCCATGGAGCAGATCAGATCAGTCCATGTACCCTGATCACAATACCGGCCAACTGAGGTGGTGGTGTCTTGTCCATGGAACAGATCAGATCAGTCCATGCACCCTGATCACAATACCGGCCAACTGAGGTGGTGGTCTCTTGTCAATGGAGCTGATCAGATCGGTCCATGCATCCTGATCACAATACCGGCCAACTGAGGTGGTGGTGGTGGTGTCTTGTCCATGGAGCAGATCAGATAGGTCCATGCACCCTGATCACAATGCCGGCCAACTGAGGTGGTGGTCTCTTGTCCATGGGGCTGATCAGATCGGTCCATGCACCCTGATCACAATACCGGCCAACTGAGGTGGCGGTGGTGTCTTGTCCACGGTGCAGATCAGATTGTTCCATTCACCCTGATCACAATACGGGCCAACTGAGGTTCTTTGTCCGTATGGATGTCCTCTTCTGGATTGAAGGGGCTGAAAGATCATTGACGCTTTAAGGAGGTGAACCCTGGTGGTGTCTTGTCCATGGAACAGATCAGATCGGTCCATGCACCCTGATCACAATACCGGCCAACTGTGGTGTCTTGTCCATGGAGCAGATCAGATCGGTCCATGCACCCTGATCATAATACCGGCCAACCGAGGTGGTGGTGTCCATGGAGCAGATCAGATCAGTCCATGCATCCTGATCACAATACCTGCAAACTGAGGTGGTGGTGTCCATGGAGCAGATCAGATCGGTCAATGCACCCTGATCACAATACCGGCCAACTGAGGTTCTTTGTCCATATGGATTTCATCTTCTGGATTGAAGAGGCTGATAGATCATTGACGCTTTAAGGAGGTGAGCCCTGGTGGTGTCTTGTCCATGGAGCTGATCGGTCCATGCACCCTGATCACAATACCGGCCAACTGAAGTGTCTTGTCCATGGAGCAGATCAGTCCATGCACCCTGATCACAATACCGGCCAACTGAAGTGGTGGTGTCTTGTCCATGGAGAAGATCAGATCAAATCGGTCCATGCACCCTGATCATAATACCGGCCAACCAAGGTGCCTTATGAATGTCCTCTTCTGGATTGAAGAGGCTGAAAGATCATTGAGGCTTCGAGGAGGTGAACTCTAACAAAGATAATACCTCAAATAGATAAGACAACGTTATCTTTGTAGATAAATATGTGGTAGAAATTTCAACTCTGTGGTAGGTTGCTATAGAGGACATAGCCTTCTCGGCTTTATGTCAAAATGTCAATATAGGTGGGGTTGGGCCTTCTGCAGATGGCCTCTACAGCTAGCAGCTAGATGAGCCCGATTCTTTAAAGGCTCGCACTCTGCTCGGAGATATGAATTTACGGGCTATTTGTTACTTACTACTATATTGTTACTCGATTGTACTTATCTCAAATGCGATTTTAAAACAAAATACGCGAAATCCTTCGTTTTTATTAAAGATCCCCAGTTTAATATTTTATAAACTTCCCAAAAGAACGCAAAAAAAACTAATATTTAATAAAATTGATTTAATGTAGGATTTTTCTATTATGAAGATGTCCTAGACAATGTGTGTGAGACAGGGCTGTACAACGGGGTGTGTGAGAGATAGGAGTTTGGCACGGCGTGCGTGTGAGACAGGGCTGTACAACGGCGTGTGTGAGAGACAGGGCTGTACAACGGCGTGTGAGAGACAGGAGTTTGGCACGGCGTGTGTGTGAAGCAAGGATGTACAACAGCATGTGTGAGAGACAGGAGTTTAGCACGGCGTGTGTGTGAGACAGGGCTGTACAACGGCGTGTGTGAGAGACAGGAGTTTAGCACGGCGTGTGTGTGAGACAGGGCTGTTCAACGGCGTGTGTGAGAGACAGGATTTCAGCACGACGTGTGTGTGAGGCAGGGCTGTACCAAGACCACCACGGCGTGGTGAGCTACCAATTCTACGACCCCGAACTGAAGCGACTGATGAACAGCCGTGACATGGGAGACCCGGCCCACTGGGGCAGCGGGGAGCCGGTATGGATGACAGCAATCAGAGCAGGGCAGCGCTCAGCCGTCCACTCCTGGGCCGGCTCAGACGTCGAGGGACGTAGACCCACGTTCCTACATCCCTACAACTCCACCGTGTCCCTGGAGGACCGTGTAGACTGGGCCCTGGATTGTCTGAACAACCGCGGCGCCAACCTGGCCTTGGTCTACCACCCGGTACGTGGCTACGTAGACACATTAGCTGACCCTAGTATACTTCCTTACAACCCCACAACCCCAGCCTAGTCTTATATAAAACCAACAATGGAAAATTAACAAAACATTTCTTTTTTATGAGAGTAGGTCGCATTTTTCAGCAAAATAGACTCGAAAACTATAAGGTTGTTTCAAAAGTTATTGTTTTTCTTATTACTTGACAAATAATATTATTACAGTGAATACATAATCTCCTTCTCTTCTTCTTTCTTATCTCCACTCAATCATATTAGGGTATCAAGTTGTGACCCTTGATGGTGTCTGTTTGACAACCATCATGACTGGGTGAAGTAGATGCGTCTGCCTTTGTCATTAAGACTGGGAGCACTACTCAGTGGCAGGCCGACTTAGCTCCAAAAGAAATGGCCGCCTCTGACATGAGGAACAGACGCCATGTGCAGCCACTCCTAACATGGAGTATAAACGCTGCTCATCCTGTATTCCTAGATTAGGAGCCCTTACAGGGTACTATCAGCCGGGCCAGCTGAACCCAGGTTTTTTAGCGAGCTTGTTACTGCTCCCCCCTCCTCCTTTTTCGTCCGGGCTTGGGACCGGCAAAGGCGGAGTTTGAATACATAATAATAATACATAATACAATTACTTTATACATAATACAAAGACATTATACATAACAGCGAATAATATTGGTATTTCCATTTTTTTTGCAAGTGTTTGCGAAATTTTGGGATAACCTTGTATTATATAAAGCTTGTTGTGTGATCTAACTTAAAGAACTTTCGCATGAAGGATTCTAAAGGCCCCAGGAAGCAGGTATCTTGTAGAAAATCTAATGATTAATTAGTACACGTGGTACAGGCCATGATAAGCATGGTGGGTAGAGGTTGACGACTTATTTTACTGTAAATGCACCACATGTCTATACATGTAAAAAGAGTTCGACTTTTGCACTTACAAATGTGTCATAACCCCATTTGATTACTTTCACTCGCTGGTGAGGTTGGACTTTTATAAGAATCGGGGGTTATTAGAGCATTATTTTGTGTGTGATCTAACCTGAAGAAATTCCACAAGAAGGATTTTGAAGGCTCCAGGAAGCAGGTATCTTGTAGAAAATCTATAATTATTAATTACATATTTATTTTCTTTTTAATGGAATAGAAACTAATATAACGTATAATCAGAGAACTTTGTCTTTAATTCTATTTTGTGAAGCGTGGTGTTGATATAACATGAAGAACTACCACAAGAAAGATTTTAAAGGCCCCAGGAAGCAGGTATCTTGTAGAAAATCTATAATGATTAATTACTGACAGGAAGCCGGTAATATTTCAAAAGAACCAGGTATAGGTATTTAACAAACTTCCATATCCATGTCAGGTAACAAGGCAGGTGGTATGTTATCATTCAAGGACAACTCACCTACGTAACATTTCCCATTGATAGGTGACAACGAAATTCTAAAATGTCAACTGGAACATATGGCATTCCAGAATTGTACATTGCTTGAATACCATTGAATACCAGTTCAATTCATTTTGTAAATACATTCTAAACTTTCTACAAAATCTGGATCTCTAATGTTTTCATGCGTTGAATAATGTAAATAACTTATGTAAATAAACTTTTCTCCTTGTTTGGCGCAAGTATCCCTTGCGGATATAGCGCTTTGGAAATAAAATAATTGTAATTGTAAAAAAAAAAAAAAAGAAGAATCTACTTCTGAACACAACCTTCCTTTCTTCAGAAGTTGAATTCCGACTTAGGATTGAAGACGAAAAAAACCCAAGATTCTTAATTATACTGCATCCATTTCCTTTCAATAAGGTTATCCTAACAGTTCGTATTTTTCTTATTACTTAACAAATAATATTATTACGGCGAATACTTAAATAATACATAATTTAACACAAAGCAATAATACGCCATATATAATACAAATGAAGACATTAAGACATGAATGTTTCTTTTCACAAATATATCAAACTTCTACTATCCTTACTGCGATGAAAAAATATTGGGAGGACTTGACACATCAGTGGTGAACCCTCCCAGCAGTTTCGCCAATTTAATCCACCAGACCGCTTCTTTAGAGCTCTAATACTGTATTGGATCATTCTGCTTTTATATGCAGCACTGAAGGGTGTGAAAGATTTGTGAAAAGAAACATTCGCGTCTTAATGTTTTCATTCGTTATAGATAGATGGCACGTTATTGTCTTTTATTAATTTATACCTAACTTGTCCTTATTGTTTGCGGAAGACCATTGCTCGATGCGAATATTTAAATGTAATTCTACTGTCCTAAAAGCTTATGTCCATAGTTTACTTGAAAACCATTTCTGAGATTCCATCCTTCAGTGTAGCATATAAAAACAGAATGATCCAATACAGTATTAGAGTTCTAAAGAAGCGGTCTGGTAGATTAAAAAAAAAATTGACGATACCGCTGGTAAGGTTCACCACTAATGACCTAAGCCCTCCTAATTTTTTTTTATCGCAGTAAGGACAGTATAAGTTTGATTTATTTGTGAAAAGAAACATTCGCATCTTAATGTCCTCATTCGTTATAATGAGATATTTACAATTCTCCCTCTCTAGACTTCAACTTCCAAAGTCTAACATTGGATCCTAAATAACACTGCTGAGAGAAGTGACAACAATAGCAATCTAAACTGTCCCATTGTTCGGAACGTTAAATCACTAGATAAGATAATGGACGACATGATGTA